>OX104121.1:43565762-43901683 GCA_944474755.1 Limnoperna fortunei | reverse complement strand
CTAAGCACACTGAAAACAGTCATTTGTATACACAAAGGGTTATTACACTTTTACTTTGTTAATTGTTATTACATTATACTAATACATTACGAGTTTTGCAAAAGTCACAATATGTCAACTAAAATGTATCTGCATACTAATTGGGAAAACCTTAAGTTTCTAATGAGCATCACAGTAAGATTTCCTCTGTCATTACACGCTCAACTGAAAAAAATCAAACTTGAACAATGCAGTTTTGTTCATTTTATTTTATTCATTTTTATGCTTTTTAATGTATATTCAATAAAATACCCAGATTTTTTTTTCTCGATTTTCTTTGCTTGACTACTGTTTGTAGAATATACAGGTATATCTGACGTAGTTTTAAAAAAAGAAATTAAATATGTCCTCTTAGAGTGGTTTAGGAATTTTAAGACACAGGAGAATCAAATAGGTTTTGCAATTGGGCTGTATGTGATTTACAACTTGGTTTCATGTTTACTGAATAATATTAACTTTACATTGCAGTATCAAGCCAGCACATTAAAGTCTAAATCTGACTTGTCTAAGGAACATCCACTTGTTGACTACACACCACCAGCTTACATCACTTTGTTATTTACAGACTTGGGAGTCCTCACACCATCTGCTGTTAGTGACGAACTAATCAAACTTTATTGTTAAAATGATTACCATTGGTTACACTATCCAAATCACCATTCTAGTAACACAGATTGTACTTTTACCATTTGTTTTGTTTCTCGAAAGAAGAGTATTTTGAATTGGAATTCCTAGGTTAAGGATCTTGATGGATTGTAGGAATTTGAGAAATTTTAGAAATTTGTCGCAATATAATTCAAAACATTATGGTTTTCCGTCATTTCCAAAGTACAACAGCTTCTCTGCTTTCATCCAAGTGAATAATACAATTAAAATAAATAAAATTGTTTTTTTTATGCATTTAGTTTATATATCCAAAAATCACATGAACATAGATCTTTTTAGTCTTATGATAAGAAAACCAAAATCTATGGTACTCGTTAAACATGATATACTTTTTGACTAAACCTTGATTTTAGCACAAGGAAGTTTACTTTGTAGTATACTCGATTCAGTGGAACTTCAGCAATTAAAAATGTTAAAACTTTGTGAAGTTTTATTTGTAGAATGAAATTCAGTGTATAATGAAACTAGACAATTATGGAGTATATATTGAAAAGGCAAAAACAGAAAAAAACCTTAAAAATACTTTCACCTTCGTCCTCAAAATAAGGAGTTTGGATATTATTTGTTCGAACTTGAAATTAATATACATGTATATGGTCATATCAGCATATTCTGCTTCAGTTGACACTTTTAGTGAATGTATGTTTTTTATGCTTAGTTGGCAAATTTTCGGCCTTACCATGCCATCTGTCTTAAGTCTAACACTTATGTAGTGCCAGTACGTTTATGAAATAACAGTAATGTATTTGAAGATTTGCTGGCATCAATTGGTGATTTGATAGTCAGAAATTGAGTTTACTGGCGACAACCAAGTGGAGCCAGTAAAACAGACATTTCTGACTGGCAACATGTAAGAGGAGCCAGTAAATAGGCATTTCTGACTATCTAATTTTCAAATACAATACAGTTATCTCCATTCAAATGCTACGACAATAAAAAGTAAATCAACTGACTAAAATGGGATATTGTAATTTATCGGAAATAACGTCTGCGCTGGTGTTAATTTCTGACATCAATTTTGGAATTGATGCCATGAAATTCTTCATGTTGTCCAATAAAAATTGATGTTACATCTACAATTTCATTAGAAATTATGTTATTGTCAGTATTTGGCTATTGGGACCATAACTGGGAGGGTTCCCAGTGGTTGACCCACAGAGCTGCCTGGTGTGTTACCTGTTCATAGATAGGGGGGGGGAGGTGCTCTCAATGCAGGGTTTTCAAGTTGTATGAAAACAGAAAGTGGACCCTAGTGGGTAACAGGTTTGGAGAGTGACATGCTCATTTGCATGATGCAGACCTCTTTTGCATATGTTGAAAAAGAGTATATGCTCATTGTTGCCACTTTCATCCTGACTCGACACTTTTTCAATGATAGTTTTGTTCCAATTGGACTACTCCTTTTTTCCTTTGTTTAATGCTTGTTAACTTGTTCTCATCCTGAATATCTTAACTATTTCTCACTGGATGTTACGTAAACATTCAATCATATTTACTCCTTTACCTCATTATTGTTGAGTACTGAGATGAATTCCAGTGCTCCAAGCATCCCCAGATATGGCTGCACTCTTGATGCAATTGTTGTCATGCTACAATACAAAAACCTGGTGTTTTGTCCTGTATTTGTATTTACTCTTTATGTGGGTTCTGCATTGTGCAGGTTTCTTTTGTTTCATAATAACCCTCCCCCTGCTCTTCATGCGGGGTATATAGTGACGATAGGAGTGTCCATCCATCTTTCTGCCGGTTACACTTTCTCCTTGGTGCAACTACACTTGCACTAATGTGCTCCACTCCAATCTGAATTGACAAGGACTGCCCGTTTTCCTATCCAAGGTCAGGGGTTTTTACCGGATGCTCGGGCTTCCTCCCCCAATAAAAACTGGACACCTTGATATATCTAAAAAATTGCATTGTGCACTTGATATTTAACATTATGATCTGATAAATGATTTTTGGGGTTTTTCCATAGCAAAACATGGACTTTGTCATCGACATAAGGGGGTACACATCTCTTATCAGTGCCACCCCTTAACACAACTAAATGAAATTTGAATAAACTTTCACATCTTAGTGCCATTGTGCATGTTATACATGTATTTAACATTTTGATCACAATGATATTTGGGATTCCCATAGAAAAACATAGACTTCATCATTAAAATAAGGCAATACCCATCTCTTATCAGCAACTCCTTCAACACCACTGCATGGAGTTCGATAAAACTTTCACAGACTCTACGTCACATAGTCCCATTTTGTACCTGTTATATATACCCCCGCTTCATAGAAGAGAGAGGTATACTGGTTTACCTGTGTCTGTCCGTCCTTCTATCTGCAACATAACTTTTGTAACAGTTTTCTCAGAAACAACTATCACAACCACTTTAAAGTTTATATGTGACCTTACCATGTGGTTTTATATTGCAAGTACCTATTTCAAGTCTGTCTCATATCTACTTCCTGTTTACTGACTTAGTCAACTTGTTTACCTCCGTCTGTCCTCAATTTTTATAAGTTTTCTCAGCAACTACTTGAAATTGTATATGTGACCTTACCATGTGGTCCTATATTGCGAGTACTGAATTCAGGTCTGTCGCTTATCTAATTACTGTTTTTCTTAGTCAATTCAATTATGTGAATAGCAGGGGTATACTGAGCGAGTAATAGCTCAGAGGTTCCTCGTTTTCATTTTGATCTAAATGGTATTTGGGGTTTCCTATAGAAAAACATGGACGTAAATAGGGGTACCTATCCCTTATCCTCAACTCCACCTTCACCACTGAATGGAATTTGATAAACCTTTCACAGAATCTTTGTCACATAGTGCCTTTGTGCACCTGATATTTAACATTTTGATCACATTTATATTTGGGATGTTTTGAAAATTGGGAAGTGGGGGTTTCAATTAGTGAAGAGTGCTGTATTGTTACAAAAAAGGGTAGATTTGGCATCCCTTTTACCTGAATAACCCCAACCAAAAATTGTGTTGCCTGTTTGATTCTAGGATACTATTGTTGTATTCTGCAGTTATCTGTATTATTAAGGCAAATAGAGGAGGGTTAGGGATCTGATTAAAAAGTTCACTGTTAAGCTAGTGGTTTGTTCTAATATTTTTCCTTTCTGATGTTTGTTTTTAATTTATTGAACTTTTGTCTTTGAATAATTAATTGGATTGGTTTGTTTGGATTATATCCTACTTGTTTATCTATTTTGGGGCCTCAGTAGCTTAGTTGTCTTGGTAATTAGCCATAGGCTAATAATCACTGGCTTGTCAACACAGGTTGCAAGTTTGAGTCAGACTTTGGGCAAGACGCATCTAGCTGTAACTGACAAGGATTCCCATATTTTCTACTGTAGGTCGAGGTTCTCATCCTGTGCACTGTCTTCATCCAACAATATGACAGGTATTGCTCATCTGATTAATAGAGGCAATAAAGATGACATTTACCTCATGTTAATTTAAGTCCTGTAAGTTCTGTTTCAGTTGGTTAACAGGTTTCAAAGAAGAAGCCTTTTAATTTTTTTTTTCATAGGATCCTATGTTAAAAATTAAGTGATGGCAGCCATTTTGAATTTCTAATTGGCACAAATAAATATTAAACTTTACAGAGAACCACCAAATTAATTCTGGTAATACCTGTAAGTTTTTTTTCAATAGGTTAACCGATGTCAAGAAAGAAGCCCTCATACAGTCCTTTGTTAAACTATGTCCTGTGGTGGTGACCATATCTGATCTGAATGCCAAAAAAAAAACCGTTATCTTTATAGAGAACCATCCAATGGATGCTGGAGACAAGTTTTGTGTAAATTGATTAAATGGTTTCAGAGAAGCCTTTTTAAACTTTTCTTGCATGGTCCTATGTTTAACTAACTACTGTGTTGGCTGCTTTTGTTTAAGTCAGATTGGCATAAAAAACATAAACTTTATATATGAGATTCAAATGAATGCTGTTTAGTTAGTTAAACATAGGACCATGCAGGAAAAGTTTAAAACATTTTTTTTTTTAATTGGTTAATAAATTTCAGAGAAGCCTTTTAAAAATGCTTTCATGTCGGATGTGTTGGTGGCCATTTTTGATGTCAGATTGACAGAAAAAAAGGAAAACTTTATATATGATGCTCCAATGAAGGCTGGTGAAAAGTTTTGTTTCAGTAGGTTAACCAGTTTCAAAGAAGAAGTCTTTAAAAACTTTTTTCTCAAAAGTGCTGCTTTGACATCCATTTTGAATTTCAGATTGGCATAAAAACCATCAACCTTACAGAGGCCCATCCAATGAATGCTGGTAAAATTAAGTTTTGTTTCAATTGGTTAACAGGTTTCAGAGAAGATGCCTTTTAAAACATTAACCATAGTATCAAAAATCATTTTGGTTTTCTAATCACAATAAAAACACAAAATCCAATGAACACTGCAACGAATTTTGGTTTCAATGGGCCAAATTGGTTTCAAAGAAGATTGAAATGTAAAAGTTTACAATGGAGAAAACATGGATCATTTCAGGTGAGCCAGAAAACTAGACACCAAGATAAAGCTGAAATAAACAGCTGTGCCATGAGCACATAATACACCTTAAGTTGATTACAAGAGCCATAACCTTAATGGATAATTTAATCTGCACTGATTGGACATAATCACACCTATCAACATAAACAATGCCTCAAAATTTCAAGAGAAAAATGGGGTGGTAAGGGCATTTAAAACTGATTGTAATGTTCATTCTTTGCAAAATGAATACGTAAAAATGTCTTTCTAATATTCTGTAATCATATTAAAATTTTGTGTCAATTTAATATCAATGTCACGACAGGCTGAGAGCATCAATTTGGGTAAAATAATGTTGGGTAAAAACAGGAATTTTTTTTTATAACTAAACTTCAGAAATAGATATCCCTAAATAATGGATCCCTAAAATATTTATAACATATATTCATTTTATGGTTTTGATCAAGCATACCTAAGTTTTTGCTTGATTTCTGTTTAAATTTAACAATTGGTGTTAAAACCCTAATTCTGACATCATTTCATGATGCCATAGACTTTTGCATGCATAAAGCAGCTAAAAATGAAAAATGATACTTATCTGTTTTACAGAAAAATTTAAACTGATTATTTGAAATTTCAAATTTAGGACCAATTTAGGCCTTAAATGCACTTTTCCTATACCAAAATAATTAACAACTGTGTGCAGTTTGAAGAAATTCTGTTAAGGCATTCTCCAAATACAGTGTGACATGTGGATGGTATATACCATAATGTTCGTCGTCTAGTGAATACAAATTGCTCTTAGACTGTTGAATAAAAAAGATGAGCATGGCATATAACCCCATTCAACCTGTTCAAAGCAAATACTTATCCTTATTTTGCAGCAGGCATCAGTGGTCCCCAGTTTTAATACATAGTCCAGTTGCCAATTACCCAGTATTTACCTCAGAAAAATTGGACAACTGAAGATAAGTGAATTTTGAGAGACAAGAAAATCAGGAAAAAAATTAATTCAGAGGCATTGAATATAAAAAAAAATTGCAAGAAATATAAGCCACTGTCAAAAGTTACAATGATGGCTGCCTTGTACAAAGACGGTTTTTTGGTAAAAGTCTGTGATGTCATTTTTTGACAAGTACAGATCTATGCACATTTCAACCTGAAGTATTACAAGATAGAATAAACATGTACTATTTAATTAAAAATCAGCATCTTTCTTACTAATCTAATAAACATTTAATAAAGACTGAAATGACAAAAATGAAAGACTACATTAAAAGTACAGGTACAGCTGTAAAAACTCCAATCAACATGTGTATATATGTACAAAATATGATCACATGACATCTGAAATATGTTTCTTAAATATTCAGAATATGATTAACAAAAAAAGAACATTTTCATTAAACAGATAGCACTAAACATAAAGCAGGAAACAGAACATTGATATTACTTGGAATTTAAATTTTGAATTCAAATGTTATTAAAACAACACAGATCATAAACCAAAGCCAAAGTACTACACATCATGTTAAGACAGTTGCCGGGCACATAACCACCAAACAGAGCAAACTGTTTCAATTTTCCACTAATTTACTTTGTCACATTATAGTATTGTCAGTGAATGTTTATCAGACCAGACAATGACAAAACTTGTGTTTGAATCTTTTACAGTAATTTAAAATGTCTTCATTTTCAATTCTTTTTATTCCACATATTTTATCGAGTTTGTCCACAATTTACGATTCTTTAATCCTCATGTCAACCTTGATGGGAGAGCTGGACCTTATTTACAATCCTTCAATCTTCTTGTTGACCTTGATCGCCAGAGCCTGGACCTCATTGTGTGGGAAAATTTCCAAAGCTTGAAGAATGTTAACAAGAGATTCGTGGTAGTTTCCTTTCTTGTACAGAGATCTGAAAATAATAAAAAATGTTAACAAAATAACTGACAATAGATATATCATCTCTTGGCTCATCAATTATTTTTTATGTCCAATTCTGTTTTCCTTGTTGAGACCCCTAAATTTCTAGTGGAATTTAGTATTGTAAATGTTTGCTTTAGATTTAGATTCACAAATTTCTATTTTGTTTCTGCATTGATATATATTAAGAGCAGAAGTATTTTTTGTGCAGTCGTATAAATGTAGGTCAATTTTGGTAAACAAATTACTCCTATTTTTGGCAAATTTGCAGTCTGCTCAATCAATCAGTACATATCATACATTCACTGAAGTGATTGCACATTGAATGTCCTTAACAACAAGTTGCTAGGAAACAATGCTTTGCAAGAACATTCAAAACGAAGTTTGTCTAGGCTGACAACATATTAAATACTCATCAATGTTATAAACAGGGTAATCAATCCTGCATCATGAATCAGAAGGTAAAAAATATGTACACTTTTGCTGAAACCATTCAGATTTAACATGTGGGATTGAATGCAGTACTCACTGCCAAATCATGGAGAAAATAACCAACTTATTAAAAATGAGAGAAACAAATGTTCCTGATGTTTCTCAGATAATAAAAAGTCTTAATTTCAACTATCTCGAGTATAGAAATATTATAATTCACTTGAAACTAAAAGAATCTATACATAACTGTATAACACAGTAGAATGGAGAAATGTTATTTTGTTTTGTTATAATAATAAGAAAACAGTGGTCAATATCACTTGTGAAAAAATAAAATCTAGATTTTATTTTTCAATAATACATATACCTCATTTTCTAGGCTTATAAACTCTTCTTGACTGGATCATAATGGAAAAAAGGCATAAGACTGTAATGGCCAGGTTGCAAAGCATGCTCTTAAACAAATGGATAATGCTAAAAAATTTAGTTCGTGGAAAGTTTTGGGTATAAAGAGTTGATCCCTCAGATGTTCTATATTCTTTAAAATTTGCAGAAAATAGAAAAAAGTTTAAAAAAAAAAAGATTATTTCAACTATTCCTTAATACTACCCAGTAGGTACACAGGTATGTAGGCAATCTCTTTGTGAAACTACAGAGATCTGATTGTAAAAATATGAGAAGTTGATTACACAACAGATACCATCTTCCATAAAGTTTGATGAACACAATATATCATGATTTCTAATATTTACACTTATGTAATGGACATTATACTGATTGTTCATGAAGTGTAAATTTATTTTAAAAGGTTGTTCAGCATGGCATGGATGGAAAAAAAGTCATTTTACAACAATGAAAATGTTAACAAATTCTTCAAACAATTCCATAATTAATAGTAGGTACACAACTATAATATGTTTACAATCTTTCTATGACCTGTCAGGAAACATGATTGAAAGCTCTAAAGTAATTGATTGCACAAAATAGGTATCATTTATCTCCTTTCAGCAGCCTCTGCCAGCCTCACCATACTACGATGGAGTGCAATTCTAGCAAAGCAGAAAAAAAATGCATTCATTTACAACTAAAAGTGTCGACTTTTACAAAAACTTTACAATTAGTATTCTGCATAGAGTGGCAAATGCCAGGATGTGTACATCATCAACATGGGAATTTCTCAATTATTTTACATCAATTGTATATCATGGCGAAAAAGTGGAAATGACAATGGCTTTTTAAATGAACTTTGACTGACGAAGACGAAATTTAGTTCTTATTTTGATGTTTGGCTTCAATGAACTGTAGCGTGGACATTGGATTTATTATTCAACAGAATTTTTATATTGAAGCTGTATTTAAAAAGCAGTGTCTTATAGAATCTGAAATAAATGTTTTTAGATAATTTATTTAATTAATTGGCTTGGTTTGTTTTAGCTGATAGTACAGAGTCCATTTCTGGACTATTAAGGGCTCTTGTTGCATTTCCTTCAGTAACATTCTGGGTTTCTAAGTTTGAGAAAAAAATATCGTGCATGACAGCCCGAAAATTTATTGTATTATAGAAGAAAACATTCTGCTCATTGTTTAGGGATCTCTCATTATTCAACGAAATGAAGAGAGAGCAAAAAATGGTAATGTTAACGAAAAAAATGTTTCCTTAGGAGAAAACAGTTAAGAGGCCATTATCAAATGCTAAGTACATTAATTAGAAAATCATGCATAATAGTGAATACTTCTAATGTTATGAAAGCAAACAAACAAGTCTTATTTGTGTATTATTTGAGCACATAAAGTGACAAAGTTGCATGTTGTTTTACATAATTCAGTGTCAACTCCAAATATGTAAACAGTGTTAATATATAATCCTACCTCCCTGCCTTCACATAATTACTGAACTGCATCTTCAAATCCTCTGAAAGACTGTCAAAATCTGTAAAAATAACAGAAAACAAGCATTCAAAATCTGAAAATAATAACGCAGAAAAAGCATTGATAATCAATAAAATAATAATGAAGCAATATCATAGTATAGTGTAAAAGACAGTTATAACTGTAGCCTGGCAGGAACAAAAATACATACTATACTTTCTGAAATAAAACTAGCTGGATTTTTCATACTATGCCAAAATAAATCTGTCACTGGACAGAGGTGCATGTAAAAATAATTATTGCTGTTTTGCCGTATTTTCCTTTGATCTATTCTATCTCTACTAGCTTGAGATGGGCCCATCTCAGCTCGCTGTCAAGACATCATTAAGTAACACTGTGACGTCACAATGTTACAAAACAACGATAAACAGATTATTTATGTTTTATGAAACTCGATGCATTTTCTCATCATCTCATCTCAGGGCTGTCGCCCTTCGATGAGATATGGATGCGAAAATGCATCTCATTTCAAAAACCACAAATAACCTATAATTGCCAAATACAACTGTCCACACACTCATGGCAAACAGTTTTTATTGGAGAAGGAAGGTGTACCATGTAAAGACCCTTTAACATAAGACAGGAGACTGTCAAACCTGTCCATTACAGTTTATTCATGCAAATCCTGCATGCACACTTTGAGTCAACATAGATAAGCTAGTATGTTAAACAATGTACATCTTTAATGAACAGCATCCATCATTTGTGGAGTCCACAAATAATGGCAACAGATTTTGATAGGTACCTTTTTTAGACCACTTCAGGCAAAAATCAGTAAAATGGCTTTTATGGCAGTTCTTGAGGCAAAGTTTCGAATTTCAATGATAAATTGTAACTCCTAATATTCTTCATGTTCTGCACTGATCTTAAAACCAGTGCACTGCTATGTTGGGTTCAATGCAGAACAAAAGTTTAATTACAAAACAAGGTAAATTTGTGAGACATTGCTAACTATGGATACCCCAGCTCTCACAAAGTATGCGGTAAATAGGAAGTAGATGACCAAGGAGCATAAAATGGCTATACATGGTACTATAGGATAAAACAATATGCAAAATATCTGGCTTCTGCATCCTATAGAAGCTTAGAAAACAGGGACAGAAATTTTTGTTACGGACAAGGGTAAAAGAGTTCACCCCCCCCCCTCACCCTCCCTTCTTCTTTGAAGCAGGGGTATAACAATGCACAATTTTCAAAAAGCAGGCCTTTACAAAGAGAATACAATAATTAAAAGAAATTGAATAATTTTTAAATGAACAAGTGTGGACTGTAAGCACGCTCACCAAGGGATACCCTCCCCCCCCCCCCCCCCCCCGCTTCGCTTCAAGTCCAATTATCTCCCCTGAATAATATCCCACAGTGACAAAAATTCTTCATGCACATCTAAATATGATATACTTTCTTCATGTAAAGTTTTCTTCAAAATCTGTCAAGTGGTTTAGGAGGGGAAGCACTTACAAGGGATGTGGACAGACAAGGCGATTCCTATATATCCCCCAAGCTAGTTTGCAGGGGGTATAAAAACATATATTATTTTGATCAAGATGTGGAATATCAGCACTATGTGACAAAGTGTAGGAGGATGTGTAACCCCAAGTGTAACGGACAGACACCCACAACATTATATACCCCAGAAACTCAAAAAAATTAGAAATTTCTGAGCCCCTATCCATAACATCATGAATGTATAGTACAGTTTAACACTAAGAACATAATCTGTATTAATAATATAACTTTATAATTTACCTATAGTTGTATTAATAGTTGTTAAGGCAAGTCAGCAAAAACATGGAATGGATGGTGAGTGAGAGAGGACATACATGTATAACTTCTTATAAATCAAGATTGTGTCCATGTATGTATGGTTGTTAGTAAGACATTTTATATTTTTAATTTATATAATTTTTTTTTTCCTCTTTATTTATTTACTTTTTTTCTCCTCAACATAATTTATGTAATATTAGTATGAAATACATATATTGTTATGGTTCTTTTATTGTTTTCATACACCACATTACACCCTAGTCAGGTGGTGATGTAGGGGTGTTTGTAGAATCCTGACTATTGCAAAAAAAAAAAAAAAAAAAAAAACATTATATACCCCCACTTTTCAAGCAGTGGGAACGTAATTAATGTAAAAAAAAATCTATTATTGCTGGTAAGATTATTGGAAATAGAAGACTTTGGGTCGGTTATGCCAATAAACCGCGAAGCTGTTTATGTACGTGTAAATCCAACTGTATAATCAATGTCATCAATACATATAATTATGACATCAACAATTAGTCACGTGATGAAATACCAAGTTCGGTTATACGAAATGGACAATGTTGCTCAGCTATTGAGTATTTAAAGGAAATTAAAATATATTACATATATTTTATTGTTTGCGGAAGAATTCATGTATAGTCAACATCATCAACACATATAATTATGACGTCAACAGTCAGTCACATGATGAAATACCATGTTAGGTTATACCAAATGGACAATGTTGCAAAGCTATTGGGTATTTAAGGAAATGAAAATATATTACAATATTCATAAACAATAAAGTATTAATCTGAAACTTACCACTCTCTTCCTCTTCCTCACTCTCCTCAGACTCATCAACAGACTCCTCGTCCTCATTATCATCAATGAAACTGTCTTCATCATGGTCATCATCATCAACAAATCTTTCATCTTCATCTTCATTACTAGACATGCTCTCATCATCTATAAAATTATTCTTTTTAGATTTTGCTTTAGGTTTACGTTTACCTCTGCTTTCCTCTTCAGAATCCTCGTCATCCTCATCTTCATCAGACATACATTCATCATCTATAAATCTATTCTTTCTAGAATTTCTTTTGTAATTACTGTTTTTATGTCTATAGTCAACATCAGTGTCACTATCACTTTCCTCACATATAAGATTCCTTTTCGACTCTTTTGGAGAGGTCTGTGCAGATTCACTACCTGAATCACAGTTTTCTAGACTATCATTTATATTTTCAATGTCCTCCTCCTCATCTGAACTTACAATGACGGCTTTTCTCGCTTTTCTTTTATTTTTAGCAATGGGACTGTCTTCTTCATGTATACTTTCATTCTCAGAAGCAGACTCTTCTACTTTTGCCAATGACGATCGTGGTCGCTTTGGTGTGCTATCATCAGAATCATTTATCACAGATGTCTTAAAAACAGCTGGTGTGTTTTGTGTAGATTCTAACACAACACTGGCAGTTTCATCAGCTCTTGACATTTCGTTGCTATTAAAGGGAGAATCTTGAACCAAATTATCATCTGATCTTTTCTTTGGTGAGGGCGATTCATCTACAAAGGTCTCTCCAAGGTCAGAATGACTACTGCGAGAACTGCCAACAGAATTATTTCTCTGGGGATTAGGGCTATTACCAAAGGCAGACATTATTGTTGAGTTCATTCTAGCTTCTGTTATTGCTTGTGATGTAAGGGGAATATTCAGTTTTTTCCCCATAGTTAATAAAGGTCGGCAGCCATCAGGAGAGATAAGCATTTCTTCATTAATAACATTTTTTGTTCCTGATCTTGGAGTTTTAGCTAACCAAGTACTTTCACAGACACTTTTCCTACGAGATTTAGCTGGAGTTTTTTGTCGCTCTGGTGTCACCATATTGACTATACTAGAAAGTGTACTGGAAATTTGACTTCCCAATAACTTTACTGCTGATCCAATCCCTTTAGTTACATTTTCTAAACTCTTTAATGGTGATCTCTGTGGAGAAGTACCTTCATCAGAATCAATTTTCATTGGTGATTCTGTGAATTCCATTAAATGCTTCTTCAGTGGTGTTATCATCATCACATCATCACTGTTAACATCTGATACCTTCCCTTCATCTTCACAGTTCTCATTTTCATCGTTTTCCATGATAACACTTTCATTGTTTTTCATATCAATATTGTTTTCGTCATCACTTTCCACAATAACTGCATCGCTTTCCTCAGTTTCTTGTACAATGCTATCATTTTGTTCAATTTTAACAATAAAATCTTTGACTTTCCCCTCATCCACATGGTCATTGTTAGACAAACTAGCCCGTTTCCTGCTATCTGCTTGAATATCTGTATTTTTAAATGACAGTGATGTTTCTGATGTTATATTTGGACTTTGTGGTTCAGATTTGATACCTGTGTAGTAGTTCTCTGTAGCTATATGGTCTGGCTGCTGAGGAGATTCTTGTTTAATGTGTGTTGTAAGCATGGGACTATGATGAGGTGAAATCTGAAATAATAAAATTAAAGAACCTTAGTGAGCAAGCAATACCTCATGTGTTCCCATTACATTAAGGTGGTATTTGGAATTTAAATTGGTATATTGAAGTTTCATGAAAATCTATGAAGAAATGAAAGAGCTATCCAGGCAACAACATTGACTGTACATGTACATGAAAGTTGACTAAGTGCCCTCCCAAAAATATGGTCCCCCTTGACAATTTTCCCTAAAAATCAATCTCATCCAGGCAACAACATTGAATATACATGTAGATGTACATGAAAAAGTGGACTAATTCCCCCTCCCAAAAATATGGTCCCCCCTTGAATATTTTCCCTGAAAATCAATCCTATCCAAGCACCTATAATAAGTATCAATTTCCCAAAGTTTGGTTGAAATCCATTAAGAAATGAGCACGCTATCCAGGCAACAACAGCATGACAAACGTACAGACTGACGGACGGGTCCAAACATGATACCACCAACAACTTCGTTGTGTGGGGTATAAAAACAAAATGTTAGATGCATAAGTGAGGTTTAATTGTTCTATAGATGTTTGTTTGTTTGATGGTGTTTAACGCCACTTTCAGCAATTTTTCAGCTATATCATGGCGTCCAGTTTTGATTGGGGAGGAAGCTGGAGTACCTGGAGAAAACCCCGACCTGCGGTAGGAAAACTGGCAATCCTTGTCATTTAAGATTGGAGTTGAGTACACCCTGCCGGAAGTGAGAATCAACCCCCAATCTCAGTGTTGACAGTCCATGTGATCAATAGTAGACAAACTAACTTAACCACTTGGCCACCGAGGCCCCTGTTCTATAGAGGTCTAATTTATTTTTGGCAATTGTCAACAGAATAGTGTTAACACTGATTAACTTACACTACCACAAAATCTGGAGGAAACTTTTATGTTATTCCCTAAAAGAAAACAAGTAACTGTGAGATAATGCTCTCTGATGATACCCTCACTCTGTAACTTCAGAAAGGTCTGAAAATAAATCGCACAATATTGCATGGTCGTACATGACAATCTGGTGTTCCCTGCAGTTCAATGAATGTAGCTAAAATAATCCAGAATGCCAATTTTTTTTGCCGAAATTGATAAAAGAAAAATTGCAAGTCTTAAATGGCTGGGTTGCACAACAAGTGCCGAACTAAATAGAGAATGGTTGACAATTTGTTGGAAAAAGGTTTTGGGTCATGTAAAAAGAATGTATGATAAGAGGAGTTTATGACACAAAATAGGTACTGTCTTTTGCAAATATTCTGACAAATGAGAAAGTTCCCAAGTCTGGCAAAATAGGAAAAAAATCCTGGAACACTTCCATAATAGCAGGTGCACAACTTCAATACATGTGCAATCTTTCTTTGAAGTTTCAGAGATCTGAGTTGAAAACTGTAAGAGTTGATTACACAAAATAGATATCCTATTTTCTCTGCTAGCCCACCCAACTCCAACAAATGTGTACTATTAGCCTGTTTTGCACTTCCTGCAACTCGGTCAATTATAAAATTCTGCAATACAAATTTTGTGGTCTATGCAATGATTATGAATATAATGCTACAAATGAATTAAGTGTTGTAGAAATATAAACTGAATGGCGGAGACATAAAGTATGTAGCAAACCAGGGAAACAGTTTAATATCAAGATATTATGCGTAAAACTAATGTGTGAATCACTCCTAGGTTGCTTCTTTACCTTATAGGACCTCTTAGTAGCTCCACTGAGATAAAACAAATTTCAAGGGCACTATATTATTGAAGCTACTAATTCATTAACATATGCTCAGATGCTCTGTCTTGTCTTTACTTTATTATTCTTAGTGTTAATTTATCTATATAGGTTATTGATGGTTATTAAAATGAGATGAGTTTTTTTGGCTTTAGTCATGTTTTAGAGTGAAAATATCATTACATGGTACATACAGCATTTTTGTCTCAAAATTCCATGCCTTTTCAATGACCTTGTTTCATTAACACTTCATTAAAAGTATACAAGATCATAACACAATAGAAATGTTAAAGTATCAGTAGAATACCAGATTTAATGAATTAATAAATTAGGTAATCTGCCTCCAAATAAAAAAAACCTCTTGGCTTTGCTAAAATCTGACAGTTATGACGTGGTATTTCATTACTTTTCCATGCCATGTTATCACAATTTTTGGATTCCATGACTATTCAAGGTCTTAAATTTCATTTTTTAAATTCCATGACTTTTCCAGGATTGCATGACCCGTATGAACCTTGCATCAACAATATGATTTACCTCTCTCGTTTTGGGAGGTGTTTCAGTGAGGTCTACCATATCTGTATCAGGATCTTCTTCTGTTGTCATGTCAACCACATTATCAGGTCCACCATCTGGTTGTCTAGTTCCTGTCAGGACATTATTAATACTAAATAACACTAATTTAAATGACTGTTGTTTCATGTTTCACTATGTTCAGTGGGTTTTTATTGCAATGGGAAGAAAAGTAATAAAATAAAAATGTTATTACTCTATATTGCAGCACACACAAAGTTGTATGCTTTACCTCATTCATTAATGGTTATACTGCACCACACACTAATATTTCACTTGCCTCATTCATAAATGATTCTACTGCACCACACACTAATTTGTAAGCTTTACCTCATTTATAAATGATTCTACTGCACCACACAGTAATTTGTTAGCTTTACCTCATTCATAAATGATTCTACTGCACCACACAGTAATTTGTTAGCTTTACCTCATTCATAAATGGTTCTACTGCACCACACAGTAATTTGTAAGCTTTACCTCATTCATAAATGATTCTACTGCATCACACAGTAATTTGTTAGCTTTACCTCATTCATAAATGGTTCTACTGCACCACACAGTAATTTGTTAGCTTTACCTCATTCATAAATGATTCTACTGCACCACACAGTAATTTGTTAGCTTTACCTCATTCATAAATGATTCTGCTGCACCACACATTAATTTGTAAGCTTTACCTCATTCATAAATGATTCTACTGCATCACACATTAATTTGTTAGCTTTACCTCATTCTTAAATGGTTCTACTGCACCACACAGTATTTGTTAGCTTTACCTCATTCATAAATGATTCTACTGCACCACACATTATTTGTTAGCTTTACCTCATTCATAAATGATTCTACTGCACCACACAATATTTGTTAGCTTTACCTCATTCATAAATGATTCTACTGCACCACACACTAATTTGTAAGCTTTACCTCATTCATAAATGATTCTACCGCACCACACACTATTTGTTAGCTTTACCTCATTCATAAATGATTCTACTGCACCACACACTAATTTGTAAGCTTTACCTCATTCACAAAAAAGGTTCTACTGCACCACACATTAATTTGTGAGCTTTACCTCATTTTTAAATGGTTCTACTGCACCACACAGTAATTTGTTAGCTTTACCTCATTCATAAATGGCTTTATCTCGTTAATTAATGGTTATACTGGACCACTCACTAATTTGTTAGCTTCACTTCATTCATAAATGGTTCTACTGCACCTCACATAATTTGTTACCTTCATAAATGGTTCTACTGCACCACACACTAATTTGTAAGCTTTACCTCATTCATAAATGGTTCTACTGCACCACACACTAATTTGTTTGCTTTATCTCATTCATAAATGGTTCTTCTGCACCCCACACTAATTTGTTAGCTTTATCTTGTTAATTAATGGTTATACTGGACCACTCACTAATTTGTTAGCTTCACTTCATTCATAAATGGTTCTACTGCACCACACAGTAATTTGTGAGCTCCCCAGACCAAAATGTAGCATACTTTTAGCTGACATCTAGTCAATTTTTAGTATATATAATTGAGACCAATTAGCTGGAAATTAGTGCATAATTAGCATATTTGTTAGCATGTAATTAGCAACACTAAATTATACTAGCTCATCTACTCCAGACCATGCTAAATCATGCTACCAGTTTTTATCAACAGCCAATCAAACGTTTTTAAATGTATTTGTATAAAATTAGTTTGTGGTGCAGTAGAACCATTTATGAATGAAGAGATCTCTTCATTCATAAATGGTTCTACTGCACCACAAACTAATTTGTAAGCTTTGCCTTATTCATAAATGGTTATACTGCACCACACATTAATTTGTTAGCTTTATCTCATTCATAAATGGTTCTACTGCACCACACACTAATTTGTAAGCTTTACCTCATTTATAAATGGTTCTACTGCACCACACACTAATTTGTAAGTTTTACCTCATTCATAAATGGTTCTACTGCACCACACATTAATTTGTTAGCTTTACCTCATTCTTAAATGGTTCTACTGCACCACACAGTAATTTGTTAGCTTTATCTCATTCATAAATGGTTCTACTGCACCACACATTAATTTGTAAGCTTTACCTCATTCATAAATGATTCTACTGCACCACACAGTATTTGTTAGCTTTACCTCATTCATAAATGGTTCTACTGCACCACACATTAATTTGTAAGCTTTACCTCATTTATAAATGGTTCTACTGCACCACACAGTCATTTGTTAGCTTTACCTCATTCATAAATGGTTCTACTGCACCACACAGTAATTTGTAAGCTTTACCTCATTCATAAATGGTTCTACTGCACCACACAGTAATTTGTTAGCTTTACCTCATTCATAAATGGTTCTACTGCACCACACACTAATTTGTTAGCTTTACCTCATTCATAAATGGTTCTACTGCACCACACAGTAATTTGTAAGCTTTACCTCATTCATAAATGGTACTACTGCATCACACACTAATTTGTTAGCTTTACCTCATTCATAAATGGTTCTACTGCACCACACAGTAATTTGTAAGCTTTACCTCATTCATAAATGGTTCTACTGCACCACACAGTAATTTGTTAGCTTTACCTCATTTATAAATGGTTCTACTGCACCACACACTAATTTGTTAGCTTTACCACATTCATAAATGGTTCTACTGCACCACACACAGTATTTGTTAGCTTTACCTCATTCATAAATGGTTCTACTGCACCACACACTATTTGTTACTTTACCTCATTCATAAATGGTTCTACTGCACCACACATTAATTTGTAAGCTTTACCTCATTTATAAATGATTCTACTGCACCACACAGTAATTTGTTAGCTTTCCCTCATTCATAAATGGTTCTACTGCACAACACACAGTATTTGTTAGCTGTACCTCATTCATAAATGATTCTACTGCACCACACAGTATTTATTAGCTTTACCTCATTCATAAATGATTCTACTGCACCACACAGTAATTTGTTAGCTTTACCTCATTCATAAATGATTCTACTGCACCACACAGTATTTATTAGCTTTGCCTCATTCATAAATGATTCTACTGCACCACACACTATTTGTTAGCTTTACCTCATTCATAAATGATTCTACTGCACCACACAGTATTTGTTAGCTTTACCTCATTCATAAATGATTCTACTGCACCACACAGTAATTTGTAAGCTTTACCTCATTCATAAATGATTCTACTGCACCACACAGTAATTTGTTAGCTTTATCTCATTCATAAATGGTTCTACTGCACCACACACTAATTTGTAAGCTTTACCTCATTTATAAATGGTTCTACTGCACCACACACTAATTTGTAAGTTTTACCTCATTCATAAATGGTTCTACTGCACCACACATTAATTTGTAAGCTTTACCTCATTCATAAATGGTTCTACTGCACCACACATTAATTTGTAAGCTTTACCTCATTTATAAATGGTTCTACTGCACCACACAGTAATTTGTTAGCTTTACCTCATTTATAAATGGTTCTACTGCACCACACACTAATTTGTTAGCTGTACCTCATTCATAAATGGTTCTACTGCACCACACACAGTATTTGTTAGCTTTACCTCATTCATAAATGGTTCTACTGCACCACACACTATTTGTTAGCTTTACCTCATTCATAAATGGTTCTACTGCACCACACATTAATCTGTAAGCTTTACCTCATTTATAAATGATTCTACTGCACCAAACAGTAATTTGTTAGCTTTCCCTCATTCATAAATGGTTCTACTGCACAACACACAGTATTTGTTAGCTGTACCTCATTCATAAATGATTCTACTGCACCACACAGTATTTATTAGCTTTACCTCATTCATAAATGATTCTACTGCACCACACAGTATTTATTAGCTTTGCCTCATTCATAAATGATTCTACTGCACCACACACTATTTGTTAGCTTGACCTCATTCATAAATGATTCTACTACACCAAACAGTAATTTGTTAGCTTTACCTCATTCATAAATGATTCTACTGCATCACACAATAATTTGTAAGCTTTACCTCATTCATAAATGATTCTACTGCATCACACAATAATTTGTTAGCTTTACCTCATTCATAAATGGTTCTACTGCACCACACAGTAATTTGTTAGCTTTACCTCATTCATAAATGGTTCTACTGCACAACACACAGTATTTGTTAGCTGTACCTCATTCATAAATGATTCTACTGCACCACACAGTATTTATTAGCTTTACCTCATTCATAAATGATTCTACTGCACCACACACTATTTATTAGCTTTGCCTCATTCATAAATGATTCTACTGCACCACACACTATTTGTTAGCTTTACCTCATTCATAAATGATTCTACTACACCACACAGTAATTTGTTAGCCTTACCTCATTCATAAATGATTCTACTGCATCACACAATAATTTGTAAGCTTTACCTCATTCATAAATGATTCTACTGCATCACACAATAATTTGTTAGCTTTACCTCATTCATAAATGGTTCTACTGCACCACACAGTAATTTGTTAGCTTTACCTCATTCATAAATGGTTCTACTGCACCACACAGTAATTTGTAAGCTTTACCTCATTCATAAATGATTCTACTGCATCACACAATAATTTGTAAGCTTTACCTCATTCATAAATGATTCTACTGCATCACACAATAATTTGTTAGCTTTACCTCATTCATAAATGATTCTACTGCACCACACACTAATTTGTTAGCTTTACCTCATTCATAAATGATTCTACTGCACCACACACTAATTTGTTAGCTTTACCTCATTCATAAATGATTCTACTGCACCACACAGTATTTGTTAGCTTTACCTCATTCATAAATGATTCTACTGCATCACACAATAATTTGTAAGCTTTACCTCATTCATAAATGATTCTACTGTATCACACAGTATTTGTTAGCTTTACCTCATTCATAAATGATTCTACTGCATCACACAATAATTTGTAAGCTTTACCTCATTCATAAATGATTCTACTGTATCACACAGTATTTGTTAGCTTTACCTAATTCATAAATGGTTCTACTGCACCACACAGTAATTTGTAAGCTTTACCTCATTCATAAATGGTTCTACTGCACCACACACTAATTTGTTAGCTTTACCTCATTCATAAATGGTTCTACTGCACCACACAGTAATTTCTAAGCTTTACCTCATTCATAAATGGTTCTACTGCACCACACACTAATTTGTAAGCTTTACCTCATTCATAAATGATTCTACTGCACCACACAGTATTTGTTAGCTTTACCTCATTCATAAATGATTCTACTGCACCACACAGTATTTGTTAGCTTTACCTCATTCATAAATGGTTCTACTGCACCACACACTAATTTGTTAGCTTTACCTCATTCATAAATGATTCTACTGCACCACACACTATTTGTTAGCTTTACCTCATTCATAAATGGTTCTACTGCACCACACACTAATTTGTTAGCTTTACCTCATTCATAAATGATTCTACTGCATCACACAATAATTTGTTAGCTTTACCTCATTCATAAATGATTCTACTGCACCACACAGTAATTTGTTAGCTTTACCTCATTCATAAATAGTTCTACTGCACCACACATTAATTTGTTAGCTTTACCTCATTTATAAATGGTTCTACTGCATCACACAGTAATTTGTTAGCTTTACCTCATTCATAAATGGTTCTACTGCACCACACACAGTATTTGTTAGCTTAACCTCATTCATAAATGATTCTACTGCACCACACAGTATTTGTTAGCTTTACCTCATTCATAAATGGTTCTACTGCACCACACATTAATTTGAAAGCTTTACCTCATTTATAAATGGTTCTACTGCACCACACAGTAATTTGTTAGCTTTACCTCATTGATAAATGGTTCTACTGCACCACACACAGTATTTGTTAGCTTTACATCATTCATAAATGATTCTACTGCACCACACAGTATTTGTTAGCTTTACCTCATTCATAAATGATTCTACTGCACCACACACTAATTTGTAAGTTTTACCTCATTCATAAATGGTTCTACTGCACCACACATTAATTTGTTAGCTTTACCTCATTTATAAATGGTTCTACTGCACCACACAGTAATTTGTTAGCTTTACCTCATTCATAAATGGTTCTACTGCACCACACACAGTATTTGTTAGCTTTACCTCATTCATAAATGATTCTACTGCACCACACAGTATTTGTTAGCTTTACCTCATTCATAAATGATTCTACTGCACCACACATTATTTGTTAGCTTTACCTCATTCATAAATGATTCTACTGCACCACACACTATTTGTTAGCTTTACCTCATTCATAAATGATTCTTCTGCACCACACAGTATTTGTTAGCTTTACCTCATTCATAAATGATTCTACTGCATCACACAGTAATTTGTTAGCTTTACCTCATTCATAAATGATTCTACTGCACCACACAGTAATTTGTTAGCTTTACCTCATTCATAAATGATTCTACTGCATCACACAATAATTTGTAAGCTTTACCTCATTCATAAATGGTTCTACTGCACCACACACTAATTTGTAAGCTTTACCTCATTCATAAATGATTCTACTGCACCACACAGTATTTGTTAGCTTTACCTCATTCATAAATGATTCTACTGCACCACACAGTATTTGTTAGCTTTACCTCATTCATAAATGGTTCTACTGCACCACACACTAATTTGTTAGCTTTACCTCATTCATAAATGATTCTACTGCACCACACACTATTTGTTAGCTTTACCTCATTCATAAATGGTTCTACTGCACCACACACTAATTTGTTAGCTTTACCTCATTCATAAATGATTCTACTGCATCACACAATAATTTGTTAGCTTTACCTCATTCATAAATGATTCTACTGCACCACACAGTAATTTGTTAGCTTTACCTCATTCATAAATAGTTCTACTGCACCACACATTAATTTGTTAGCTTTACCTCATTTATAAATGGTTCTACTGCACCACACAGTAATTTGTTAGCTTTACCTCATTCATAAATGGTTCTACTGCACCACACACAGTATTTGTTAGCTTTACCTCATTCATAAATGATTCTACTGCACCACACAGTATTTGTTAGCTTTACCTCATTCATAAATGGTTCTACTGCACCACACATTAATTTGAAAGCTTTACCTCATTTATAAATGGTTCTACTGCACCACACAGTAATTTGTTAGCTTTACCTCATTGATAAATGGTTCTACTGCACCACACACAGTATTTGTTAGCTTTACATCATTCATAAATGATTCTACTGCACCACACAGTATTTGTTAGCTTTACCTCATTCATAAATGATTCTACTGCACCACACACTAATTTGTAAGTTTTACCTCATTCATAAATGGTTCTACTGCACCACACATTAATTTGTTAGCTTTACCTCATTTATAAATGGTTCTACTGCACCACACAGTAATTTGTTAGCTTTACCTCATTCATAAATGGTTCTACTGCACCACACACAGTATTTGTTAGCTTTACCTCATTCATAAATGATTCTACTGCACCACACAGTATTTGTTAGCTTTACCTCATTCATAAATGATTCTACTGCACCACACATTATTTGTTAGCTTTACCTCATTCATAAATGATTCTACTGCACCACACACTATTTGTTAGCTTTACCTCATTCATAAATGATTCTACTGCACCACACAGTATTTGTTAGCTTTACCTCATTCATAAATGATTCTACTGCATCACACAGTAATTTGTTAGCTTTACCTCATTCATAAATGATTCTACTGCACCACACAGTAATTTGTTAGCTTTACCTCATTCATAAATGATTCTACTGCATCACACAATAATTTGTAAGCTTTACCTCATTCATAAATGATTCTACTGTATCACACAATAATTTGTTAGCTTTACCTCATTCATAAATGATTCTACTGCACCACACAGTAATTTGTTAGCTTTACCTCATTCATAAATGATTCTACTGCACCACACAGTATTTGTTAGCTTTACCTCATTCATAAATGATTCTACTGCATCACACAATAATTTGTAAGCTTTACCTCATTCATAAATGATTCTACTGCATCACACAATAATTTGTTAGCTTTACCTCATTCATAAATGGTTCTACTGCACCACACAGTATTTGTAAGCTTTACCTCATTCATAAATGGTTCTACTGCACCACACAGTAATTTGTTAGCTTTCCCTCATTCATAAATGATTCTACTGCACCACACAGTATTTGTTAGCTTTACCTCATTCATAAATGATTCTACTGCACCACACAGTAATTTGTTAGCTTTACCTCATTCAAAAATGATTCTACTGCACCACACAGTATTTGTTAGCTTTACCTCATTCATAAATGATTCTACTGCACCACACACTATTTGTTAGCTTTACCTCATTCATAAATGATTCTACTGCACCACACAGTATTTGTTAGCTTAACCTCATTCATAAATGGTTCTACTGCACCACACAGTATTTGTTAGCTTTACCTCATTCATAAATGGTTCTACTGCACCACACATTAATTTGAAAGCTTTACCTCATTTATAAATGGTTCTACTGCACCACACAGTAATTTGTTAGCTTTACCTCATTGATAAATGGTTCTACTGCACCACACACAGTATTTGTTAGCTTTACCTCATTCATAAATAATTCTACTGCACCACACAGTATTTGTTAGCTTTACCTCATTCATAAATGATTCTACTGCACCACACACTAATTTGTAAGTTTTACCTCATTCATAAATGGTTCTACTGCACCACACATTAATTTGTTAGCTTTACCTCATTTATAAATGGTTCTACTGCACCACACAGTAATTTGTTAGCTTTACCTCATTCATAAATGGTTCTACTGCACCACACACAGTATTTGTTAGCTTTACCTCATTCATAAATGATTCTACTGCACTACACAGTATTTGTTAGCTTTACCTCATTCATAAATGGTTCTTCTGCACCACACATTAATTTGAAAGCTTTACCTCATTCATAAATGATTCTACTGCACCACACAGTATTTGTTAGCTTTACCTCATTCATAAATGGTTCTACTGCACCACACAGTAATTTGTTAGCTTTCCCTCATTCATAAATGGTTCTACTGCACCACACACAGTATTTGTTAGCTGTACCTCATTCATAATTGATTCTACTGCACCACACAGTATTTATTAGCTTTGCCTCATTCATAAATGATTCTACTGCACCACACACTATTTGTTAGCTTTACCTCATTCATAAATGGTTCTACTGCACCACACATTAATTTGTTAGCTTTACCTCATTTATAAATGATTCTACTGCATCACACAGTAATTTGTTAGCTTTACCTCATTCATAAATGATTCTACTGCACCACACACTAATTTGTTAGCTTTACCTCATTCATAAATGATTCTACTGCACCACACACTAATTTGTTAGCTTTACCTCATTCATAAATGATTCTACTGCACCACACAGTATTTGTTAGCTTTACCTCATTCATAAATGGTTCTACTGCACCACACAGTATTTGTTAGCTTTACCTCATTCATAAATGGTTCTACTGCACCACACACTAATTTGTTAGCTTTACCTCATTCATAAATGGTTCTACTGCACCACACTAATTTGTTAGCTTTACCTCATTCATAAATGATTCTACTGCACCACACACTAATTTGTTAGCTTTACCTCATTCATAAATGGTTCTACTGCACCACACATTAATTTGTTAGCTTTACCTCATTTATAAATGGTTCTACTTCACCACACAGTAATTTGTTAGCTTTACCTCATTCATAAATGATTCTACTGCACCACACACAGTATTTGTTAGCTTTACCTCATTCATAAATGATTCTACTGCACCACACAGTATTTGTTAGCTTTACCTCATTTATAAATGGTTCTTCTGCACCACACAGTATTTGTTAGCTTTACCTCATTCATAAATGGTTCTTCTGCACCACACATTAATTTGAAAGCTTTACCTCATTCATAAATGATTCTACTGCACCACACAGTATTTGTTAGCTTTACCTCATTCATAAATGGTTCTACTGCACCACACAGTAATTTGTTAGCTTTCCCTCATTCATAAATGGTTCTACTGCACCACACACAGTATTTGTTAGCTGTACCTCATTCATAATTGATTCTACTGCACCACACAGTATTTATTAGCTTTGCCTCATTCATAAATGATTCTACTGCACCACACACTATTTGTTAGCTTTACCTCATTCATAAATGGTTCTACTGCACCACACATTAATTTGTTAGCTTTACCTCATTTATAAATGATTCTACTGCATCACACAGTAATTTGTTAGCTTTACCTCATTCATAAATGATTCTACTGCACCACACACTAATTTGTTAGCTTTACCTCATTCATAAATGATTCTACTGCACCACACACTAATTTGTTAGCTTTACCTCATTCATAAATGATTCTACTGCACCACACAGTATTTGTTAGCTTTACCTCATTCATAAATGGTTCTACTGCACCACACAGTATTTGTTAGCTTTACCTCATTCATAAATGGTTCTACTGCACCACACACTAATTTGTTAGCTTTACCTCATTCATAAATGGTTCTACTGCACCACACTAATTTGTTAGCTTTACCTCATTCATAAATGATTCTACTGCACCACACACTAATTTGTTAGCTTTACCTCATTCATAAATGGTTCTACTGCACCACACATTAATTTGTTAGCTTTACCTCATTTATAAATGGTTCTACTTCACCACACAGTAATTTGTTAGCTTTACCTCATTCATAAATGATTCTACTGCACCACACACAGTATTTGTTAGCTTTACCTCATTCATAAATGATTCTACTGCACCACACAGTATTTGTTAGCTTTACCTCATTTATAAATGGTTCTTCTGCACCACACAGTATTTGTTAGCTTTACCTCATTCATAAATGATTCTACTGCACCACACAGTAATTTGTTAGCTTTACCTCATTCAAAAATGATTCTACTGCACCACACAGTAATTTGTTAGCTTTCCCTCATTCATAAATGGTTCTACTGCACCACACACTATTTGTTAGCTTTACCTCATTCATAAATGATTCTACTGCACCACACAGTATTTGTTAGCTTTACCTCATTCATAAATGATTCTACTGCACCACACAGTATTTGTTAGCTTTACCTCATTCATAAATGGTTCTACTGCACCACACACTAATTTGTTAGCTTTACCTCATTCATAAATGATTCTACTGCACCACACAGTAATTTGGTAGCTTTACCTCATTCCATGTAATAGTGTAATATAAATATGATTGTGACAATCAACATAATAGTAATCTAAATGGTATTTTGAGCAATTCTGACGACCACTTACAATTTTTGGTGCTAGCCTAGTGCATTTTTTTGAAGAACTGCTTAATGACCTCCTCGGTCAGACATCTTAAAAACGATCAACAATTGACGTCAGTGTTCGAAATTAACGGACGCTAAGACGCAAAATGCGTGTGAAATATGTTAATTGCGTCTGGGAAATTAGGAAAAGGGCAAAATTTTGCGTGTACGATAATTTGTCCAGTTTTGTTAGTTTACATGCACTTGTTTCGTGAAAAAAAAAATTCATATACTCTCTTATTTCCATTTGCCTGTGTTTACGGCCGAGAAATGTTTATTTACTTAGTTAAACTGTGTCCGTCTGTTGTCTGGATGTGTTCCGGTAACCAGTTCTATTTCTTTTCGCAACTCTCGGACTTTTTCATCCACCTAGCGCTGTTGGTGGTGCTCCGCCATCACGGAGATGTGTTAGATTAGTTTTTAGAATCTCGGCCATGCCGGTTGTAATTTACTTCCGAAAATTTTTGCTTCTAAAAATTCTCAACCTTACAAATTTTGCTTGTGAAAAAAATGACCACAAGCAAAGATTTGCTTGTGGGTAAAAAAGTTAAATTCTATGCCTGGACGTTTCCACTAATGATCTACATTAGCTGAACGTTTGAGTATAAGAACTGGGCATAGTTTACCAAATACTAATTTTAAACAGCCTTGGCATTAAACCTGCATTTAGAAAACAATTATTCCAATCTGCAAAATATTGTCAGCAACTGTTCATAAAAAGACAGTGTTTTCAAAACATGGTGGACCATTATACATACCAGAAGGCATGTTCCATTCATACGGTCCTCTTTGTCTGGTGGACTGTCCATCTGTTGAAGGATAATGTGACATTGGCTGGGAAAGATTGGACTCCATTTTCAATAGTTCCTGTGCTTTCTGTACCTATAAAAATTAATTATAAATTAACACAAATTAAACACTTCAAAACATATACCCACTACTCATAACTTAAAACATATCCTATTACAGAAGATTGATTGATTGATTGAATTTTTGCTTAATGTCCAGCAAGCAGTATTTCAGCTTTATTCAGAGCAAGAACACGTTAAAATACAAATGAACGGGGAAATATAATGGGCCAATGGGAATATAATTAATATTGACTGCAACTGGGAAAGTGGAGTATTGGTTGGGGGCAGAAAATTTATCCATTTGTAGTGGCTACAATGAGCCTACCCTTTTTTGAAATCTACTAATGGGTTTTTATTGTGCAAGGGGTGTGGTATTCTCCAAACACATCACCTACATAGCTACAATGATGTAGCTCCTTTTTTTTTATCTTGAAGGTTGACCAAGAATATAGTTCCCCATAAAATAGTGTATTTTTATTTAATTATTTTCTTGTTTTTGTGGTACATTTTATTGGAAAGAAGGTTCTTTGAAACAAAAATGTGTAATTAAACATTTGATGAAATATTGTGGATTCAGGGTAATTTGGTCCAGTGGAAAAAGAGTCTCTCTGACTTTTCCAAAGATATGAAAGAGTTAGGCATGGTCAATTTTTTCTGACTTTTGGATATATTTTGGAAGTGTTATGGGACCCTGGTCAGTCATTATGAATTCAGCCTTGACCTTACCCTAGCTTGAATATAATCATTGCCATTAAGATGACTGTCCTCATCTTTATATTCCTCATCTATATCATCCATGTTGTCCTTGACCTGCCCAAACATAAGGTCATGGTCAGAAATTCCAAATATATCTACAAAAATAAGAGAACATTATTTATAATTAATTCTAATACCACATACTTTAAAACATTTTGAGACTACAACCATGGTAAAAAATGATTTATATATGAGCAAGGTGCAACGAGGAGGGCGTGTCTTGAACCAGAAAGCTATTGCATATGACATATTAATCTTATAAATAGCAACATGTGTCATAATTATTCATTGCAATATATTGTGTGTTACATTGACGAAACGGCCAGACAATGGCAAAAATGGTATTACCTATAGGTATGTAAATATCCTTAATGTACTGTGATTGTCTTATTAAAATAAAAATAATTCACAGAGGTTGTGTTTTATCATTGTTTTACCATAGGATGGCCATTTATGTCGTAATTTCATACCTCCTTGTCCCTTGGGATAGATTATGCAACATAAATGATCATCCCGTTGTAAAACAATGATAAACTACAGCTTCCATGAATTATATTAAATTTTACCAAAGGTCAAATACTTCTTTCAAACTTCTCTAAAGGTTTAGTTAGAAAACAACATAACTAATGTGCCTTTTTTAAACAGAGGTAAGAGGAAAATACAATAACAAATACAATTAACTTTACTCATTCATTTTTATAGAAAATTGGTTATAAGGTGCATTCGTTTTAATTCAATGAAATGAATATAATATATCCATTGAATCAAAATAGTTTCCTTGAATAAGCAATTAAAACCTATCAGTACAGTAATGACCGAGACATATGATTTAACAAGTGTGGACACAGAAAAACGTCTCGCCTGAATTCCGCATCAGTAATGAAAATAAATTTCGTCATAAGCATTACGTAAATAGCATTAATTATGAGCAGGGGCCTGTATACCAATTATTGTCACCATACTATGCATAGTTACAGAGGAACTGTCCTAATACAAAAACTTTAACGTAGTCGCTGAACCATTAAATTGAGGTCAAGGTCAGGTGACACCTACCAGACAATCATTTACTATTAATCAGCAACCTATATACCAAATATTGTCATCCTACCATGCTTGGTTACAGGGGAACAGCAGTAACCTAAAAACTTTAACGTAGTCATTGGACAGTGATATTGAGGTCAAGGTCAGGTGACACCTACCAGACAGTCATGTACTAGTCATCAGCAACCTATACACCAAATATTGTCATCCTACCATGCGTAGTTACAGAGGAACTGTCGTAATCCAAAAACTTTAACGTAGTCGCTGGACCGTGAAATTGAGGTCAAGGTCAGGTGACACCTACCAGACAGTCATGTACTAGTCATCAGCAACCTATATACCAAATATTGTCATCCTACCATGCGTGGTTACAGAGGAACTGTTGTAACCCAAAAACTTTAACATAGTCGCTGGACCGTGAAATTGAGGTCAAGGTCAGGTGACACCTACCAGACAGTCATGTACTAGTCATCAGCAACCTATACACCAAATATTGTCATCCTACCATGCGTAGTTAAGAGGAACTGTCGTAACCCAAAAACTTTAACGTAGTCGCTGGACCGTGAAATTGAGGTCAAGGTCAGGTGACAGGTGACTGACTGGCAAGTACTCATCATAAGCTACCTCTGGACCAAATTTGATGGACCTAGGGCTTGGGCTTACAAAGATATGAAGCAAGATGTCAAGTGTTTACGCCGCCGCCGCCGGATTCCCATACATATGTCTCGCCTCCAGCGACCTTCGTCGCAGGCGAGACAAAAATTAGGGTAAAAAGAAATGACTATAGAGGACATGTAACCAAGCACTACAATGTTGGGTTAGTTTTTGCTGAATTGTTCTGAACTTTCAGTTGTTGTTCCATGTTCTGGATTTGGGAACAATTATTCAGATTTCTATTTTTCTTATTTATTTTCCAAAAGATACTTGTAATTCTACATGTATTTGAAACCAGTTAAAGTGCAGACAAGATCACTATATCACCATGTTTAAAAATGGTGAATAAAGGATTTAGCAGAGTTTAAAATAGTTTTCACTCCAAAATACAAAAATGTACAACGAAAACAAAAGATGGCTTGCTTATTTTATTAAGGAGGATATGTTGTTGTTAAAGTGTTGCAGGTAACCATTCAGTGTGTGTTCACTGACTCCCAGCAAGGTCATTTTTCATTAAAAAAAATACTCGGCAGTTCCTATTGCACACAGATATGTTGACAAATCTGTGTCATCCATGCTAAATTAAAATGTCCATTAAAAAATTTAACATAAATATTGATGGCATTTTAATTGAGGTATTTATCAATATACTTATTAAAAGCAGAATACTTCAATCACGTTAGTAGTGAATCCCAGCATGCAATGCTACAGAGGCTACCACTTACCAAGTGAATATAAGAAAGCAATATGAGCATCTAATGACTCGTCTGTTTTCCTGTATCCGCTATGCATCTGTTCCAACTGTTGTTGTGTTGACGACACTCGTGGATTATCCAGCTGAAATAATTCCTTTAACTCTTGCTTTGTGAAGTATCTGCAAATGGAATTGTTTAGATATTAGACTTTCAGCTAAAAGTTTTCATCAACATTTTGCAGGGAATTCTATCAGAGGAAATATAATCTTGTATATGTACATAAAAAATAATATCTAAAAAGTTGTGTTGCACCCAGTAAATGCTGATAAAAACAAGTGTGGACACAGAAAAACGTCTCGCCTGAATTCCGCATCAGTAAGGAAAATAAATTTCGTCATAAGCATTACGTAAATAGCATTAATTATGAGCAGCGGCCGGTGTACCAATTATTGTCACCATACTATGCATAGTTACAGAGGAACTGTCCTAATACAAAAACTTTAACAAAGTCGCTGAACCGTTAAATTGAGGACAAGGTCAGGTGACACCTACCAGACAATCATTTACTATTCATCAGCAACCTATATACCAAATATTGTCATCCTACCATGCTTGGTTACAGGGGAACAGCAGTAACCTAAAAACTTTAACGTAGTCACTGGACCGTGAAATTGAGGTCAAGGTCAAATGGCACCTACCAGACAGTCATGTACTATTCATCAGCAACCTATATACCAAATATTGTCATCCTACCATGTGTAGTTACAGAGGAACTGTCGTAACCCAAAAACTTTAACGTAGTCGCTGGACCGTGAAATTTAGGTCAAGGTCAGGTGACACCTACCAGACAGTCATGTACTAGTCATCAGCAACCTATACACCAAATATTGTCATCCTACCATGCATAGTTACAGAGGAACTGTCGTAACCCAAAAACTTTAACGTAGTCGCTGGACCGTGAAATTGAGGTCAAGGTCAGGTGACACTTTCCAGACAGTCATGTACTAGTCATCAGCAACCTATACACCAAATATTGTTATCGTACCATGCGTAGTTACAGAGGAACTGTCGTAACCCAAAAACTTTAACGTAGTCGCTGGACCGTGAAATTGAGGTCAAGGTCAGGTGACACCTACCAGACAGTCATGTACTAGTCATCAGCAACCTATACACCAAATATTGTCATCCTACCATGCGTAGTTACAGAGGAACTGTCGTAACCCAAAAACTTTAACGTAGCCGCTGGACCGTGAAATTGAGGTCAAGGTCAGGTGACAGGTGACTGACTGGCAAGTACTCATCATAAGCTACCTCTGGACCAAATTTGATGGACCTAGGGCTTGGGCTTACAAAGATATGAAGCAAGATGTCAAGTGTTTACGCCGCCGCCGCCGGATTCCCATACATATGTCTCGCCTCCAGCGACTTTCGTCGCAGGCGAGACAAAAAATTATATGCCTTACCCCAAAAAGGCACTTTTTCTTACCACCACCACCCATAGAAATCAAGTACTCCATGTTTCAAGGTGTGTGACTTTTACCCAAACTATACCCTGTTCAACTTGAACAGGGGAAATTGCCCTGTTAACTTCCCTTTCATTTTCCAACAAAAAAAACATTAAACATGTAAACATGATAAAACTGCAACAAATGTTATTTTAATATGTGTTTTGGATAAGTTTGGATTAAAAGTCACACCATATTACAAGCAATTATACAAAATTTGTGCATTTTATCCTACTACCGACATATTATATAATAAAAGTGCTTCTTGGGTAATGCCAAACAAATGGTCTATCACTGTTATTTTAATATGTGTTTTGGATAAGGTTGGATTAAAAGTCACACCGTATTACAAGCAATTATACAAAATTTGTGCATTTTATCCTACTACCAACATATTATGTAATAAAAGTGCTTCTTGGGTAATGCCAAACAAATGGTCTATCACTGTTATTTTAATATTTGTTTTGGATAAGTTTGGATTAAAAGTCACACCGTATTACAAGCAATTATACAACATTTGTGCATTTTATCCTACTACCGATATATTATATAATAAAAGTGCTTCTTGGGTAATGCCAAACAAAGGTCTATCACTGTTATTTAAATATGTGTTTTGGATAAGTTTGGATTCAAAGTCACACCGTATTACAAGCAATTATACAAAATTTGTGCATTTTATCCTACTACCGACATATTATATAATAAAAGTGCTTCTTGGGTAATGCCAAACAAATGGTCTATCACTGTTATTTTAATATGTGTTTTGGATTAGTTTGGATTCAAAGTCACACCGTATTACAAGCAATTATACAAAATTTGTGCATTTTATCCTACTACCGACATATTATATAATAAAAGTGCTTCTTGGGTAATGCCAAACAAATGGTCTATCACTGTTATTTTAATATGTGTTTTGGATAAGGTTGGATTCAAAGTCACACCGTATTACAAGCAATTATACAAAATTTGTGCATTTTATCTTACTACCGACATATTATATAATAAAAGTGCTTCTTGGGTAATTCCAAACAAATGGTCTATCACTGTTATAATAGCGTCCTCAGCTGACAACAAAATAATAAACAATAAAACATCCAGAAACATATATTTCTGCCTCGATATCAAATAGATTGTTTAACAGTAATATGTTGTCAAGCTCCCTTTCAAACAGAATTCCTTGTGAATGATATTGACAAGGGATCCTTCATAGCCAACTCTTGGGTAAGCGTTTTATTAGAATGGTCCCCTTTCATACCTAAATGTCTACATATCTATTTACATCAGAAATTCGATCAAGACAGAAATGGCCGGATTTCATTAAAAATTAACTAAGTCGGTTAACAGGAGAGACTGACCTGAAATTGAATCCCACGTTATGGGAGGCCTTGCTAATGCTGCATACCAAATTTCAAGAAAATGTGGTTAGTAGTTGCTGAGAAAACTGGTACAAAAAAATTTTCCCGGACCGCCCAACATTCACCATACTATTAACCCTGATTTTCACTCTGTGAAATCCGGCCAAAAATGTAATGCTAAAGAAAATATATCTATTATTGCATGCTCTTTTTTTATCATGAACCATAAGAAAACAGTTAAAATTTAAAATTTTTCACAAAATTAGATTTTAACATTTTGGGTTTTGCTTTTAGCAAGTATTTTTACACTTTTTGAGACAAATGTCCTGTGTCATTTTTATACATGTCAGTTGGTAACAACAAAGTTTGTTTTTGTAAACTACATGTATTTTATTTCAACTGCAACTTAATCAGATATTGTTGTCCACATACAGTATCCATGGGTTCCTCACTTTATGTTTTTGTTTCGTTCTATGTGTGTTTATTTGAATTAAAATTTGTAACCATCCATTGACTGTTAATTTTAGTTATTCTGTCGGTTTCTTATATTTTTTTCTACAATGTTAATACTACATGTATGTTGTGTTTTATTAACATGTAACAGGCTTGACATAACTACCTCAACATAGCACAATCATGTCAAATCCATTTTACTATGTCATGTTATTTTATACTGCCTTTTAATATAAGAAAACTGATATATAACATCTTACTTTTAACACTTTGTATTGATAATTATTTGTGTTATCTCCCCTTAAAGAAAATGTGTTAATGCCTACATGACATTTTCTGCAAAACCATAATGTGAACATAGGCACAGCCTAAATTCAAGCATTCATGACATTAACTCTGAGCACCCTAATGCTGCCTCATTCCAGTGGTGATGTCATGTCATTTTCTCTATAATGTGTTGGTGATGTCATAAAGAATAAATGATTGATTGATTGATTGATGGTTGTTTAACATCCAGCAAGCAATATTTCAGCTATATTCAGGACGTAAAAATAAATGACAAAATCAGAGAATGCAAAAACTTTGTCTGACATTTTTGTTGTTTTTTTAAAAATTAACTGTTAAATTTTATCAAATATATTTTTAAGTCTAATTTTAAATTTAGTTTGCTTATCTTCAATATTTTCTTCTGGTATTTTAGCTACCATTAGGAATGGGTTTGTTCATAAAATATACTCTAGTATATTAATGGGAAACTTTGCGAAAAAATTAAAATTTGATATGTTATTCTTCAAATAAAAAGAAACACTTTTGCCTCTTGGTGTTTTATTATATTTTCAACGGTTAAGCTTCTACATTGAATTTACCATGTAAAAAATGAAGGTATGGAGGTCGTCATCTTGTCACTATCTGGTCTACCTGAAAGTCTTCGTTTGATAATAACATGAAACGGTCAATCATAATCAACATGAGGTGCAAAGTAGAAGGTTGCAATGTAAAACAAGGTTCTAGCAAGAGTGTGTTTTGATTCCTGATACAAGGAAAAAACCTGATTTGTGTAGCAAGTAGATCAGCAATTAAAAGATGTCCACAACAAAAGCAACTTAGTATGTGAAGATCATTTCGAAGAATGTTGCTTTGAGTATAGTTTAATGGTAAGGTGCTTTTATGTTCTAGAGATCTTCATTTAGGTAAACTTCCTCTGAATTTTATCCTCAAATATTAGTAGGAATTGTTTCAATGAAAATGAATTAAATAGAAAACTATTCCTATTATTATTTTCAATGTGTATCATGTAATCATATTATGCAAGTTATTGAACAAAAGAATTTTATACAAAATATTTGCGAACCTGACTATTAAGAAGTACCATAAATCATAAGTTGCTATTTTTTTTTAAATTTTTGTTTTTGCGCATAATAAATTCACTACATTTCAGATCTTCATTTAGGTAAACTACTTTTGAATCACGTCCAAGTACAACTGCCGTTCAAAGACGTGCAAAATTGTCTACCAAATTTTATTTTATTTGAAAAAAAATAATTATATAAATATATTACAATTATTATTTAGGTAAATTCTATCTGATTTAAATAAAGACAGGTTAAAATTTGTGTCTAAAAATACTTTTATTAATACAAAGATCATTAAAACTTTAAGACGTATGTGGCAATCTTATGTTGTCAGCTGGACATTAGTCATCACCACCGATTTTTTATATACTTCAAAGAGCAAAGGCAGAAAAACATATTTTTAAACTGGATTATTTATCATATTTACTGGATAATTACATTTATGACGTCTCAAATGCAATCTCGTGGTAAGTACTGTCAATATGGTGGCCCCTATACACAAAATTTTACCACCTTTAATCCACTCTAGAAGCGTAACAGTAAAGAATACAATAAAACATCAAAAGACAATTATATTTCTTTTTATTTGAAGAATAACATATCAAATTTTCATTTTTTTGCAAAGTTTCCCTTTAAAGTAAACTAGAAAAGGTTGATCTTTGCGATAACTGATAGCCCAGCATAATTTTGCAAAACTTTATTTGGAGTGGTGACCTTAACCATTGATGGAATTCCTCCAACATCAATAGGCTACATTTTCACCTGATATGTATTATATATCCTAAAGATTCATTGAAATCAAATGCACACTTTTTGAGTTATTGCCTGGAAATGTTTTTTGGAAAAAATTTCTAACATTTCTTGGTAAATGTATCCTTGAAATTTGATGGATTTCCCCCAAAAATCAATAGGCTTCTGACAAACCTAATATGAAACTATATCCCAAAGTTTCATTGAATTGAAGTTATTGTCCAAATATGTTTTTTGTAAAAATTTCAAAATTTTTGGTAATGTGACCTTGAAATTTTACGGATTTTCCCCAAAATGGATAGGCTTCTGATCCACCAAATATGAAACAATATCCCAAAGAAATCAAATGCAAACTTTGGAAGGTATTGTCCTGAAACATCTTTTTTGTCAAAAATTCTGAAGTTTTTTTGTGGACTGCGTCCTTGAAATTTGACATATTTCTTCCAAAATTGATAGCCTTCTTGCCAACCTGATATCTAACAATATCCTAAGTTTCATTCAAATTGGATGCAAGCCTATTAAATTATCTTCAGAAAACCAAAATTGGATGGACAGACAGATGGGTGGGCATGAAGATGGACGGACATTAGGACCACTATATAACCCCTGACTCTGTGGACCAGGGGTATAAAAATATATAATAAACATATGCATGCTTCAATGCATCACCTATAGCAGTATTGTTGAATGGAATTGTACTTGATTCCAACATTTTAGACTGTAATTTATATTTGTTGTAATAAATACTCATAAGAAAATGCTTTTTTCTTTAGGCTACAACAATTTAATTTCTTGTTCTTTGGATTTTTGTCATTTGAAAACGGGGCGAGCACGCTAAATAATAATTTTAATATTATTATTTGGATTTTCAAAAAATCATAGGCGAACAGAAAAATTTGAGGCGAGCGATAACTTTTTTTAATTTTTTTTTTTTTTTTAAATCAGAAAATGTACTTTCATCAATGTATATATTTGCAAAATTCAGTTTCATTGTGATTTTCTTTCAGAATTGGGCATACTATGCAGGGGTCACCACACTCTAAAAAAGTAGGTAGAAGTGACTTCTCCCTGGCAGCCAAACAGGGAGAAGTCAGGTCCTGATAGGGAGACTACATGAGACACTAGCGAGACGTCAGGGGGACCGTACAAATAATTAATATCTCAGTAGTTACATACATTTTTCATTATTGACATCAATTTCCATGATATTTCTCTTGTGTTTTAAAACCATAACACACTTAGATTCTGTTTTTTTTCTTTCTCTTTCATTAAAATTCATGGTATGCAATATCAAATAGCACTAATTAATCAATGAAAAAACACCTGATATAGGGACTATTTTTCTATCTACTTCAGTTCTTGTTGCCGTACAAGGTATTCAGAAATAAAAATAGATCAACAAAAATATTTGTAAATTTCATTCATGAGTTCTAATTGTATCATAATATTCCTAACAGTTTGTTATCCCAGACAATTTTGAAGCGTCGCTTTTATATCACAGTGTAACTTAAATGCCGCTTATTATCTGCATAGAATCCGCTGTTGTAAAAAGCAGTATTTAAGCGACATGCATAATTACTGCTTAATTTTAACCTACATAATTAGCAATGCTTTAACTCCACTTTTATCCAACTTAAACTATACTGATTTTCTAAGTAGAAAAAAAGCGAGACTACATGTTATTGATTATTCCTGCTTAAATCCAACTGATAAATATTTGTCATTTTTAATTTTATTACGAACCTACTTAATCCCTGCTGATTTATCTTAGTAAATTAAACTGAACGTTTTTTTCCAACTGAAAAAACTTAAAGGTGCTACAGCAAATACTTTTTCCCTACTGATTTAACTCTGCTCTATAAAATATTAATTGAACTCCGCTTAAAAACAACTGAAAAAACTCAATAAAATATTTATATTATTTGTTGTCTGTTTTCCAATTATTTAGTGACTATCTAATAAAAAAATAATTAGTTATATTATTTTTATATCAACCAAATTGCTTTTTAACTTCACATATGAACAATTTACTATTGAGCGCAGAAATAATGCAAAAATGTCTAAGTATGCAGTTTGTGTATTTTCTATAGAAAATGTTTGGAATTATTTATTACTACTTTAAATGAAGATTAAAGTTTTAAATCCAAATAGAGAACAAGGACACTGATATTACACATGACAAAATTTAGCATGACCATGGCCTAATAACACCAATATTCTCAAAACATAAATAAAAAGACATTAAATTTTCTTCTATGCTGTATCATGTGTATGTTCTGCCAATTTATGGTACAATTGCAATGATGAATATTATAGCTTAAATATCAAATATTTTCATGCAATATCAATAAAAAACCAGAAATCATAAAAACACATTCACAATATAAAACAGAAAACTGTTTACTAAGAAAAAGTATAATCATAGGGGGGATAACTCTAAAGGGGAGCCAACTCTACAATCTTTTGTCCACATTCAAAAATACCACAATGGAAGCTTTACTTTCTAATAAATTTAATGTAACCATTTTTTTTAATTATTAACAAGCAATAAAAACAGTTAAGAACTATCTTCATATGAACAATAGAATAAATGGAACTTTTTACAACAGCATGTTTTAGTTTATGTAGAAGTGCTATATAACTAATATCACCATTTTCCTCTACAACTGTTTAAAAGCAACATTTATAAACCAATGCATAATCAACACAATGAATATGATGATTATGAAGAAAGAACTATAAAATATATGTAAAAAGATATAACTTTACTGATAAATTCTCCACAATATTTAATTTGTCAGTGGACAGTTTGGCTTCAACTACTAAAAATATTAAATGTCCAATTCTTTTTCCATTTTTTGGCAAACTGCTTTTCACAGAAAGAAGAAACAGTGCTTCTGCCTCTGATTTACAGTACATATATTTCTTCAGGGCACCCGGTTGTTGTTTGCTTCTGAATGTTGACAGCAAATAGAATATGGTGCTGAATGTTATTTGTTTCCTTCAAATCTTCATAGAAACTAAAATCAATCCAAAACCAGACTTGTCAAAATGTTCTTTGTAAAGTTTTTCCGTCAAAACATCTTGATGTTATTATTCTTATTTTTCATTCCTTCTTGTCTTTGATGTACATTTTTTCCTGTAAAAATACAAAAAATAATATTGCAGAAAAAACTGCAAAGAAAGAACATTCATAGCTAAAGTTTGCAAATTCCACACAAAAGTAGAATGTTGACATAGCAAAAACCTTTTATTTTATTATTGGGAAATTTCTGTTACATGAGGTTTACAAAATGCATGTACCAATGAGCTACAATGCTTACTCGCTTACTCAAGCCACACTAGTGACCGGAGCAGAATCATTAGAATTATGCGCAACCTTAACTGCATGCACTGCAGAGTGTGTGTAATTAGGACATTATATTTTAACAATTTCTTTGAATTATGTCCATTTGAAGAAGTTGAACACACTTTTATTTAGTACACTTAACTGAATACCCTAAAAATTATCTCCCCTTTCATATGTTAACAGATTTTACACCCATATGTTTCCCCCTTTTTTCAATTGTGTGGCCATTCATTTTGTAGCCTGAATTCCCTTGACCTAATAATAATTTGTGTCATATTAAATTGAAATAGGCCCAGTATTGGCTATTTACCTTACTATTTTAATTACTATTGGTCTTCATACTGCATTTCAAAATTACTGACACCACTTCCCATATTTGTTGCACAATCTACAATGGAGACAAACATGTATAATAAAAAACGACACTGTTCTCTACATTGATAGTGAATTCTGCTAAATTATGCCAACAATTTCAATGTTTCAGAGAAAACAAAATTATATAAGAAATTTTGAATAAAATGTCAAATTACACGAAATGATTCTTGTGGCGACTATAAATATGAATGTGCGGTAGCTGGTCAAATCACCCCACGGTAAAATCGCCCCCGTCAAAAACGCCCCCACTTTTTGCAAAATCGCCCCAACTGTAAAATCGCCCCCTGTAAAAACGCCCCCACCTAAAGCAAAATCGCCCCACTTAACAAAATCGTCCCCGTAAAAAACGCCCCCACTTTATGCAAAATCGCCCCCAACAAAACGGCCCCATCTTCAACACTTTTAAAAATTACTGTAGTATAAAATTGTCAAGTTGTTCAAAATATTTTCTACTTTTAGGAGTTAATTGTAGCTGATTAAAATTTAGAAAATGTTTTGTAAATAATGATCGATTATGTCGTTATTTTGTTAATAATTATACAATTATGATAATTACCTTAATGAACTATATTAGTAATTATTCTTTTGTAATTACGATTAAATAATCAAAAATTTGTTAATCTTAAGTTTATAAATAACACATATAAAAATATAAACAAGAAGTCTTCATTCAGCCAACACGCACTAACAACAGTTGTGGTCTCAAAGCCTTTAAAGCACGTCACATTAGAATTATGTGTTTACCTCTTGTTTAAATAGTGCAAATTAAAAAACAATAGTGCATAATGTGTTTTTGTACACATTGTTATCTTGTTATCTGATAAAATAAAAAAGTTGAAATTATTGTTGCAATGTCGTGTCTTCGTCTTTTCATATAATAAGAAGAACGATTAAAAACTGTAAACATACATAACCAACAAACAAGACCGAAGAAAGAGCACAAATTTATCATTTATCTTCACTGAGATAACATATAATCACAGAAAAATGAAATTATGACCTAATAAGCGATTTGTGTAAGTGGTACGATTTTGCTAAATGTGGAGGCGTTTTTACACGAGGTGAATTCAGAGTGGGGCGATTTTGCAAAAATTGGGGGCGTTTTTGACGGGGGCGATTTTGTCAAGTGGGGCGATTTTGCTTCAGGTGGGGGCGTTTTTACAGGGGGCGATTTTACAGTGGGGGCGATTTTGCAAAAATTGGGGGCGTTTTTGACGGGGGCGATTTTACCGTGGGGCGATTTGACTTGTATTCGAATGTGCATATTTCGGTACTTCTACGAATATGGTCTACGCAATGTGGACTATAGGTCACTAAGGTCAATAGCAAACATGTGTAAAAAGGTACTGCATCAACTTTTGATATTTATCACAGATGAAAAATATTTACATTGTAAACAAATACGTAGGAAAATGGTGAAACTTAAAATATATTTACCTCAAGTTGCAGGCGGCAACGCCGTGTAAGTGCATTTCTCTTAGTGTCGAAATGGCGTGTGGTGACTATCTTTACTTCTTTTCGACTTTTGTACTACTTTGTCTTCGAGACACATTGAAACCATAATTGTACGGGCCTTTTCTTGCTTTACTTTTGAACATATTTTGACCGTCGTTTGCCATTTTTGTTTTACTCCGGGTACTACACTTTGGATTGTACGGAAGTTCAACTGGTTACAAAGAAAGTATTTTGAAGGTACCAGAGCAGGTATGTTTAATGTATTTATTTTTAATTTCTTTTTTTACATGATATTCTATGACAAATTGTTTGGACACATAATTGTTTTGTTTATCGGGTATTTTTTTTGGTATATTTTTCGGCTGATGAAAATCTGTGTAAACTTGTGACGTCGATTTTCCAAAGCCCGCGCATAATTTGAATTATTCAAAACATAGTCACATAGCTGGGCAAGTTTTTCGCTTTGGTTCAGTAAATTAAGTAAGTAGGATTGTTGTTTACAGTCGTCATATTTATACATAACGAAGAAAACTACATACTGATGAAAGCACATGACTTTTGTAATGATGATCTGGCATTATCGTTCATACGCACGTCACCGGTCATATAACTTTCAATGACAATAGAATAAAATCTATGCATTAAGTGAAAACACACAAAAAGCACGACAAACAAAAAAGGATCAAATACTATAGTGTTACTGAGCATTAAATCCAAGCATTATAGGCAGAAACATAATTAAGAACACATGCACAAAAACCATGGCATTTTTATTAAGGAAGTATAGGGTATAAATTAAAACACTATTATTTAGCAGCAATATATATAAGCATAGCAATAAGCATATTATCTTAGTGCGTGATGCTGGGAGTCATTAAGGTACAAATAAATCGGGACATATAAGTTATCAGATAACATGTACCGAAAGATATTTATTATAGAGGGATTGTTTAGACATATGTTTGAGGGTATAGTTGTAAGTGCATGCATTTAATTGTGACATTCCTACATATTCAAAATCTCAGTATGAGATTTTGAATATTTGGGAATTTAACTGAGAAATCTAAATTACACTATATTCAATTTGTATTGTGCTGAGAATTTTGTAGCTGATTGGTCATATATTGCATATATGTCTTCATTTATTTTGTAGACTAAGAATTCCGAAAGGCCACCCTAACTATTGCTGTGAAACAACCAATACAAGGAACAGCTACCAAACCTGCTCACCCATTCAGTCAAAACAACATAACCACGGTAACAGAAATTCTACTTGTGTCCATGTGCAATAATGTTAATAAAAGAATAGCTAGTCCATTCATGTTTTACAACCTGTAAATGACTGGCGTTATTGATAAAATATTGTAAATTTTCTAGAAATATTTAAACACAAAGATTACTTTAATTGTCAACACCGAGGTTGCCAGTTCAAGTCTCACTGCTGAAGGGTGTGCTTGATTCCAATTTTAATTGACGAGGATGGCCAGTTTTCCTACCGAAGGTCGGGTTTTACCCTGTTAGTCTGGCTTCCTTCCCCAATATTTACAACATAAATATGTCTTTTTAATTGACATTGACTGTTCTATTTTTTTTTTTATTTTGTAAATGTTGGTTTATGTTCAGTGTTTGCTTGTGAGATGAAACAATTTATATACATTTTTAATATTTGTAGTTTGTAAGCTGCTTTGATCTGGAAACAATAATTAAGTTTTTAGAGAGTAAGCTTAAAGAAAGCACTTTAGATGACTGGTAAGTTCATGAAGTAATTATAATTATAGAACATCATTTTCATTGAACTATATTTTTATTAAATGTAACTAATACTGAAATCAGGGGAAATTTTTTACTTTTATTCTTAAAGGAGCACACAAAATATCAAATAACAGTTGTTTACACATATAACATACTCATTTATTAGGTTTTAAACTTTAATGCTTCTAAGAAGGGGAAGCAACTCATATTAGGAGAAGATAACTCAAATGAGTTTTTCTTAGACAAAACTATCAAACAAGTTTACAACTGCACGCTCATTGTGTTACAAATGTGTAAATTATATATATGTCTATTTTATTATATTTGTATAAATATCTTTAAATATTTAATACACGATTGTTTATTTTAGTATCAGGAGCAAAATTTTTTAGCTATCTTTGGAAATGTTACATAATTCTTGGAAATATTTGTACATTAAATGAAAATCATTGTGATTTCAGAGTTATGTGCTGCATATGATAGTTCATCAATCGAGAAATAAGGGAAGCAATGCGAGTGGAAAAGATGAGAAAAACTAAAACAGAAACTGAGAAGGTCAATTTAAACTTGTATTTATGTTGTAAATATTTTGTAAATAGTTATTTTCATAATTATATTATGTTATGTTTTAAAGGTTACATTATGCAACTATAAATATGAATGCTCAAATAAACTTATATGATTGTATTTTTTTTATCATTATTTAATCCTTTTAAACAGAATGAAGCAAGAGGTACACAAAAACAAGTACAAAAAAGACAGGTTTAGAAAATGGCCAAATTTCAGATTTAACTCGTGGAGCACAGTAATGCTGCTTTTAGCTCTAAAACAGCTTGACCTACACCAAATTTGCAATTTTTGATATCATGTATGCTTCAACTCCACATAGACAATTACAATTGTATTTACACATGAGACGCTAACACTTATATTAAAACAGACTTTTTAAATTTCCAGCTTAAAACAGGCTGACATCTCCAACTTAAAACACGCTGACATCTCCAACTTAAAACACGCTGACATCTCCAACTTAAAACACGCTGACATCTCCAACTTAAAGTACGCTGAGAGTATACACTTAAAACACGCTTGTATAACCACCTAAAATCCGCTTTTGTACATTTGCTATATTCCGCTTGTTTACCGCTGACAACTAATTTGCATATTCCACTTCAAATCCACTGATTTGTACCGCTTAATCCCAACTTCACCTAATTTACATAATTTAGACGCTTCAGCCCAACTTAATTCACACTTCTTTACCGCTTTTGTCCTAATCACTGAACCAAATATGCAAATTAGTTTTAAAAAGCGGTATTTCAGCAGTTCATTAGGTAAATATAAGTTGATTAAAAGTAACGCTGATATACTACTTTTATTCAACTTTAAATCAGCTATTATCAAGCTTTTTGATAAAAAATAATACCGCTGCAATCATACTTAGAGATTGCTTTTTCTCAACTTAAAATTGTCCTGGGATGAACATGCTATGTTTATCTGAGCAAATTTCCAAAGAAGATAGATAGAATAACATTATATTAAACCCAGAAATAATTCTTCTGTTCAGCACACTTCCACTTGGACAAAGTTGTGCTGATCCAAATTGCTTCATGGGACACCTACAGAACTTATCATGATGTCAATAAATACTATACATCTTTATTCTTTCAAGTGGAGCTCATATACTTATTAAAAAAATGGTTAAACATGTTAAAGTACAATACTCTTGGAAAGAACTGAAGTTTGAAACCAATTAAAAGTGTTTGTTTATCAAAAAAAATTACAATTTTAGTCACATCCGGTAAATAAACAAATGGCATGTAATACATTTTGAAAGATGTAAATCGTTTGAAAATATGTTAAGTACACATATTGTTTGCCGTTTTTTATTGGAACTCCACATTTACTGATAAATTGGTCTGGGTGAAGTATTTGGACCAGATTTACAAGTATCTTATGTGAACCATCGGGCGACTTGAGGGAAATGACAGGGCGACTTCAACTTTGCTTTTGAGGCGCCTTAGGGTGACTTCAGGTCCTAGTAGGGCGACTTTATCCCCCACTTCGCACAGTGTGGTGAGCCCTGATACTATGCTTACCTGAAATTTACCAAAGCATGTAAATGAATAAATGAATTATATTTTGTAATTATGGGTTCATCATTCAAATTATGTACAATCAATTGCACCTTTTAAACAATTCAGTATTGTAGGTCATATACTACATACTACATATATGACTTTCAAAGCATTAGAGACAGATGGAAGCAAAAGAATGCATGAAACATCTTCATTTGCAAAAATATATTTTGTTAGACCTTATTTAAATTGCACAACAGACTACACTGTATATCATTTATTGATAAAGCTTTCAAGAGGAATGAATTTAAAAATGTCATAAAATAAGTTATATCCCATTCATTGTGTTTGCTGTAATATTCCAATTTAGTGAGACTTTCCCTTTTGATCGAACAACCAAAGACCATCCAAAATTATAGATACATGGTGTCCAATGTCCAATTTTTGAGAGAAAAAATTCCGATGCAAGCCATTAGAAAACAGAGATATATATGAAAAATGACAATAAGACAACAACCAGTTCAAACAGTTATAGCTGACTCTTAATAAAAATTACTTTACTTTTCCACAAATAACACTGAACAACCATTACCAGTCAGTTCATTTTCTTTTTTTTTTACATATCACAACCCTTGCAACAATGTCAACAACTTTAATAAGCATTGTAGTTTCTGTGGTCATTTTGTTTTATCTTGGTGGAGATAAACAAAAATGGAATGTTCACCATGCTGTTGCAACCAACAGTTTCGAAGTGTCAGTCGAATTAAGTTTTTGGTCATCTATCTGGCAATCCTGCTCCAACATCCTATCTACTATAAATATAAATATTACTCACGAACTTTTATTTCACATTTTTTTTATTTAAATGTTTCTGTAATCTCATTTAACGTTTATTATGTCGGCGCTAAGGTCGAAATGTTTGATTTTGACACATCTTTGAAAAAGCTGTGCCAACGCACCACCACTAAAAAAAAAATCTCCTTGTTTTGGATAACCATGCCTTCCTTTATGACAAATATCCACACTACTAAAACAGTATGTTTGTTTCTTTTCCTTTCTCAAAATACATCAATAGTTTTGTTTGATGCAATAAAACAGCAGTTACATTAAGCGTGCACAAGATTACAATTTCAAAGAGTAAAATAAAAAAAAATCTGGATGCGGGGATCTGACATTTTTTTAATATTATTATTTTTTCTATTTCGATTAAATATGTGCAGTCTGGTCCATAGAACAAGAAATTCATTTGGTGTGGCCTTACTTCATTTTTTTCAACATCCATTTCAGACATTTAACTTCCTTGAGATGTCCATATTTTTTTATTTTTAATTTTACAAAAACACCTGGTTATTTGTTTTGACTTTTTTTTTTTTAAGCGGTGATGTACACAGATTTTATGCTGAAAGAAAAGATGGCAAATCCTCTTGCAGTATTTGTCTATGATTCATTAAACAAATAAGGTACATCTGAAGAAAAAACATGTTAAACAAATAAATTATTTATCTTGTCCTTGTCCTTGGTAAATAAGTTTATTGGTGCTAATCTATTATGTAATATTAACAGGTATAATCCAGGTATAATCTTATACATTCCCAGATAATTACTGGTGGGTAACAATGTTAATTAAGTAAGACACTTAAAAAATTAATGAGATTAAATTAATACCCCCAGACAAATACCCCCAATTACGTTTTTTATGATACAATTTTACAGACAGTTTAACAATCTTGTACCCATAAACAAATTAGAAATTATATACACAATAAATATACACAAATGTGTATATCAACTTTATTGGTAAAAATTTTAGAAAAATGCTACACTGTGTTAAGAATTTACATCCAGTTATGAAGTTTTATTTTTTTTAAATAATGTATCCTGCAATGTATTTATATTCTTTTACAGAAAACTACAAAAACCTTCCTACATTGAGAAATGGACCTTTAAGAGGACACTCCATTTTAATTGTGACATGAGCGGGACAGCGGGTGCAGTATCCAATTTGCCAATTCCCTTTTTTTTTCAACAAATTAAGAACAATCAACAAGGTGTATACTGATACAGTTACTATTCCATTAAGGTATAAATGATTTATGATTTAATCAGTATAATTTACATTTAAAAGTAACAAAGGTACTTAAATGTTTATAAACTAACTGAACATTTTTGTTGCAGAAATTATTTCACATAGACAAGAATGTCATCAAATACTGTTTGTTGAAACTGGTTCATACAAATACCCAAGTATACCCCAAAAATACCCAAGAACACCCAGGTACCTTATAAAATTAAAAAATTGACATAAAAACAATATTTTTGTGTAAAAAATACATATTGCAAGCTCTGAAATATATTTTACGAGCAACTATATTATTTTAATATAGAAAAACTCGATATTGTTGTCATGTAAACACTGGTTAATATGACAGTGTTTAGCTGTCTTAGCCTATTTAAAAGTTGTATGTACTCTATTTATGGTGGAAAATGTTACAACTAAAGTCCGCAAAGTATGCTAAATATTTATATGACATAAAATACTGTAACAAAGAAACACATTTGGAAACATTTTATGTTACTGTTCATATTATATTATTCCAATCAAGACATCAATGGAGAGCAGCTGGTGATAATATGTTTCGATCTTTAGTTATTTTGTATTAGAACTGCGAAGTCTAATAAATTATCATTTATAGTGGATTTTCATAGTTTACTGGGTTGTTTATTTACTACCAATAAATGTTTTTGGGTACACTTTTGGTTTCACATGATCATAAGGGGCTACATAAGATTGACCTATTGTACACATATATGGCACCTTTTTAAAACAAATTTAATAGTTTAAATGTATATTACACATTTTGGTATTAGAAAAACTTCATTTTATGTCCATTCTGTAGTTTTATGAGGTATTTTAGGGTATTCTGGGGTATTCTTTGGTATTTCTATGGTCCTGTTGAAACTGGTATTTATAATGGTGTTAAAAGAGCCAATAGAAAGTTTCATTGTGGAACCTAAATGTAGTACAAGATAAATTTCAATTTCTTTTAGAATGTGCTTTTTATTTTAATTTAAACAGACAATTTATAAAGCTTAACTTTTATAAAATCTTCTTTTAAACTTGTGCAGTTACTTGGTACTAAATTTTAATTTCATGCATTGTTATTCTTGTTGAGGGATGATCTCTATAAAATCTGTATTGTAATGTCATTGATTGTTAACTCTTGTGTGATGCCATGATGCTCTAAGCAATAAATGAAATTGAAATTTGCAAAGATCAGATAAAAAATGAATAGGAAAAACTGCAAAAAAGGTTCAGTAGATAAATTCATTCTGGAAAATAATATCGGTACAAACTGATGTTTTATTCTGAACAAATATTTTATGATACTTGGCAGATATCACTGAAAACTTCTAAAAACAAATGTTTATTTTGGTTAAGTAAAATATAACGTTTTTTTATTACAAAAACAATTCACATTGGTTTATATTTATTTAATAATTTTGTTCAGCCATCTTGGATTTTTTAAAAACTTTTTATTAATAAGTAATACATTTGCTTTCCCAAAAATGTCAAATGTTCATCAATTTCAAATAAAAAGAATTTGATCAAATCTGTTAAATAAACAATTACAAAATAAACCTATGACATATGTATTGTCACTTTTGCTGGTTAGAAATTGAATTTGCAGATGACTACTACATGTACACAAAAACTGACATCTTTATTGTCACTTGACAAACACATGAAAAGGGGGCGTGTCCTGTGATTCTTGATAGAGGGAAACTTAGGGGCAAAGTTGAAATGTATCAAATATCAAACTTATAAACCCTTTCAAATTGTATTAATATTACTGAAACATTAATGACAAGTAAAAAATGCCTATTTCTTGAAAAACAGCAACAAAACTTTAAAACTATAAATAAATTGGTCCCAAAGTGACCCCTAAGGTTTGTTTGTAAACACAAAAACCAAATGTCCATATGAGTTATTTTTCCCAAAAAGTGAGTTTATTTGTTTCCATGTTAATTTGTCTTGAACAGGTGTTTTAAATTAAATTTATTATTTTTTTCTACCAGCATGTATGTGCAGGAATGTGAACTTAACATTTCTAATTTGTCCACTATTGTCCAGGGGTGGCCACAACAATTTAGATGTATTGTTCTGATAAGAAGATAAGTGCCTTATTTGTTTGGACTTGCAAATTTATGTAATAACAAAAAGCCTACCCCAGGCAGTCTTGTTGGTCAGTTGTGGTTGGTATACAAGCATTGGTCATTTGGAAGGTAAACACTCCTACAGAATGCAGTGGCAAAATCAGGGAAAGGTAAGTAATTTTTTTTTGTAAATAATTTACTTTAGTGGTTTATTGATTAACTTTTTAAATTTAAATGTTGTTCTCTTTTTAAAATATTACTATACAAAAGTTTTTCAAACTGAATGAAAACATAAGATTTTTGTTATACACAGTATACAGTAAATTAAATTTTCTTATTTTTTAAATAAAAAATATGAAAAAAACTCTATTGCTGAAAAATTTACATTTCATAACAGAATGTTAAAACAATTTACTTTCTGGAAAAAATATGTACAAAACATCTTTTAAAACTTTTTAAAAATCATTCTTTTTTAACTAAAAAAATGCTTATGTTTTTAACAAACATTTATTAAACAAAGAAAACTAGACATTTTCAGACTTTGACATGTGGATGTTTATTCAATAATTTACATACAGTTACCATGAAATAAATGACATATGTCAAGGTTGTTAGTACAATTAACAAGGGACCATTAAGTAGTCACATTTGTCCTGCACACTCATAAGGTGAAGGGTCACTTGTGTTGATAGCAGCTAAGGGTGAGTGAGTTTTCTTAAAAATTAATTTTCACAAGAACTAAAATCAATATAATTTGCAATACAGAAATGTAATTGTTATATTGCCAGTTTATGCATTTTTAACTTAGGGAGAATATTTATATTATTTTTTAGCTAAAAAAAATTATAAAATATGAAGACAGCATTTTAACATTTTTAAATGAAATTAACTAACCCTATTTATCATGTACAATTTTTTATCTTTGACAACTTAACTAGATTTTTTATTTGAAAAAGCTATTGTTTTCTAGAGAAGTTCATTTTGACTATTATTTTTGAAATATACCAAAGAATATAGCAATGGTCGTGGAACTATATTGGACTAAATAAATATTGTATAAAACAGAATTAATTTGTTGGTAAATTTTTTTATTGAAAAATAGTTTTTTTAAAGAGGCTAAACATCAATATGTTTTTAATGAAGATCTACTTGTATTTTACATTTTATACAAAAAAATGGTGCATTTATTCCTAGTAACAGTTATGTGCATGTGTTACCATGACAACAAGCACTTGCTGATGCTGGGGAAATTATGCACATCTTAACTCAATCTAATCCCAAGTATTTGGGGTTTTTTTATTAAATGAAATATTGCTTGAATCTATCTACACCAATATTTTGTTAACTACACAAGAAAGTGGCATAATCACATGTCATATAATTGTCTACATGGTATCCAGATGCCATCAGTGGCAGTCCCTGTTGATGCCCTTCCTGGTATCATGTTGTGTGGAGGGTCAAATTATCTCCTGCACCAATATGATGCCAGAGGGAGGGACATCATTATAATCTACAGGCCCCAGCATGCGCTTATATTGTTGGTTAATAATCAGACATGTTTTCATTGCAGGAGATGAGAGTATCTTGGAAGTGTATTGTTTAATGTAAAATGGACAGTAAATCTGCTCTATGGAAGGACATTTGGCTATTTTATCACGTTTCCTAATGTGAATATACAAAATGTGATTTCAGCTATTCCAATTCATAAATTGCATTTATAATATCACTTTAAATATGCTATTTACAGTCTAACAATTAATGACAAGTTTTTATGTTTAAGTTATCCTGTCTAAGCAACCAAAAGCTTAGAAACTGAATATCTACAGACCTTGACATCAAGTTCGGTGCGGAATTAAATTAACTATCTGCACCAATTTGATGCCAGGTGCCAGTAGGTATTACAACTGTGTTGCGCAGACTAGGACATTGTAATAGTACTTTCTTAGTTGTTTCAATAACCTTACAATATGTATCCTAATTGTAAATTAAAGATAAGTTCAGAACCAATGTGATCTGTTAATATATATGTAAATGTCTAGGATATGTTTTATACGAAACAACGGCAGCATTATCTGGCTTATACTTTTTAACCAGTTGATGTTAATATTGATTTTCAGAAGTTTAAAACGTTAACCATTATTAAGTAATTGTTTAGAAAATTATAGTAATGTTTTTTTTAAGAATTCTTTTAACAAATACATCCCAGAAATGTACAAATATTTAAGGAATTTTATCTGTTATGTAATCAAAACACTTTAAAGTTCCCTACAATGTTTTTGTATAATTACTTTACATAATAATTACTCTATTGTATTATGCCTGGAGACACAAAATCCTTGATAGAAACTTTAGTTTGTACAATGTCTCAGACATGTTTGGATTGTGATCAATTCTAATACAGGTGTTAAGTTACTTCCCTTGATCTCAGGTGAACAACAAAGGTACGAATTAACACCTGGAGGCAATCTGCCATTGATACCACTTTATTTGATCCTATTAAATAGCCAATTTATCTCCTTACAACTTGAAAAGAATAAAAAATGTGCGAAATACCATTTAGTTTTTTTAACAAGTAACAAAAGATGACAAAAATCAATTGAAATTAGATAATAGATATGACAACAGCAGGATATAGATATAGTTAACAAAGGAGCTAATTTAGATAATACAGTGGCATTTCTTAGAGATTATCACAATTTAATCCCAGATCAATTTTGACACTTGAATGCAAGTTTTTCTAGCAACTAGTTTCTGGGAAAGTCAACTAAAATTCATTTTTTTGGAAAATAATAAACACCAAAGTATATATAATGCAATATTTATGTTCAGTGCTACTGAAACTTTTGATTTTTGTAGACATAGTAAATATAAATAAGATGGTTTACTTATAGAATATAGTATATAGAAAGAATGATGTGCCAGGTGGTTTGTGTACAAATGATGTACCTGTTGTTTGCTGATACATTTGAGGAGTTTGTGTTGGTTCAATGCAGGTTGAATACCCATTACTGTTTTGAGTTCTCTTCCCTGCCTGTATCAATATAGTGCTGGTGTGTAGAAATGTAACTAGCACTTGTTGATGCTGGGGAGGGAGGTTAACACCAGCAACTGGTAATTGCATATTTTATTATGGATAATTATTAAATTTGGAATGTATTTGAATACATATTATTTTTTTATTAAAGCAGGAAAGCTATTTTTTTTATTTGTAGCTTCTAGTTTTATCCTTTGAACCTGGAAATTGTACATTCAATAATACTGCCTGCCTGAAGATTCTGTTACAAAGAAGTATGTCCTAACATTCCCTGCATTTATAATGTGCTGGTGCTTGTAGATAACTAGCACTTACAAATGCTGGGGACAGACTGGGCAAGAAATCAACACTATACCATAATTGCATATGCTGAAACAGACTGGGCAAGAAATAAACACTATACCATAGTTGCATATGCTGGAACAGACTGGGCAAGAAATCAACACCATACAACACTAACAAATGCTGGGGACAAAATAAAAGTTATAGCAAACAGTAACAAAAATTAATATGTCCTTTTAGATCTTTTAAAAAGCTTTAAAAAAAAAAATTAATTTAGATTTTCAATTATTGTAACTTTAGTGAAAGATAATTTCAATTATGATTTTTGATAAAAAAAATAGAAAATCAAACAAGAAAATGCCTCATGGTATTTTTGGATCTGTTTGGCAGACATGACAGTTTTATCTGATAACACTGCCTTGACATTTTATGTTCAATTCTTTTTATGATAAGTATAAGAAGATTATATTGATGTAGAATGCATCCATGTAAATATTGGATAAGAGCACAACAATCAGGGTGTAGTGTTAATTAGTGCAAAAACTATGTTGAACCATTAACAAACACGATTTTATAATTTTTTTTACAAAATTGTATTGTGTCAATTTTTGTTCTTGATATCCAAACTGAAAGAATTAAAGGTGTTGTATAATTCTATGCCTTGTATAATAAATTTCGGTCATGGATTTTATTTTAAAATGCATGCATTCTGAATTACAGCAGTATTTGCACTTCTATTTCAAACATAAGTTTTCAGATAAAATGGTTTGTTAGTATTAAAGTATTACATAAAGTAACTGCTGTCTTGAAATATCAGAAAAATTTCTGTAAGTCAGCAATATTACAGCTATATTAGGGACAGTCGATATAAATAACCAAAATCTTTCATAATATTATAGTGGAATGGTTTATTTACAATTTTACAGAAATTTTTTCCTGGATGGTGTTTGAAAGCAATTCAGCTTTTTGTGAAAAAAATCTTGGGATGGACATACAATCTATTGGATCACCCTTAATACAATAACTAAACTTTTAATTTTTGCTTAAATTTGATAAATTATGATGTAACACATATTTGAGGACATGAGTACACATGTATGTTTTTATTATAAGAAGTCGTCAGAAACAATGATTATTCGTGTATGTTTTAAAAAAAAATTTTTTAATTGAAATATGTTTGAAAATAACTAAAATTTGCCTGGTATTCTTTCACTACCACTAAATTAGAATTGGACGTAATATATTTATAGCTATCCTCATTTTGACATTATACCTGTATGGATTTTTGGTGTTCCCAGTTGTCTGTCTGGTGATGGAGTCCTTAAAGATCTGTCTCCTGTATATCTTCTCCTCAACTGTACCACAGGTTATCATTCTGTATATAACTACATTCTTTTCCTGGCCAATCCTGAAAGCTCGATCTACTGCCTGTGCATCTGTGGCTGGATTCCAACTGGGGTCATCTAAAGGGATTAAAGGATATATCATCATGCACACATATTAATTTACATTTATTTTATCCAAAAATAAGCAATGACCTTGTATTAAAATTAAGACACAGATTGTGAGCTTTTAATGACACGAGATTTGGTTCATTTATTACCAGTATACTAGTATTTCTGTTGCAGCATTTGGTATTATCGATTAAATAATTGACCTTTACATGGATGTCATTAAATCAGACAAACTTTATATCAGGCTTTATGCATCCCAGAATATCAGTCTGTTTATAGCTGAAAGTGTATTGTGTTTACTAAATAAAAATGTAAAACTTATTTGTTCAGTTTGTTTGTATGTTGGGGTTTTAGCACCACTTTCAGCAATATATTAGCATCCAGTTTTTATTGTGAAGGATACCAGAGTACCAGATGAAAAGCCTCAAACTTCGGCAGGAAAACTGGCAATCCTTGTCAATAAAGGTTGAAGTCGAGCACACCCTGCCAACAGTAAGCTTGTACCTGCTACCTCAGTGATGACAAGCACATGATTTATACTAGATAACTAACCACTTGGCCACCTATTCCGCATTCTTTTCTCCTTTTAAAAGTACACAAAGATTTTTTTAATAAAAAATCAAGACACCCTTTTAAACCTCCAACTTACAAATGACTACCCTGTCTGCTGCAGTTAGTGTAAGACCAACGCCACCAACCTGTAACATAGAAAACATCAAGTTTTTAGTTCCTGATTTTGCTATTAGTTTTAAAACTCAAAATTACAATTACCAGGTAAATGAAAATCAGATTGAAATGTTACTAACAGCAGTTTTTCAGTATCAAAGCAAGCTAAAATTATGATATAAGTGAATTTCAACAGTTTTACAAAATGTAGAGTATTCGATTATCAGGAATTATTACAATCCCACTTTTCATAGTAATAGATTTAACTGATAAGATTGTACTGTTACATGTATATCAGTAGGTTTTCAACTATCAAAGCCAGCTAAAATTATGATATAAGTGGATTCCAGTAGTTTTTAAAAAATGTATACAATCTGACTATCAGGAATTATTACAATCCCTACTGTTCACAGAACTGGATTGAACTGAATAGTTTGTAATTAATGGCTGTAATTATTTTGGATTTGTTGATTCATAAAATTAATATCCGACTCTTAACACTGAATAATCTTTGAAAGGGATCATGTAAAATGTGAAGAACCAAAAACTATTTTTATCAATCAATAAAACCAAAAAGAATTATAGCCATTCCTTAGGCCAACCTTACAAATATGTTTGCAGTTTTGCGACAATACCGTTAGACCTATGGGTCAGTGCGACAATACCGATAGACCTATGGGTCAGTGCGACAATACCGTAAGACCTATGGGTCAGTGCGACAATACCGTGCGACAATACCGTTAGACCTATGGGTCAGTGCGACAATACCGTTAGACCTATGGGTCAGTGCGACAATACCGTTAGACCTATGGGTCAGTGCGACAATACCGTTAGACCTATGGGTCAGTGCGACAATACCGTTAGACCTATGGGTCAGTGCGACAATACCGTTAGACCTATGGGTCAGTGCGACAATACCGTTAGACCTATGGGTCAGTGCGACAATACCTTTAGACCTATGGGTCAGTGCGACAATACCGTTAGACCTATGGGTCAGTGCGACAATACCGTTACACCTATGGGTCAGTGCGACAATACCGTTAGACCTATGGGTCAGTAGGTAGGAAAATATATCATTTTGTCACATTTGATAATTGTTGAAACAAGAAGAAAAATTAAACAAAGTTTATTATTTAACCTTAATAGAAGAAAAATTTTAATGCTGCAAACAAACACTGAGAATGTCAGATAAAAACTAGAAAACATAAAATGTTTAGATGTGTTATGTTTGACTTTAACATTTTAGACAATTTTGAAAAATGGAACAATTTTGGACATTTCTTTTGCTTTCTGAACTACATTTAACAAGTTTATTATTTTGTTAATGACAGCCTGTTGTTTGCATCCTGTGATACTGAATCTAGAACAATACATTTGGCTAAAAATATAATATATAAGTCTTGGTAACATAACACTACTTTTTTTTGTAAAAGTGATATTTTAGATCAATAATCTGCCCACCTGCTTTTGAATAAAATATTCACATGAAAGATTGATGCAAGAGCAAAAAAAAAGAAGAAAGGGAAATAGAAACATGTATCATGTATCTTTCATCAGCAACCTATATACCAAATAATGTCATACTACCATGCATGATTACAAAAAATGACTTAATCTAATAACCTTAAAATAATCACTTGACTGTGAAATTGAGGGCAAGGTTCAGTGACAGGTGACAGACTGACAAGTACTCATTATAAGCTACAATTGGACGAAATTTGGTTGACCTATAACTTAACTTACAAAGCTGGAAACCCATATATAGCTGCATTCCATGGGAAACAACAAGTGTGGACACAGAAAAACGTCTCGCCTGAATTCCGCATCAGTAACGAAAATAAATTTCGTCATAAGCATTACGTAAATAGCATTAATTATGAGCAGCGGCCTGTATACCAATTATTGTCACCATACTATGCATAGTTACAGAGGAACTGTCCTAATACAAAAACTTTAACGAAGTCGCTGAACCGTTAAATTGAGGTCAAGGTCAGGTGACACCTACCAGACAATCATTTACTATTCATCAGCAACCTATATACCAAATATTGTCATCCTACCATGCTTGGTTACAGGGGAACAGCAGTAACCTAAAAACTTTAACGTAGTCACTGGACCGTGAAATTGAGGTCAAGGTCAAATGGCACCTACCAGACAGTCATGTACTATTCATCAGCAACCTATATACCAAATATTGTCATCCTACCATGTGTAGTTACAGAGGAACTGTAGTAACCCAAAAACTTTAACGTAGTCGCTGGACCGTGAAATTGAGGTCAAGGTCAGGTGACACCTACCAGACAGTCATGTACTAGTGATCAGCAACCTATACACCAAATATTGTCATCCTACCATGCCTAGTTACAGAGGAACTGTCGTAACCCAAAAACTTTAACGTAGTCGCTGGACCATGAAATTGAGGTCAAGGTCAGGTGACTGACTGGCAAGTACTCATCATAAGCTTCTTCTGGACCAAATTTGATGGACCTAGGGCTTGGGCTTACAAATATATGAAGCAAGATGTCAAGTGTTTACGCCGCCGCCGCCGGATTCCCATACATATGTCTCGCCTCCAGCGACTATCGTCGCAGGCGAGACAAAAATCTAAGTATTCAGTAAACAGGAAGTAGATGATGAAGGAGCATTAAATCACTATACACCATATGGTACTATAGAATAAAGCAATATATAAAATATCAGGCTTCTGCATGCTACAATTGCTTAGAAAACTGCAATCTAATTAAGGACGAACACTTATGCTGTAACAGCCACAAGTAATCCTCTTAATTTCTCTATTTAGATTTCCTCTTAAAACTAGATGTGATCGATATGGTATCCATTTCTGTAGGCCAAACTGTAAATATGTTATGATTAATAAAATGTGAGAGCAGAATGATGTTGACATAAGTCATAGGTTACCAACAATGGTATGCAACATGTTACCTTGTAATTATTTACCCACATGCCAAATATCAAAAGCCTACTTCCTACTTCAAAAGAGAACAAAGTTAAAGCCCAGATACTAATTATCATAAAAAAAACTATCAAGAAAGCAATAATTTGACCTTGAGGTCAATGGTAAGCAACAATTGTACATGGCATGTTGCCTTGAAATGATCTACTCACATGCCAAATATCAAAAACCTTTCACAGATAAGCCTGGATAGGAATTTGTTACTCAGAAAGCCAAATTCTTACCTTAAGTCAAAGGTAACCAAACATGGTGGTGGCATGATGCCCTAAATGATTTTCCCACATGCCAAATAAGCCTACTTCTACTTCGTAGCCTGGACATGATTTGATATGTCAGATGCACTTACAGACTGATCATTATAAAGCAACCACTACTTTTTGTGGTGGTGCCCTAATAAAATTCCCTACATAAATAAATGATATAGGGGTTACATACTTGAGTTGTCAACAAAAATACAGAGTATCTATCATCTGTCTGAAATTTTTTCATTCTTTGATCTCTTTCTGACAAGTGGGTCACAGTGCCATCTAGCCTCATTACTTTATGACCCTGAAATTAAACATGTTAAATGTCAAGTGAAAATCATTTTAAAAAGATGTTGGTAGACTGAATAGCAGATCTAAAACACTAATTTAAACTAAATTTCTATGAATGAACAAATATGATTATAGAAATAAGAAACAATTTCAATTTTGTCACAGTGAATTGAGTTTCTAAAGTGAATATTTTTTCCAGGAAAAATTATAACACATAAACACATTTTTTAACAATGCATTTTATTATAGGGTAAAAAAGTTATCCTTTCAAAGAAACCAACTGGTTCTGGTCCAATGTAAAGTGGTAAGTACATAACTGGTATCTACATGAGTTTCAAACTGCCCATTGACTATTTTCACATTTATTTGATTTTGCTATTCCACTGTAATTAGAAAATTTGATCTTGCGATCACTGATACCCAGCTTAAATTTTGCAGAATTTCTTTTGTAAAAATTTTTTAGCATTTTTTCTGCAACTATCACCTTGAAATTTGATTTCCCGAAAATCGATAGGCATCTGATCCACCCAATATGAAATTTATATCCCAAAGTTTCACTGAAATTAAATGCAAACTTTTTGAGTTATTGTCTGACACATTTGTTATGGTAAATATTTTTTGGCAACTATGAGCTTGAAATTTAATGTTTCCCCCAAAATCGATAGGCTTCTTACCAACCTGATATGTAACAATATCCAATGTTTCTTTTAAATCAGATGCAAACATTTTGAATTATCATCCGGAAACCAAATTTGGACGGATGAACATGAGGATCACTATATACCCCCCCCCCCACTGGGTTGAAAGGCAGTATAAATATCAGTTAAATTCCGCAAAATCATAGGCCCAGAGGATTTGTTTGTTGTTTGAATGTTACTTAATGCCACTTTCGGCAATTTTTCAGCAATATCATGGCATCCAGTTTTTATTGGGGAGGAAGCGTAGTACCCGGAGAGAACCCCCGACATTTGGTAGGAGGCCTACAGAGGACTGTAATCACTCACAAAGAAGACAAATGCAATCTTCAACAAGTGCCAAAGTGCCACAAGATACGCCCATCCAAAATTTTTGTAAATGCTTGAAAGGTTTGAAAGAGAGGTGTGTACATGTATTAAGTTGCAGGAATCCATATAACCACAAAACACTTGATAACCAGCCAATTTTTAAACACCTTAGACACCAACGATTCCAAAAACATCCATAAAGATCAACAAATAACTATTCATTAGGAGCAGAGACCATTTTGACATTTTTGTAAAAATTAAGAGCCATAACTCTGAAGTGTGTAGTGCGATTTGGCTGGTTATGGAACATGGTAGAGATATTATGCCCATAAACATTTTCCACAAGTTTCCTGAAGATTGGACAACAACTGTTTGAGTTGAAGAGTGAACAAGGTAAATTTCACATTTTTGTATAAATAAAGTGTCATAACTCTGAAGTGTCAGTAGTCATTTGGCTTGTTACATTTTCCCCAAGTTTCATGCAGATTGGACAACTGTTTGAGTTTGAGAGTGGACATCGCTGTGGACGCTGCCCCCATGGGTGTTCCCGTAATACGACCATTCTTCCACAGGCGTATAAAAATGATTGAATCCAACTTTGGTTTTAGTTTTCTAAGTGTTTCAGAGAAGAAGATTTGTCAAAAGTTGATGACATCACAACAAAAATAGCAATTGAAAGACAGTAGACAATGAAACCGGTTAAGGTGAAAATAAATAATTTGATCAAACAAAAGTTCAACCCCCTCAAATTCAAATGGTTTCTTCATTAAATCATTTCAGATGTCTTTAGCACAGTCTCCTTCTACTTTAAATCTGTTGGAGCATTATCAAGTTATCATCTTGAAACAGCAAACATTTTTGGTTTAATTAAAAAAATTACACATGGGATTGTGCTGAAAATTCAACTTAATCCCATTTTATAGTAATAAACAGGTGTGCAAAGTTTAAACAAAATCTTATCAAGCATTTACAAGTTACCATCCTAAAACCACCAGGTTAGACAGATAGAAGGACACGGCAAATTGACTGCATCACATAATATCTTGACACTTCATGTGGCTAGGAATAGCAACTCTTAAATGTGGCATAATTTCACTTTAAATCTGCCCTAAAATCATTAATCCCTATATATTCCCTAACTTCCACCTTGAATGAGTAAGGTACATGTATGTTCTTTTGAAATTGTATTTTACTGACCATGTGTCCATCAAAGGAACTATAATCTGTTCCCATGGCTGTCTTTTATACACAGTTTGACTCTATGACATATTGACCAATTTGAGACATAGAACATGCTGCAGATGACCTACCCTGCCTGTGATGACTTTGTCAATTATATCCAGTAATTTGCGGGATTGTGAGAACACTAAAGTTCTATGTCCTTCTTCTTTCAATTTGTCCAGCAACTCCACCAAGACAATAAGTTTACCAGACTCATTGATGAGAGTCTGATCATCCACATTCTTTATCTTATTAACTGCACTCTGATAGGCCTCTTCTGATTCTAACTGGTCCTCATCAAGCCTGAGGAAAATAAAACAAACACATACTACATGTTGAACATGTTGTTCTGATTTCATCCAGAAGAATGGGGCCTCAGTGGCCTTGTGGTTAAGGTAGTTAGTCATCTACTATTGATCAAGTGCCTGTCAACACTTAAGCTGTGGGTTCAACTCACTGTGGGTAGGGTGAGCTCTGAAGAACTGGCTTAAGAAAAATTAATGTAAGTCCCTTGACCATCAAGGAAAATGTTCAAGCATTATACATACAATACCCCATTTAAAATTCAATTTGAAATGAACTACAATATAGCATTACTAGACTAATATGACATTTCAGTATCAAAAAGAGATATTGTAATTAGTATGCTTTACTGTAAAGGTCCCTAGGAAATCTACCAAATTATCAGACAATAGGAAATATTAATTTTTTTCTTGATAGTCCGCCCCTCTATCAAAGACTTAAAATACGAAAAAATTCAGTAAAAATTTTGTCAAAAAACTCGACAATCTGATAAAACGCCTCAACAAACAAGAATAAATTAAAACATGAGGATAACAATCAACTTCTGCCATAAGTCATTAACTTTGGTGCTTCTATTAATAGAGTTCTTATACATGCAAAGGAACATGCATATCAGTTTATATTTCTACAAAAAATGTATTATTTATATGCGTCAATATAGGTACACAAAACAAAACTGTTTTCACAAGTTAAAAGAACATACATCTCACCAACCTGCACTTCTCAACTTTTCAATGTAATGGAAAGATTGAAATTTTAATTAAAAGTTTTGTGCAAAATTGTACTTACATGTACCAGTATTTACAAATCAATGAATATATGTATCAATATATGATAAATGATATGCATGTACGATCTTACTATAGCTGATTCTTACTGAGGTTTGTCATTTCTTCTACCTATACAACTAATCAACCTATCTAAGACTACCCATGATTGTCTATATCAAGCTGAGCTACATGTGACCAATCTAAATTACCTACTAATGATGGTAAAGACCAAGCTAACCTACAGCTGTAACTGACTGTAACCTATGTAACCTACCCATGATGGTCAAGACCAAGCTAAGCTACAGCTCTAACTGACTGTAACCTATGTAACCTACCCATGATGGTCAAGACCAAGCTAAGCTACAGCTGTAACTGACTGTAACCTATGTTACCTACCCATGATGGTAAAGACCAAGCTAAGCTACAGCTCTAATGACTGTAACCTACCCATGACTGTCAAGACCAAGCTAAGCTACAGCTGTAACTGACTGTAACCTATGTTACCTACCCATGATGGTCAAGACCAAGCTAAGATACAGCTGTAACTGACTGTAACCTATGTTACCTACCCATGATGGTCAAGACCAAGCTAAGCTACAGCTGTAACTGACTGTAACCTATGTAACCTACCCATGATGGTCAAGACCAAGCTAAGCTACAGCTGTAACTGACTGTAACCTATGTTACCTACCCATGATGGTAAAGACCAAGCTAAGCTACAGCTCTAACTGACTGTAACCTATGTTACCTACCCATGATGGTCAAGACCAAACTAAACTACAGCTCTAACTGACTGTAACCTATGTTACCTACCCATGATGGTAAAGACCAAGCTAAGCTACAGCTCTAACTGACTGTAACCTATGTAACCTACCCATGATGGTCAAGACCAAGCTAAGCTACAGCTGTAACTGACTGTAACCTATGTTACCTACCCATGATGGTCAAGACCAAGCTAAGATACAGCTGTAACTGACTGTAACCTATGTTACCTACTCATGATGGTAAAGACCAAGCTAAGCTACAGCTGTAACTGACTGTAACCTATGTTACCTACCCATGATGGTCAAGACCAAACTAAGCTACATCTCTAACTGACTGTAACCTATGTTACCTACCCATGATGGTAAAGACCAAGCTAAGCTACAGCTCTAACTGACTGTAACCTATGTAACCTACCCATAATGGTCAAGACCAAGCTAAGCTACAGCTCTAACTGACTGTAACCTATGTTACCTACCCTTGATGGTCAAGACCAAGCTAAGCTACAGCTCTAATGACTGTAACCTATGTAACCTACCCATGACTGTCAAGACCAAGCTAAGCTACAGCTCTAACTGACTGTAACCTATGTTACCTACCCATGATGGTCAAGACCAAGCTAAGATACAGCTGTAACTGACTGTAACCTATGTTACCTACCCATGATGGTCAAGACCAAGCTAAGCTACAGCTCTAACTGACTGTAACCTATGTTACCTACCCATGATGGTCAAGACCAAGCAAAGCTACAGCTCTAACTGACTGTAACCTATGTTACCTACCCATGATGGTAAAGACCAAGCTAAGCTACAGCTCTAACTGACTGTAACCTATGTTACCTACCCATGATGGTCAAGACCAAACTAAGCTACAGCTCTAACTGACTGTAACCTATGTAACCTACCCATGATGGTAAAGACCAAGCTAAGCTACAGCTGTAACTGACTGTAACCTATGTTACCTACCCATGATGGTCAAGACAAAACTAAGCTACAGCTCTAACTGACTGTAACCTATGTTACCTACCCATGATGGTAAAGACCAAGCTAAGCTACAGCTCTAACTGACTGTAACCTATGTAACCTACCCATGATGGTAAAGACCAAGCTAAGCTACAGCTCTAACTGACTGTAACCTATGTTACCTACCCATGATGGTCAAGACCAAACTAAGCTACAGCTCTAACTGACTGTAACCTATGTTACCTACCCATGATGGTAAAGACCAAGCTAAGCTACAGCTCTAACTGACTGTAACCTATGTAACCTACCCATGATGGTCAAGACCAAGCTAAGCTACAGCTGTAACTGACTGTAACCTATGTTACCTACCCATGATGGTCAAGACCAAGCTAAGCTACAGCTCTAATGACTGTAATATATGTAACCTACCCATGACTGTCAAGACCAAGCTAAGCAACAGCTGTAACTGACTGTAACCTATGTTACCTACCCATGATGGTCAAGACCAAGCTAAGATACAGCTGTAACTGACTGTAACCTATGTTACCTATGCATGATGGTCAAGACCAAGCTAAGCTACAGCTCTAACTGACTGTAACCTATGTTACCTACCCATGACGGTCAAGACCAAGCTAAGCTACAGCTCTAACTGACTGTAACCTATGTTACCTACCCATGATGGTAAAGACCAAACTAAGCTACAGCTCTAACTGACTGTAACCTATGTAACCTACCCATGATGGTCAAGACCAAGCTAAGCTACAGCTCTAACTGACTGTAACCTATGTTACCTACCCATGATGGTAAAGACCAAGCTAAGCTACAGCTCTAACTGACTGTAACCTATGTTACCTACCCATGATGGTAAAGACCAAGCTAAGCTACAGCTGTAACTGACTGTATCCTATGTAACCTACCCATGATGTTCTATACCAAGCTGAGCTACAGCTCTAATGACTGTAACCTAGGTAACCTACCCATGATGGTCAAGACCAAGCTAAGCTACAGCTCTAACTGACTGTAACCTATGTTACCTACCCATGATGGTCAAAACCAAGCTAAGCTACAGCTGTAACTGACTGTATCCTATGTAACCTACCCATGATGTTCTATACCAAGCTGAGCTACAGCTCTAATGACTGTAACCTAGGTAACCTACCCATGATCGTCTATACCAACCTGAGCTATAGCTCTACTGACTGTAACCTAGGTAACCTACCCATGATCCTCTATACCAACCTGAGCTACAGCTCTACGGACTGTAATCTAGGTGACCTACCTATGATCGTCTATACCAAGCTGAGCTACAGCTCTAGTGAGTTTAACCTATGTAACCTACCCATGAAAGTCTAAACCAAGCGGGGCTCCAGCTTTAACTGACTGTAACCTTGGTAACCTACCCATGATCGTCTATACCAAGCTGAGCTACAGCTATACTGACTGTAATCAAGGTAACCTACCCATGATCGTCTATATCAAGCTGAGCTACGGCTTTAACTGACTGTAACCTAGGTCACCTACCCATGATTGTCTATACCAAACGGAGCTACAGCTCTACTGACTGTAACCTAGGTTACCCACCCATGATCATCTATACCAAACGGAGCTACAGCTTTAACTGACTGTAACCTAGGTAACCTACCCATGATCGTCTATACCAAGCTGAGCTACAGCTTCAACTGACTGTAACCTAGGTTACCTACCCATGATCATCTATACCAAACGGAGCTACAGCTCTAATGACTGTAACCTAGGTAACCTACCCATGATCGTCTATACCAAGCTGAGCTACAGCTTTAACTGACTGTAACCTAGGTTACCTACCCATGATCGTCTATACCCAGCTTAGCTACAGCTCTAGCGACTGTAACATAGGTTACCTACCCATGAACGTCTATACCAAGCTGAGCTGACAACGGCTCTGTAAATGACCTTTGACTGAGGGAGAGGAAATTAGTTCTTATTTTGATATTTGGCTGCGCTGAGCTGTAGCATGGACAGTGGATTTATTATTCAATGGAATTTAAGAGCTGCATTTAAAAAGCAGTTTCATACAGAATTGATAAATAAATTTATTTATATAGTTTGTTAAATGTATTGGATATTTTTCAGCTGATTGTGCAAAGCCCATTTCTGGACTATTTTATGGGTGTTTGTGAGTTTCCTTGAATACCTTTCGGGGTTTCTAAATTTGCGAAAAATTTTATCTGACATGACACCCCGAAAATTTAATGTGATATTAGTGAAATGATTTCGCTCGTTTTGAGGGGTCTCTCATTACTCAACGAAACTTGGTGCCCGAGTCAGAGCAAACAATGTTAATAGTTTCCCCAATACGAAAATAATTAAGAGGCCGTTGTCAAGTTGAAGTGTTGATTTTTTACATTATTGTCTAAAAGTTTGTATGTCAATGATGTTATTAGTTCAGCCACTGTTTAAGAATGTTTGATTGTGCAATTAATACAAAAATTAGAAAGTAAATGTAAAAATTTGTTCTAAAAGATAAGTAATGTGCCCATTTTTCTTCTTAAAAAGGTAAAATTTTTATTACTTTGGAATTCAGTTTTGATATTATTTAAAGATATAGCCTTCCTATGGTTTATTATGACATATATATAGGTTGCGAAAGCGAAAACTTATCATCCAGCTAAAGATATAATGACACATGAAAGTTGTTGATTTTTTTTAAAAATCAAGTGTAGAGTTGAACAATTGAAAGCGTTAAAGTTTGTTCATAAAAAAGGCTGAAACTGCTTTATTTTATTTTGGAATGAGATGATTGTCTATACCAAGCTTAGCTACAGCTCTAGCGACTGTAACATAGGTTACCTACCATGATCGTCTATACCAAGCTGAGCTGACAACGGTTCTGTGAATGACCTTTGACTGAGGGAGAGGAAATTAGTTCTTATTTTGATATTTGGCTGCGCTGAGCTGTAGCATGGACAGTGGATTTATTATTCAATGGAATTTAGATATTAGAGCTGCATTTAAAAAGCAGTTTCATACAGAATTGATAAATAAATTTATTTATATAGGTTGTTAAATGTATTTGTGGAAGAGTGATATTTTATATTAATTTTTAATTAGTATATGAATAGTATTACTGTATTAAATATGATTTCTTAGAAGATAATAAAATATTTATAGTTCTATATTTATGGTTATTTGATATATTAAGAAAGTAGAAAAACTTACTTAATAAATATTTTAAGAAATAAATATATATATAACAGATGTAGTTTATTTTATATGTTAATTACTGTTGGTTAAAACCGGTCTTATTGGTCAGTAGAGGTCATTGTTTCTTGATTGGTCTGTTAAATCACATGTTTAGTTTTGGAGGGAAATTCTATTGTTTCTTAAGTCAATTCTGGAAAATCTATCTATCTGAGTAGACAGGTTTTGAATGAGTAGAATTTGATGTTGTCTCCATTATTGCATTCTGGTGATTTCCATTTCTGTTTAAAAGGTATTTACTCCTACTAATAATATCTTTCTAATAATTTCAATTGTCTTTAATTTAACATTTTCATTTCACGTAAATGACTAATTGACTGAATGATTGATAACACGATTAAATGTTTTAAAAACATAACTTGCAGAATGAAAAATAATAATCAGATCTGTTTAAATAAATAAAACCATTAAAATGATCTTATGAGTAAACTATCAAAATAAATATAAGTTTTATTATTCTGTGTGTTGTATATATGTAAATCTGTTAACTTTTGCTGGCAGCAAGAGTTATGAGTCTTATTTTTTATTCAGGTTGTACCATGATATAGCATGACGATACATATATATTAATTGCTATCCTGGATTCTTGCACCTCATGTGAGGTAAGGATTGTGTTGTATTTTTATTTGTGCTTATTAATGCTTTGTTAACTGCTTATAGCTTTATTTTGGCTTAGCAGCGTTTGCATTTGTATTTTTGTGCTTATTTAATTGTTGTTAATATTTTTGATACTTCACTCATGTAAAGCTATTACTTTGCATAATATCAAGACATATTTGGCTAGTATAATCTGTGAGCTACAGATCACATAATTAGCATACAACAACATGTTCTATTTCAATAATGGAATAAGGATATTAGTTTAATCATTTGAATATTGAAAACCTTGATTTTAATATAGTTTGTCTATAAGTTCAATAGTGTACTTGTAGTTTTCGTTCTTGAAATATTATTAGAATACTTTTATTGTATTTTTCAGGATCTGTTTAGGATCTAATGTTGTATTGTTACGTTTGATATATTGTGCAACAAACTATTTTCCACTCATAATAAATGGACTCATGGAATTACTTTGTTGTGATTTATTTCACCTGGTTACGTATTGGATATTTTTCAGCTGATTGTGCAAAGCCCATTTCTGGACTATTTTATGGGTGTTTGTGAGTTTCCTTGAATACCCTTCGGGGTTTCTAAATTTGCGAAAAATTTTATCTGACATGACACCCCGAAAATTTAATGTGATATTAGTGAAATGATTTCGCTCGTTTTGAGGGATCTCTCATTACTCAACGAAACTTGGTGCCCGAGTCAGAGCAAACAATGTTAATAGTTTCCCCAATACGAAAATAATTAAGAGGCCGTTGTCAAGTTGAAGTGTTGATTTTTTACATTATTGTCTAAAAGTTTGTATGTCAATGATGTTATTAGTTCAGCCACTGCAGCTATAATGCTGTAATTTTAACTTTATTTTGTCAGGTAACAGTAAACAATTCAAAAATACATGTTTCTGTCTAAATTTTACTCAAAAACATTAAAATTTATCGTTTTAAACAGCAAGTTACATGGCCTTGAATGGCATTAATTTGTCAGATTTCCTTGTAGACAGAAACAACAAAGAATTTGAGAAAAAAAGCTAAATTACTCAATGGAAAACAGAAGCAAAATTAATTTAGTAAGGTTAAACACTATTGCAACTAAATAAATTTTACTTTGAACAAAACCAAAAAAAAAAAATACCTGTGTGCACTTCAACCCTTTAGAACAGCAAAACATAGCGCATGAACGCATTCAGCCTGGAAATCTGCAAGATAAGGTTCTATATGATATTGCTCACAATGTACTTTCAACCAAATCCATGATACTGTTTACCAAAAAAGCATGCAAAGCCAGTAAAATATGGTTTGTATTTTATTTATATCATTAATTTTTGTCTGAAAAACTGATTCAGTAGCAACAGATATAGTCGGGTCATAATCTAGCACGCACTTTTCCCCCCCAAACAAATTATGATTGCATGACCATTTCTACAAGATGTATTTAAATCCAGCATTTTTCCTCAAATGCTTCATTTTACCAGGGGAAACACTTGTAATCAACATTCATATTTCTACCTTTTAGCAATTAACAAAATAGACATTAATAAAGTTAATACCAAGGGAGATAATTGTAGGCACTGAAGAATGTAAACAAACTATAAAATGAAGATTTTATTGTAAATATATGAAACTGATCCATATTTAAAGAACAAAATTAGAAGATAATAATCTGATTCCTATTTTAGAAATACAATCACAGAAATGTCTTCCTGAGATTACAAAGATAGCTTATACATTGTTAAACAATGTGTTGGGGGGGGGGGGGGGGGGGTTGTGTGCACATGTAGATGGAATAAGCCAGGATATGCGCATATATATAAAAGTGACATATAAGTAGGTGGAGTGGTTTCATTTGGTAACCATGGACCTTGTACACAATAAATGCACTCGGTTACTAATTTTAAAAACATGTTTTTTTGCTTTCACCATTTATTTCAAATTCTTGTGTTGATGTTTACTTGTTTACAATATATGGTTACAACATCAAAGCATTATGACGTCACAGTTTGTATGATGTCATAAAGGGTACTTCAAAACTCCTGGCTGTGTAAATCTTTTTTTTAAGAAACTTCTTTGGAAATATTGCTATTAACCTATTAATAATCAGTTGCATTTTAGTAATACAAATGTACACCCATTTTTGAACCATAATTATTTGATTTATATATTGAGTACTGTTTAGGAACAGGGCTCACGCTGGGTCAAAATTATAGGGAGAAGTCACTTCTCTTTTGGGTGGCTGACAGGGAGAAGTGAGGATAGAACAGGGAGAAGTGGGTGGACAACAGGGAGAAGTTGCATTATATGTCGCGAAAGCGTCCTGTTTACTTTGTTTTTTTTTTAAATAAGTGTTGGCATTTGCATTTTCATTGTTATATGGTTTTTTTTAGCAGTTTAATTTATTGAGGATAAAGTATCAAAGATTTGATTAACTATTCAGTATACTTATTTCACACATTTTTAAAAACACATGCATTAAACATAACAATAAAAAAAGAATAAACTGTCACAAAACTGTTCATTAAAATAAATGTTTCTTTGTCATTGATACACAATTTGATTGATTTATTATGAAGTACTATTAGAACTAGAAGTAGAAAATTACATCATTGTGACACATAATATATTATGAAAATTGTAAAATTCACTATTAAAAGTATTTAAGCATATTTAACTTAAATTTGTTTTAAGTAACTGCCAAAATACTATTTTTACTACGTTTCTATCATTGCAAAACTCATTTCACCACTATCTGCAATCTCCGGCACCAAATTCATATCCGCTCCAGAAGTTATTGTGCTCTGAACTGGTTTCCGGTCATATTTTAAACCTACGCTTTATATACCAAATAAAAAGGGTACCAGTTCAACTTTGGAGCGTAAACAAAATAAACATGACGCGGTATCTAAAATATGAACATTTCTTACCAAAATGGGAATAAAAATTGAAAGGCGACATTAGGCGATTCTACAAAATGAAAGGGCGACTTCACTTCGCTTTTGAAGATGATCGACGGCGATGTGGGACCACGATAAGGCGACTTCTTCGCCCGAGTCGCCCTCCAACGCGAGCCCTGAAGAATGTTTGATTGTGCAATTAATACAAAAATTAGAAAGTAAATGTAAAAATTTGTTCTAAAAGATAAGTAATGTGCGCATTTTTCTTCTTAAAAAGGTAAAATTTTTATTACTTTGGAATTCAGTTTTGATATTATTTAAAGATATAGCCTTCCTATGGTTTATTATGACATATATATAGGTTGCGAAAGCGAAAACTTATCATCCAGCTATAGATATAATGACACATGAAAGTTGTTGATTTTTTTTAAAAAATCAAGTGTAGAGTTGAACAATTGAAAGCGTTAAAGTTTGTTCATAAAAAAGGCTGAAACGGCTTTATTTTATTTCGGAATGAGATGAAACTTGGCAGATTTCCTCGTAATATGGTAAAACAAAAATTAAATACAGTAAAAAGTGTGAAAATTGAAAATTTTGTTTTCAATTTGACAACGGCTCTGTAAATGACCTTTGACTGAGGGAGAGGAAATTAGTTCTTATTTTGATATTTGGCTGCGCTGAGCTGTAGCATGGACAGTGGATTTATTATTCAATGGAATTTAGATATTAGAGCTGCATTTAAAAAGCAGTTTCATACAGAATTGATAAATAAATTTATTTATATAGTTTGTTAAATGTATTGGGTATTTTTCAGCTGATTGTGCAAAGCCCATTTCTGGACTATTTTATGGGTGTTTGTGAGTTTCCTTGAATACATTTCGGGGTTTCTAAATTTGCGAAAAATTTTATCTGACACCCCAAAATTTAATGTGATATTAGTGAAATGATTTCGCTCGTTTTGAGGGGTCTCTCATTACTCAACAAAACTTGGTGCCCGAGTCAGAGCAAAAAATGTTAATAGTTTCCCCAATAGAAAAATAATTAAGAGGCAGTTGTCAGCTACAGCTTTTAACTGACTCTAACATAGGTAACCTACCCATGATCATCTATATCAAGCTGAGCTACAGCTTTAACTGACTGTAACCTAGGTAACCTACTCATGATCGTCTATATCAAGCTGAGCTACAGCTTTAACTGACTGTAACCTAGGTAACCTACTCATGATCGTCTATACCAACCTGAGCTACAGCTCTAGTGAGTTTAACCTATGTAACCTACCCATGAAAGTCTAAACCAAGTGGGGCTCCAGCTTTAACTGACTGTAACCTAAGTAACCTACCCATGATGGTCTATATCAAGCTGAGCTACAGCTTTAACTACTGTAACCTAGGTAACCTACTCATGATCGTCTATACCAACCTGAGCTACAGCTCTAGTGAGTTTAACCTATGTTACCTACCCATGATTGTCTATACCAAGCTGAGCTACAGCTTTAACTGACTGTAATCTAAGTAACCTACCCATGATCGTCTATACCAAGCTGAGCTACTGCTCGAGTTGACAACAACCTTGGATGATCTGTTATCTTCTTTAAGACAGTCAGAGCAACCAAAGGGGATTTTTTGGTCATCAAAAGCTGAAAACAGAAAACAAATGATAGAAATTTTATTTAAAATAACTTTAGCATACACAAAGTTACTGTGATGTCCTTCCTTGTTTACAATGGTGGTTGATGTTATATGTCCATACAATTTGGTAAATAGTCATAAGTTTTCTGGTTAACATCTTCCGTTTTTGATACATCATCTAAAAAATGTTACATTCTAAAGAAACAGAAACTTTGTTTTGTTTTGTCAGTCTGTTTATTCAGCAGCTTATGGAGGTACATTTAAAGTTAGTTCAGATTTAATGTACAAGTGCCACTGAACCTATTTGATTTTGTTTATCAATAGCATTAATCAAAATACCAGAAAAGGTGAAATTTTAATGTCAGATAGTTTTATTTATCTGCCATGGTAAATGTTTCAATTAATTGTGTTAAAAATGAATTCCCACTAAATATAATTTGAGCTACCTCTTTCACGGAGTCCAAAGACAAGAAATCATCATATATTTTCTGTTGTGTCTGTGTCAGGAACACCCACAGTATAAGGTCATTCTTCCTTGTTAGTGATGGCATTCTGTAAAAAAAAATGTACATATCATATCTATGTCATTATGTAAACCAAAGTCTATATCAACTGTCATCAACTTAGAAATTATGCTGCAAATAACATTAAATTTACTGAATTATTGAATTAAACAAATGAATTTGTAGACCTTTTTTCCATAATTTTTACTAATTTATGAAAACATGATTATTTGCTATTCTCAAATCCATGTCTCCAAAATGTACATAGGATTGAAATTAGAAATAAATCTATAGAAATAAAAACTTAACTTTTGTTTTGTACTTTAATTTTGTCTAGCAATAGGAAATTAACTTAATCATATCATACATAATCAAAATAAAATCATTAATGAATCAATAGAAACTGTACAGCTCCTGTAAAGCAAGAATCAACTGTCTTCTAAAGGATAAAATTCAAACACATGCAAAAGCAGATATTGTAAGCCCAAAATATCAGTTCGATAGATGAACACTTTTTATAGGTTGTTCAAATCAACAATTTTATAGATTATTTACATCCCTATCTCATCGAAGGGACAGCCCAGAGATGAGATGCAGAGAAAATGCATAGAGTTTCATAAAACATAAATAATCTGTTTATCTCTGTTTAGTTACATTGTGACGACACAGTGTTTACATAATGACATCTTGACAGCGAGGTGAGATAAAACATACTAGTAGAGTAAGATGGGATAATACTGCACATAAGGATCAAAGGCAAATACCGCAAAACAGCGATAACATATCATTCTAGTCAAGGTAAAAATATTGATATCTTTTTATATTTGTGTAGCTTTATACTATAACATACATGTAGAAATAACAACAATAGGCTTCAAGCAGTATAAATGCACACATAGAATACCATGAAGGATGTTCACTGGTCTTGTTAAAATGTTTTTGTCAGTTTTTTTAATTCCTGTTTGATATATTTAAAGCATTCAATTTGTTTACCCATTTAGCCCCAATTTTGCTGTTTATTTTTGCTTTAATAATTTACCTATCATTATGTTTAGCTTATTTTGGTCAAATCTTTCAAAACAATGAAAAATAATTGAAAACTTTTTTTAAAACAGACCCAGTGAACACCCTTAGAATAAAACTAACTAGTATACACAAATATATATACATAACTATTCACTAGATGCATAGAGCAACGTAAAAAATTACCTGTACTGGTATCTATAACTTAAGAATAAAACACTAATTAAAACAAGTGTGGACACAGAAAAATGTCTCGCCTGCATTCCGCATCAGTAACCGAAAATAAATTTCGTCATAAGCATTACGTAAATAGCATTAGTTATCAGCAGCAGCCTGTATACCAAATATTGTCACCATAACATGCATAGTTACAGAGGAACTGTCCTAATACAAAAACTTTAACGTAGTCGCTGGATCGTGAAATTGAGGTCATGGTCAGGTGACACCTACCAGACAGTCATGTACTATTCATCAGCAACCTATATACCAAATATTGTCATCCTACCATGCTTGGTTACAGAAGAACAGCCGTAACCCAAAAACTTTAACGTAGTCACTGGACCAAGAAATTGAGGTGAACGTCAGGTGACACCTACCAGACAGTCATGTACTAGTCATCAGCAACCTATATACCAAATATTGTAATCCTACCATGCGTAGTTACAGAGGAACTGCCGTAACCCAAAAACTTTAACATAGTCGCTGGACCGTGAAATTGAGGTCAAGGTCAGGTGACAAGTGAATGACTGGCAAGAACTCATCATAAGCTACCTCTGGACCAAATTAGATGGACCTAGGGCTTGGGCTTACAAATATATGAAGCAAGATGTCCAAGTGTTTACGCCGCCGCCGCCGGATTCCCATACATATGTCTCGCTTCCAGCGACTTTCGTCGCAGGCGAGACAAAAAACAGCATGAATTGATGGCTTATTATAAGATCTTTCCCAGATTATAGTCAAAATATTTCAGAATGACAAAGGGGCCTCGGTGGCCGAGGGATTAAGTTTGTCTACTATTTATCACATGTCTGTCAACATTGAGACTGTAGGTTTGACAAGGATTGCCAATTTTCTTGCCACAGGTCGGGGTTTTCTCCAGGTACTCTGGCTTCCTCACTTGACGTAGGTGAGCGACAGACCTGAAATGGAATCCCACGTTATGGGAGGCCGTGCTGATGCTGTATACCAAATTTCAAGAGAATGTGTAGTTGCTGAGAAAACTGTTACGAAAATTTTTTCCCTGCCCGCCTGCCCGCCCAACATTCACCATACTATAACCCGGATTTTCACTCAATCCAGCCAAAAATTGCTGAAACATCAAACAGAACACACAAACAGAATGACAGAGTGAAGCTATTTCCATTAAAAACTTTAAAATAATATTGAATTGGTTGAATGGTTGCCTAATGTCCAGTGAACAGAATTACAGCTATGTTTAGAACAAGGTAAACAAACAATACATCAAGCGGAGAATAGATAACAATATGTAAAATACACTAAAAATCAAAGACAAAAATTGGATTATGAACTTGACCTTTCAAGGTCACTTCAAAAAGGTCAACAGTGAAGACCCCAAGTCTTTATGACATACACTGAACTGAACATTTTTTGGACTTCTATAATTTCAGTAAACAACAACAAGGTTGCCATTTTTTTCAATTATTGTTTTTTCTCTGTGCATAATGGGTTGAGAGAGAAAGTGATTACAAGAATTGCAGTCAAAAGTCAAGATCAACCATGCGACCTTTAATAAAAATTTAAGGTAATGTGTTATGGTAATGAATGGTGAAGACCATGAGTATCTATGGTAATATTTTCCTTGGTAAATATCTCTAGTGTTGTAGCATTGTTTTGGCAAAACTCAATTTGTCTCATTAGTTCTGTAACCTTTTAGACTTTATCTATTACGGTTTAAGAGATTTAGGTACAGACAAATAAAAATGTGTCTAATCGAACTGATGTCCTGCTTGTCACATATTGGTTTAACAACACCTTTTTGCTAAGTGAAATATTTGGCACAGCCAAACAGAATTTTGACAGTAAAGAGACATTATTATTTATTATGTTGTGTACCAAGTTTCATGATGATGTGAAGTCATCTTCTTAAAAAAATCTTCAGAGCAGAGGTAAACTTGAGGCGAGATGGACAGACGAATGGACAAAAGAATCGATCGAAAATGTCCCTCAACTTTGTTGGTGGGACATAAAAATCTTACCATCCCTTTTCTGAATAGTCCCAGTCTGTCAAATATCTGTCTTTCAACATCAAAATGAAATGTCTTGTACATTTTTCACAGCTGGGTTTAAAAAAGTAAAAAAGGGAAAAGAAAAATAATCAGAAGCAATTATATTTCAACGAAAGGGGTTTGGGCAGGGAATTGACCCACTGTTGGCAAGGTACGATCAGCTCCGAACCTAATAGGCAGTTCTCTACAAGTGTGTAGCTGAGTAGTGTGACTCTATCTCTCAACTGTATGACATGATACATGTTTGTTGATGTACAATGCTGGAAATAGCATGCAACATCTATGACAAACAAATCCTCATAGACTTACTTTCCACAACTTTCATCATCTTTCTCTGCTTTTATCCCACCTTTTGTCTCTGTTACCTCTGCTTTTGTTCTCCTTAAGAAATAAGGAGCAATGATCTTTTTTAAACTTTCTGCCATTTCCTGTCCTAATTTTCTCTCTCCAACTGTTGCGTCTCTTTCTCTAGCCTGTTGGAAAAAACATTTAAAGATTTGCATACAAAATGTAGGCAAAAGACTTGTATACAAAATGTAGGCAAAAGACTTGTATACAAAATGTAGGCAAAAGATTTGTATACAAAATGTAGGCAAAAGACTTGTATACAAAATGTAGGCAAAAGACTTGTATACAAAATGTAGGCAAAAGACTTGTATACAAAATGTAGGCAAAAGACTTGTATACAAAATGTAGGCAAAAGACTTGTATACAAAATGTAGGCAAAAGACTTGTATACAAAATGTAGGCAAAAGACTTGTATACAAAATGTAGGCAAAAGATTTGGAAAGAAAATATTGGCAAAATACAGATATTCACAAAACTATGTTACTCCAGAGCTAGTTGAAAATACATGTACCAGGGGTCTGGAAGTTTTCCCTGCCCATTTCGGTCATTTTTCCCCTTAAGAAATTACCAAATTCCATGGTAGTGAATATTGGTCTCGGGTCGTTTCCTACCGAAACTTGTTTGCACGTCAGGTCGATACGCCACGATAATGTGAATAAGCGGGTTGTACCATGGAATTTGTGATGGCTCCTACGATGTATGCATCATGTGAAAAAGAAAATATATGTAATGATACATTCTCCTGCCTAAAAAGTCTTTATTGGAAAATGACGTTGTCTATGAAACAAAATAATGGGAAACTGCATTATTTTGATAAATATTCCGGCGAGATTTTCATTAACCGGAAATAGGAAGTTGTCACCTAATTGCCACAAGTTCGGATCCGAATTGAATTTATGTCATTCAGCGATCGATGCTCTTTACAAGTTTTTATTATTAAATGAAATAATCATTTTTGTTCTCATTATTTTCAATGACTTTTTATTCAAATTGGTTTTCTCTTGATTTATGTAACGTTTAGTCACATTGGCGCTTGCGTAGTGTACAATTTTTACCGCACGTGTTTTTCATTAAAGTTGCACGTGTACTGTAAAGTTGTCTTATTTTCTTACCATGGTTTCTTAGCAATGTGATATAGAAACTATATCACATTGATCTATTATATTCAATCTCTGTTGCTTCAAAATGTTGTTGCAATAGTATGTTTACGATATGGATGAAACAGAGTCTGTCACCTGTTGATCTTATTACGTAATCACCGGTCGGTGGTCAATAAACACATGTCAGCGACAGGAAATAGCCTTAGGGTTGATTTATAATACAAATTGAAGGGATTAAATCCAACAAATGTTTATTGCATGTAAAATATACTTTTAAGAAAATGTCCGATTTTAGCAAATCTTAGTCGGTCATTTTAGTGTAAATTTCGGTCATGTCCGGCAAATATGACCGTTTCCAGACCCAAGACATGTACTAACATTTTCTTGTTCGAGCTATTCCATTAATACAGATTTTACACCTAATGTGATTTTATCGTTGGTCATTGTCTTACACTAAAAAACTGTCATTGGTTGTAATTTTGTGCTAATAGCTAAATATGCCAAAAATATTGACATTAATAGCTTTAACACCTTTTAAATCATAGTTCTACTGCCAGAGAAGTCAACGGTCATCTGTGTTTCATCAGTGTTGCCTACTAATAGATCAGATATTAAAACAATATTCTTTCACTAATACTTAAGTTGTGGAAGCTGGATCTAAATCAGATGAAAGTTTTTCTGCAATATGTGTCTTTTGTCATACTAAACTGAATCAATAAAAAAGCATAAACACCAACTGGCAGACCCTCTTAAGTCAGTACCGTTTTACATGTCTTTTGTAAATTGTAAGGCATGCTTATGAATGTCATTCAAGTTATGATCCAACCTTCTGCATGATTTGAAAGGACCCATTTATTTATGTCATTCTCAAACTTATTATAAGGACTAGGAGTGTGACATATCATTTTGACTGATTTACTGGCATTTAAAATTTCTGACTTTTTCTCCAATCAGTCATGAACCATTTTTTCAGTTATGCGGAATTCACACTCGGCACCAGTTTTGTTTCAGTATAATTTATTACAAGCTGCTTTACAGCTGTGTCATAATAGTTACATTTACTATTCATTGTGATTATGATTCTGATCAACAATATTTATAATTCTAACATGACATGAGCAACTGGTATTATCACAGATTATCTTTCGACAATAAACATGTGCCAAAATTGTATATAAACATGATTTTATTTGTAATTCATATTAAACTATTCTAATTCTGATTAAATAGTTTTCAAATATTGTTCACTATTAATCAATACTTAATTTTAATGTTTACCACAAATTACATTGTAAAAACAATGAACTATCACAAACAGCATGTTTGAATTAAAAATCTTTCTTTTTACTAACCACACTACAAAACTAAAAAACTATGAGCAACACTCACTACTCAATACATTCATTGGTAGAATTGCAGATAATAGATGGGTACTCCTTCTGTCAAAGAATGGCAAACTCAGTGTTTTGTTTAGGGAAACCCCCAAATATCTTTCAAATTAAAATGTAAAATATATATTGCACTCTGTGACAAAGATTCTGGGAAGTTTCATCAATCTATTCAGTGATAAAGGTGGAGATGCAGATAAGGTATCCTGAGTTTAATGGACAGACACCCCCATCACTATATATTCCCTAGTTTTCAAGCGGGAATATTTCAAGTTAAGTTCCTGCTGCAACTTACTTTGGGAAAAGGGAGGTGAAATTCAATTGCATGATGATAATTTTTCTAACATACCTTTTAGAGAACAGACAAACATGTGTCCAAGTGTTTGGCTATTCCTATTAGATGACACCCTCCCCCCTTTCCAGAAATGCTTCAATTTTTCCCAAAAATATGCAATACTAGCTTTTTTTTAAAGAATCATCATACAAGTATTACATTTTGGGAAAAATAATGCCTTTTTATATTACATTTACCATTACAATAAAACATACTAATGCTGTGTGAAGCAGTTCTTACCCTTGTTATAGGATTTTCGTACTCCATTTTGAATGTTCTGGCTGTGCCCAGCAGTGATCCTTGATGTACAAAATCAAACAAAGCCCACAATTCCTGAAAATATATAGTCTTTGCTAGAATAGGCTTTTATGCCACTATCAGCAATTTTCATCTACATCATGGCATGCAGATTTTTTAGTGTATAAATTGAAGTACTCAATGACAACAACCAATATTCTACATGAAACCTGGCAAGGTGACGTTGGGCAGACCCTATCGAAAGTCAAGCTAAAACAATATAATCAAGTCAATTAGCTTGAAACATTGATTTTGTCGTGACATGAGAACAGTCTAAATTGGTCAACTCACATACTGACTTGCAGCAAGAAATATAGGATATAACACCGGTGGAAGGGCAAGACGGGAAAATCTCAGACACCTAAATGAACAGATTTCTGGTCTCCAACGAGGCTCTGCCGAGTTGGAGACCAAAAGAAATCTTTCACGTCTTGCCCAACCAAAGGTGTTTGATTCTATTTCTCACTAATTCGTTAAATAAATTCGGTTCTGTTCTACTGAAATATGGCAACAAATAGAGTTACCTACCCTGAACGTAATCTCCAGTGTACACATGTTGCGTCACCATGTTTGTTTTGATGTTTACCATTATCATATTGTGGCATAAATTGGGTCATGGAAGAAGAGATATGTTGTTTTCATGTTAACATTTTAAAAGGCATAGTAAACCAACACAACTAAAGCAAATATTTTAGAATTTTTATTGCTGAACCGACAGTTGATGTCACAACACATTTCTACGGGAAAAGGAGCGTGAAATTCTTATCTCACCCACGGGTTGAGATAAGGATATCTCAACCGGCTAAAAATAGGTACCAGGCTGTCTCATTATTGAGAAAATATTATTTTTACTTAAAGATATACTGTAGCTCACACAACAAACCTACATGTATAAGCCACAATGTTCTTTATATATTGTTGTTTGCAAAATTTGTAAATGCAAACAAAAATAAAATAAATAGACTTAAAAATAAGATAAAGTACCTTTAGATTATTTTGTATAGGTGTTCCCGTTAAGATTATTCTGTTCCTGGCAGGAATAGCATGGACTCCTTTAGTTGTCTTTGTAGGATTCTTTATCTTATGTCCTTCATCCAGTATCACATAGTCCTAAAATTGATGGTACAGTTTCATGCAATGTTTTAAATATTTCTTATGGTTAATCTGTACAAGGCCATATAAAGTATTGGACATTTTGTTCTGATACAAACTTCATCAACAATTAGACCATAGGGTAAACTTGATACATTAAGCCATAAAAAAGGCGGTATCAAAAACAAAATGCCCTTTATTCCTTTTATCAGTAATTTACTTACCGACACAATACATTTTGTGATTAATGGCAATATGTAGTTACCGTCTTTATCGGCAATATAGATCAAAATGTACAATTACCAATAAAGATTTCTATTGCTACTAATTTTTCTTATGCAGATCACTTAATTCAGTAGACACATTGACTATGTCAACTGTTATAGTGGACAAAAATAAGTACATATTTTCTTCTAAATATTCAAAAATAATTTCAAATGATCTTATCAATATATATCATGTGACAACCAATATCAGGGTCAACATACAAGACCAAATCAGTTATACTCTCTATGATACCAAGACAAACAAGTGTGGACTATGAGCTAATGCTCACTCGTGATACCCCTGCTTACACATCTATGTGTAAAAATGTAAGTATTCTGTAAACAGGAAGTAGATGACCAAGGAGCATAAAATTGCCATACACCATATGGTACTATAGGATAAACCAATATGCAAAAAACAGGCTTCTGCATTCTATAGTTGCTTAGAAAACTGCGACAAAAATTTTTTTACAAACGGACAGACGGAGAGACAAGTGTAAAACAGTATACCCCCATTTCTTCGAAGCAGGGTATAAATATCAAACATGACGATAATTTGTTGAACATGTTACTCTATTTTTACTTGGCATAGATGTATTAATAGAAAGATTAAAAGAATAGATGACATTTTTACAGTTCATTCTTTTTTTGTGCTGAATAGTATAAAAAGAATAGAAATGGCTGGTACAAAGTGAATTTTTATGTATAAGTAAAATGTCACATTAAAACATAAAAAAATATCAATTCTTAAAACAGAAATTGTAAATTATAACCATCTCTTGAGTGCTAGTTATTACCCAAACAAACTCTCGTCCATCTTGTTTACCAAGAACTTCCCAACTCGTAACAACCAGTCCATAAGAGGTCAGCATTACACCTCCTCGTTTCTGGACTTTCGTAAGAGCTCTTTCTTTTTCCTTTTTACTGTTACCATGGTAAGCTGTAACTCTTATGCCTGGAGCCCTATAATGCAATTTTAAAACACTTAAAGAATGTTTAAGAGTGTAACAACATTGTACATTAGTTATTTTCTTGAAAGGCCAATTTTATTTACTTTTGAAGAGAAATTACTAATATCTCTTCATTTATATAAATGAACAATCTCAGATCATCAATATTTTTTTTCCAGTGAAAGCATTGTTGATATCCAATGGCTGTTTTCATTACATTCCACACCCATGGGTTTAGCCATACACAATCTTTTACAAATTATCAGATGAATATGTTTGTTTCTTTGTTTGTTTGAATGATGTTTAACGCCACTTTCAGCAATTTTTCAGCTATTTCATGGCGTCCAGTTTACATTGGGGGAGGAAGCCATAATACCCGGAGAGAACCCCGGACCTTCGGTAGGAAAACTGGCAATCCTTGTCAATTAAGATTGGAGTCAAGTACACACTGCCCGCAGTGAGCCTCGAAACCGCAACCTCAGTGTTGACACAGATGAATATGAATCCAAATGACTAATCAGAATGCCAGACATCCACTTTCATTTTCTGGTAAAAAAAAACAAATCTGTCTTTACATTAACCCAATTTCATAACACTTATTTTATTTTAAAAAGCAGCCAATAGAATCAGCACTCCAAGTTGTAATTATGCAGCATTATGTATTGTAACCAATTAAAAATGTTCACTTAAAATAAAGATTTTGTTATATATTGACCTTAGTGATCTAGTGTGAAACGCTATGTGATTAGTCAAGAGTTACTACTGACCTACACAAGATCAGTAGAGGTTTAGTTGCAACACAGAGTTACTACTGACCTACACAAGATCAGTCGAGGGTTAGTTGCAACACAGAGTTACTACTGACCTACACATGATCAGTCGAGGGTTAGTTGCAACACAGAGTTACTACTGACCTACACAAGACCAGTCGTTGGTTAGTTGCAATGCAGAGTTACCAGTGACTTACACAAAATCAGTCGTTGGTTAGTTGCAATGCAGACTTACCAGTGACTTACAATAAATACAACTATTTTTATTATTTTAACAATTACCACTTTTGGAATTCTTTCTCCCAGTTGACAATCAGAGATACTGGCATAACAATCAATATAGCACTGACTTTGTCCATATCAAACAACCCTGACAGGAAAGAAATAATCTGAATGGTCTTACCAAGTCTGAAAAGAGAAAAGCAAATTCTACTTGCTTGTTTGAATGTATTTTAATACAACCATGAAATTTTTCAGCTATATCATGGCATCCAGTTTTCATTCAGGAGAAAGATGCAATACCCTGTGAAAACCCAACCTTCTGCAAGAAAACAATTAAATATCAAGTTTTAAAAGTTACAATATATCTAGGCTTCCCACTAACTTTTATATTATGGCACTCAGGTAGGATACTTTTACTTCATTTCTATCAATTGTGTCTAAAAACATCTCTTCTCATGGAAAATGCAGCAAAACATTTCTACTACAGTTCAAATAGGAACCATGTGTTTAATTTGAACAGTCCTGATAGGTTAAGGTCAACCACATATTCTTTTGACAATACAACATTGTAATATATGAACCAAACATCATACCCCATGTCATCTCCCAGAATTCCTCCTTTTCCTTTCTTATGTAAACCCCACATCCACAAAACGGCCTCTTTTTGATGATCATATAACTTTTGAAATAATTCTCTGTACATGAAATATCCATTCCCAAGATGCACCATTCCATTCTCATCTTCCTCATTTTCCCCATCCTCTTCATCCCCATGCTCCTTAAGGTATTGCTGAAAAAGATATTATAAAAATTTCGTTATTTAAATATTAAAATTTAAACTTAACAGACAATTGAAACAGGAAACAGCAATAAAAGTTACAGCTTAAACAAAGATCGCACAACAGAATACAAAGAAATCTCTAGTGAATCTGCATCCCTCACATAGCTAACAGATGACTATAAACAGAGCTCCAGATAAGATTTTCTTCATTAGGTTTTTCACCCATCTGATTATTTAATTCAATGGGTATTTTTTTATATATCACTTTTATCATTTTTTAACCCACTCAAAAATAAGGTATACAAAATGTTACACCCCGCTGCGCTAGGTGTTTTGCTTGCATTTTTTTTTATTATTCCATATTGTACCTTTGTAGTGTCAAAATCCAATTTAAAACATTTCTACACGATAACACTTCCATATTTTATATTATGCCTTTGTTGTTGACAAGTTCCAAATCGTCCTTGACATTTGCTACGGGAATTTTACATAGGAAGCCAGCCATTTGAGTTTCTACAGGGACCTCGCGTTGTTTTGAAAAAGATCGTCTGCTTTCGTAACGTTCAGTGGTATTCGGACAAACCACTAGGATTTTCCAGCCTTAACTGCACACGATATTACCTGAAGGATTTCGAACAGACGACAATGGACTCTTCCAAACATACACTTCCGTTGTAATTTTGGTCAAACTTTACTATAGAAAATTGCTCTATCACATTGAAAAATACGCCGCATTTCAAAAAGCTAAATAACTGTGGAAAATAAAGTGATGAATTCATCTAACACATTAATTGATCTACAAAATGAGCATAAGCTGGACCATACACGGTAAGTAGTTTTCATTTGTCTAGCAAAAACAATAACCAAAATACGTAGTATAATTGGGTTTTTCACCATCTAAAATTTAATTAATTGGGTTTTTTTATGCTGACAAAAAAGTATTTCACTATGGTTTTATACATGTAGATAACCTTTTGTCATTTTGCATCTCTTCTTGTGAAATAAATCTCCATACCTGGAGCACCATTTACTGCATGAAATATACATAACATTCGGAATACCTTTGTTGTTACGTTGCAAAATAATGGGTATGGTAATTACGCAACTTTGTGTATTTATTTGAATGAATTAACGCAATCACTGAACAATTTTATGCACTCAGTGAGTGAATTAAGCATGTTTCAAAAAATTGATTGGAATTTAGGCCTTTGATATTGCGTTTTGCAACGCAAAACTATAAAAATAATTGGGTTTTATGAAAATTTAATTGCGTAATAATGCAAATACACAGCTTATCTGGAGCTCTGTATAAACAACAATTATTTGACAGTCTGATCACATACTTGCCAACACAACGGAGCGGAACAGCAGCGGTCAGGGGAAGCAACCAAATTTTGTTTAACCAAAAATTACATTTCTGGGAGGCAATGAACAAACAATGGATAGTCATCTATAAAACACTTAAATTGTATTAACAACAACACATCTTTCTGTATGAAACAAACAAGTGACATGTTTTTGTATCACGTTGCAATTGTCTATCAGTGAAAACTCCATATTTCCACAACTGGTGAATCCATGATTCATCGTTTTAAAACATGCTAAAATTGTGATATTGTTTGAGCTTTACACTAACAGATTTTAAATATGATTACAAGTGTCTTAAATTATAGAAAGAAACCAAACCAGACCGGACCAGACTCCAAAACAGGGAACAACATAAGAATAGGAATGGTTGGCAAGTATGTGATCAGCAAGAAATAAAATTTGTAATAGGTCCTCACATGCATTATTTCATTACATTTATCTTTGTAGCTTCAGGAGATTTTTCTAGCAGACCTTATATACATCATTTGTACCAACTTACTAAACATTTATACTTTTAGTTTCTCTTAATTTTTTATCTTGAACCAATCAGATAAAAAGATTGCTTATAGTGGTTATGTTGTTTGTCTGATGAAAACAAGTACGGACTATGAGCATGCTCACAAAGGGATACCCCTTGCTTGGATTTCCAATCATCTCCCCTGAATACTATATATTTTAAAAGTCTAAGTCCAATTATCTCCCCTGAATAATATCCAGACTTGCCTACCCATTTCAGGCAAAAATAGTAAGGCACTCCCCAAAAAATCTTAATTTGAGGTGAAAAATAGTAAAACTTATATTGAGTGTTAAAAAGTTTGCAATATATATTGTAGAAACTGCATATTTTAGTTGTCTTTTAATTTTAAACAAATAGTAACCTAATGGACACATAAAATTCAATGTGTCGACTTCTGGTTTTAAGCTGTTTATTTTAAACTTGTCCCTGAAGCTTCAATTTAAACACAAAATTTAAAAGAACACAACATTGACAGGAAAGTTAAAATAGATGTACATTAATACAGTTTGGCATAACAGGAAGCGGAAATGGCAATGTAAAGATAATAAAGTCAAAAAAAATTATGGAACGGAAATGAAAAAAATCCGGATTTTTTAAAAATCGTAAGGAATATAGTAAAAATCGTAATGGCGTAATATGGCCTTAAAAATCGGGAGCCTTACGCCAAAATCGTAAGGGTAGGAAAGTCTGAATATCCGACAGCGACGAAAATTCTTCATGCACATCTACATATGATATACTTCCTTCATGTAAAGTTTCATCAAAATCTGTTCTGCGGTTTAGGAGGAAAAGCGCTTACAAGGGATGTGGACAGACGGACAGACAGACAGACAGGGCGATTCCTATATCCCCCCCCCCAAATAAGTTTCTGGGGGGTATAAAAAAGTGATAATTAATTGCAGGGGACATCCTAAACATCATTTGTACCCGCTTACAAACCACAAGATTTCTGAAGTTTCAAATAATGAAGGACATCATTTAATGACAATGGTTAACAGGAGCTTTCAATCCATGTACACAAAAATTTCAATGTCATGTTGCAGTCTTAAATAAATTGTTTCTATCCAATACAATTTTATTGCAAAGTTTCTGGTTTCACACAGTTTATATGCCATTGTTTAAATTAAGTTATCTCCTGTCACAATCCAAGATAAGATATTTCCAAAATATCTAGAAAATGACTGCTAAAGTAAATTAACCACAAAAAATACAGAAAATTTAAATACATATATTCTGTTATAAGTTGGCTAATAAATTATGAACAAAATTTGTAGGTGCTGCAATTTCTCACCTCCATTTTTTCAATTTTCTTGACAAGTTTATCACTATGATGAATCTTTAATGCTTTCTTATTCATTTCTAACGCTTCTCTGACCTTTCCCTCAGAAATGAGCTGCTTAGCCTGGTTAACAAGCCTATTAAATCTCTCCTGATCATCAAGAACCTCAGATTTTACTGGAGTCTTTAATGTCTTTGTTCCTGATACTTTACTTTGCATAGGTTCTGAAATAACTGTATATACTGGCATTTTTAATTAAAAAAATACATTTTGCAAAAAAAATTGCTATTCTAAAACTAGATATCAGTGAGATGGTATAAATCTCTGTGGGCCCCGCTGGTCTTGAGGTCAAAGGTCACCAACCATGGTATGTGACACATCATCTTGAGAATATCTACCCAAATACCAAATATCAAAAGCCTACCTGAAAAAAAAGTTCTTGGCCGGACATGATTTTGGACAGACGGACTCACGGCGCGACATACTGATCACTATAGGGCGACCACCAATAAGTGGCAGGGCCCTAATAATGCAAGTGATTTAAATTGGTATGCTATCTGATGTTTTGTTACAAAAGGTAAACAGAATGTTTATGTGCAACTCATTGTTGAAATATCAAACTGGGCTCAATTTCAATTAACAAACCATCCAAACCTTGCATTTTATTTTTTATTCTGAAAAGCATTGAATACTGTGGTTTCATTTTTATTCATTTGATATCAATTTTCGTGGTTTTCATGCACGCCATCTACCCACAAATTCAAGAATGCAACGAAGTATTATATCACTGGGTGTTTAATTTACCTGTAGATCATAAACATCACATTTAAAAAAAAAATGATCACAACCAACTGTATTCTTTAAGTAAACTTCAAACTTTCTAGTAAAGATTTAACAGCATTCAAATTTTTTGTCAATAAGAAAGAGACAAGACATACGAAAATACATTATTCTAACAATATCAAGTACAAATGTATAAAGAATAAAACATTTAACACAAATCTGGTTGTGTATTTTACGTATATTTTCATTTATTATATAGTAATAATTTTTCCCCATTCTATTTCATATAGGAATAAAGTGCAATATATTTTCATATTTTACTCTGCGTCTCGGTCTTTTATGTAATTACCGGGAAAAGTGCAGATGTGTTCCGAACATCGTCTTTTATATTTTACTGTCGTTAATAAACAAACAAAACAAAATACATGATCTTCTCTCAAATGGAGAATTAGCAGAACTGCTTATGGATGTGATTTCGAATGTCGATAAAATTAAAGTTAAAAAATTCATAGACCAAAAAAAAGGAAAAATCGACTGTAAACTGTACGAAACGAGAATTAATCGTGTGCAAGTGGATTGTTTCAAAGCAGGAACATACATACATAATGTATATGAACAACAATAAGGAAAAACAAATAAAAAAACAAAATTGAAAAGAAATCGTTTTTTTATTTTATCTACATCTACATCAAAATATATATCTGTCATATTGACCAAGTGAAAATATGATTATATTGGACCTAGTAAAATATTACAAAATAGCAAAGATAAGGAATAATCACTTAAAAGCACCCAAACAATTATTACTATATAATAAATTATATATTATTATATAGTAATATTTTTTCCCCATTGTATTTCATATAGCAATAAAGTGCAGTATATTTTCATATTTTACACTGAATCTCAGTCTTTTATGTAATTTCCGGGAAAAGTACAAATGTTTTCCGAACATCGGCTTTTATATTTTACTGTTGTTTGGTAAACAAACATGGCCGAAAATGATGTACATGATCTGCTCTCGAGGGGAAATTAGCAGAACCGTTTGAACTGAACAAATGGAAGTAAATTCGCTTGTAGATAAAAGTAAATTTCATAGACCAACAAAAGAAAAAAGCAAGTGTAAACTGTAAAAAATGGGATTTAAATATCGTGTACACAAGTGGCTCGTCAGTTTCAAAGCAGGAATTCATGCCAGTACACTCGAATTTTTGCGATGAAAGTGTGTCGCTTTAACGGACATAAATTTCGCTGAAATGCATTTTATTTTATTATTTAGGAGTCATTTGGTTAGAGCAATAAATGCAAGATATTTTAAAAGTAATTTAGCCTTGGGATCATTGTTTACGAAGGGTAATCGCCGAATTTGGAGTATGTACAAAATTCGAGTGTGTGGCCATATATTCACAACAATAAGGAGCAACAAATAAAAACAAAATTGAAAAAAAAATCTGTTTTTTATTATATGTAAATCTACATCAAAATTTATATCTGTAATATTGACCAAGTGAAAATATGATAATATTGGACCTAGTAAAATATTCCAAAATAGCAAAGATAATGAATAATCACTTAAAAAAGCACAAAAAAATTATAACTATATAATAAAAAGGGTTATTGCATGAATATTGGGAAATATTGTCCCTCGCAAGATGCTATATTGCACTCGCAAGCTCATGCAATACAACACTTGCTTGGGACAATATTTCCCAATATTCATGCAATAACCTTATATTATAAGAGAATAACCATGAGTTTTAAACCAAAACATAATATTTAATATTATATTACCATTTTAAAGTAAATTCATCATTAAAGATGTAATGATAATAATATAAACAAGTTTATGTCATCTACATACATGTAGTCTGTAAAATGATCGTGGGAATCTTGAAAAATTACTTCCCATCACGATTCAAAGTGCTCTAGTTTGAAATGAATAACTCGGAATTATATATAAACAATATTTTAATGTTTTTTGTCAATGGTCTTTCAGTTATTAATTACTGTAAAAACATCATGTCGTTCTAATTAACAACAGTCGTATCAATGACAAGTATATCAATGCCCATAGGTAACATACCTTGTCATCACAAGTCAGGTAAATACTGGATTTACTCACATAATAATTCTTTGTTTAAACAACTAAAAAAAGTTCAACAATTTCACCAAAATACAGATTTTAACATTTATTATTCATTCAATCTGGCTATCCACAAATTTATGTATTCCAAGAAATGGATTTTTCCTCAATCCACAAAATTACCAACAAATAAAAATGCAACCACAGTAAACTACAATTTTTTTGTGGTTTTTGTTTAAAAGGAGTTTTAGACCATTCCTACAACAGCTATATAATGGTGTCACATTTTATTACTGAGGAAGCAGGCTTATAAGGTGAGAATCCTGCACCTTGAACATTTAAACCAGCAATACTGCAATAAGGTTGGAGATAAGCACACCTTGCCTGAAGTCAGCTTCCCAACCTTTGTGTTGACATGACATTGCAAAATGATTGTTTGTTTGTTTGATGGTGTTTAACGCCACTTTCAGCAATTTTTCAGCTATATCATGGCGTCCAGTTTTTATTGGGGGAGGAAGCCGGAGTACCCGGAGAAAACCCCCGACTTGCGATAGGAAAACTGGCAATCCTTGTCAATTAAGATTAGAGTCGAGTAGACCCTGCCTGCAGTGAGAATCGAACCCGCAATCTCAGTGTTGACAGACCACGTTGTCAATAGTAAACGAACTACCTTGACCACTCGGCCACCGAGGCCCCCATTGCAACAAAATGAAGTCCAAACCACCTTTCTGTATAGACTATCTGATAAAAAGATATATTCAGAGCTACCAACATGTAATGAAAACACAGATTCCTTTAAAATACCTTTGTCCTCCTCTTCAGTGTGGTCACCATCATTTTCATTCAAGTATGCCTGGAAAATTAAGTGCATATGTATTTCTAATATAGTCTTACATATTAACAAAATCAGAACTGAAACAGTAAGTACTTTTTAATGATAAGGAACCTAATATAGAATTAAGCAGATAATTCTGCAACCTGGATCAAACCCTTCCCTAGTATTGCCTTGTTGTGTTAATTGATAGTAAATTTTACTAGATATCAGTGAGATGGTACCCATTTCTGTGGGCCCCACCGACCTTGAGGTCAAGGTCAAATGTCATCAACCATGGTATGCGAGACATCGCCTTGATATTATCTACCCACATACCAAATATCAAAAGCCTAACTCTTAAGATAACAAAATTACAGTCCAGACATAAATTTTCATTCAGAAAGCAATAATGTTACCTTAAGGTCAAAGGTCAACAACCACAGTATGCGACACATCACCTTAGATATTATCTACCCACATTCCAAATATCAAAAGCCTACCTCAAAAAAGATAAAAAAGTTACAGCTCGGAAATGAATTTGTCATTTATGATTTATGACCTTTAGATCAAAGTTAAAGGTCAACAACCACACTAAGCAACACATTGCCTCGATATTATCTACCCACATTCCAAATATCAAAAGCCTAATTCAAAAGATAAAAAAGTTACAGCCTGGACACAATTAGTTTCGGCCGCATGGACGGACAGATAGACTGATTACTATACGGCATCCGCCACAGAGTGGCTGGGTCCTAATTAACTACCTAGAAAACTAGGACACGCAGGCACTGTCTGTTCTGATGCTATTTTAAGTAGAAAATGAAAGTGATCCTCTTTATATATTCCATTTTAGCTGAAATACAGTATAACAACCCCAAACAAAATTAAATGGCCGAATTGTTCAAAATTTTCTCATACCTCCATTTTAGCAATTTTCTTTGCCAGTTTTTCACTGCTATTAATGTTTAGAGCTTTACGATAGAGTTTTAAAGCATCTTTTATTCTTCCTTCATCAGTAAATTGCTTTGCATTCTGTATTAACAGGTTAAATGCCTCTTGATCTTTCTGTGAAACAATTCTTTTCATCGAAGTCTCTGATGAAACATCTTCATTGGATCTTTCAATTGAAACTGGTTCTGAAAGTTGTAATTATTCACTGCCATAAAAAATAACTATATCAACAGCTGATTTCAAGAAAACTAAAAAATCAAACTTAATTAAAATTATTTAGTGATTACTTAAATGATAACCAATTCAAATGAAAGAAGAAGCCAAAACACCTGACAGAAACCAATGACCATCAAATAATGAAATATTCTGAATGAGTCCCTCTATTTACACTGGTACTCAATTATCTGGTTTGCCCGTATTTGTAATATTATTCAAAATGAAAGGAAGAACTTTTTTTCAGGACCATCCTCTACAATTTATTTATTTTTTATGTTCCTTCTATACTGTGTTACTCAGTAATTTACACACAATTCGTAATGGTTGTTGGAAGCATAGTATATATAAAAAAAATCCTTTTCAATACCTCTATTGTCATCTTCTGCTTGGTTTCCATCATTTTCTTTCAAATACGCCTGGAAATAGGAGTACAAGTATACCTATGTTAGATCGTTTTACATCTTAAAAAGCAATTCCTGTCAAGGCTGGAATCAGGCAGACCTGCCCAAATCGGGTTTAACATGCAACTCAATGTTGCCATGTTGTGTTTATACTGTCCATTAAACTAACAACCTAGACATTGAGGGTTGTTCTGTTCTCATGCTACATTAATGTCTCTTTATGGACAACTTGAGATGTTTGTCTTATTTATATTCAGTTTTAACTGAAATATTAAATCCAGCTTATATTACCAACAGAATTAAAAGAGAAAGTTGTTCAGTTTCTTGAAGTGTTAAATTTATCTAAATATGACATCAAATAAAATGTTTAAAAAATATAGAATTTGATGATATCAGGTACTTATACTGGTACATATGTATAAAAATTCTGAACATCAATCACTCATACCTCCATTTTAGCTATTTTCGTTGCCAGTTTTTCACTGCTATAAATGTTCAAAGCTTGACGATAGAGATTTAAAGCATCTTTTATTCTTCCCTCATCAGTAAACTGCTTCGCAGTTTGTATTAATTGATTAAATGTCTCTGTCTGTGAAACCAATCTTTTCTTGTGAGTCTTAGATGAATCATCTTCATTGGGTATTTCTACTGATACTGGTTCTGAAATTTGTAATTATTTACTTTTATGAAAAAACTAAATTTACAAATGATTTTAAGGTAAAACGCAACAAAAGTGTGGACTGTGAGCACGCTCACAAAGGGATACCCCCCGCTTCGCTTCAAGTCCAATTATCTCCCCTGAATAATATCCGACAGCAACGAAAAATTCTTCATGCACATCTACATATGATGTACTTCCTTCAGGTAAAGTTTCATCAAAATCTGTTTAGCGGTTTAGGAGGAGAAGCGCTTACAAGGGGTGTGGACAGATGGACAGACAGATGGACAGACAGACAGACAGATAGGGTGATTCCTATATACCCCCCCAAACTAGTTTGCAAGGGGTATAAAAACAAAATTCAAAGTAAAAATAATTCATGATTGATTGAATATTAACCAGTTCATATGACAGTAATTTTGTTTAATGCAACTTTCAGAATTTTTTCAAGGTGTACAGTTTTAATTGGGAGAGGAAGCCAGAGTACCCAGAGAAAAACCCACCTTCTGTAGGAAAACTGGAAATCCTTGTCAATTAAAATTTGAGTCTAGCGCACCCTGCCTACAGTGTGACCTGAACTCACAATCGTTGAATGCTTCGTTACATGACATCTAGCACCCTACTAAAAGTTGCATCGTAGTGTTATCGTGGAAACATTTTTCTTTTCGATTTTTGTACTACCAAGGTACAATATGGAATAATTGGGTGTATGTGTGTGATTTTGTGATATGGCTGGAACAGCCATATTTTATTGAATATTTAAATAGAGGTTTGTGTCCAAAAGTGTTTGAAGGATGTCATACAGTCAAACCTGTCTAAGAGACTCCCTCCATATAACGACTAACTCTGTTATGCAACCGTAGTTATTCCTCTCGAGCATTTTCCCATTCATTTTACCTTTATATAACGACTCCCTGTCTTACGCGACTAACGACCGTGTTTTCCGTTCGTTTTAACCAAGAAAACCTGTCTAAAACGACTATCGGGACTGCTAAAATCATTAAAAATTAATAAACCCTGTCTGACGATAAGAAGATTTGTAGACCATTGGCATCGTTGTCAATTAGCAAGGTTCTTCGAAACGGAAAACTAAAGTATGAAGCGATCAAAAACTGCTTTATTATCTTAGAAGCGAAGTTCAGATTGCCCTGTAAAATGTGAATAGTCGTCAATGTCGTTATTCGATTTTGTTGCCATTCGGGTTGGAAATGATGATGTTTCTCATAACGGCGTGTTTATTGTATAATCACGCCATTTTGTTTTACAAAGGGAAATAATCAATACGAAACCGGTGTACACTGGTTCTAAACCGACTTGCACTTACTACATAGAGCGTATTGTTAAAACAAGGAAACCAGTAAAACCGGTACAAAGAAAAATACAACAACTAAATGCAGGAATAAAGTTGACCTGCGTTAATACAATCGGAAACCAAAACGCTCATTATTGTTGTATATTTTGTACTTTGCGTTATTCACATTAAATAAATGTCATATTTTATTGTTTACTTAATAAAACAAACAATACAGGTCTTCAATTCACTCTTTCACAAGCTGACAACATGACTTTGTTGATTGGTCTGCAAACATCATGACCTGTGTATAAAGACCCCCTGTCTTATGTGACCTTTTTTACAATTTCCCTTCAAAGGTCGCTTAAGACAGGTTTGACTGTATTAGAATAAAAGGTAAAAGGCGTACCCACAGAAAATCCTTGATTCTGGGAAAGTAGGTAAACTTGCTAACCACAGTCTGCCAATTGAGATCCAAAATAGGAAGTGCCGTGAACTACATGCATAAAGATAGATGACAGACTACTTTTAAGTTGGCTCTACAAAACCAAAACTATTGATTTTTTTCATTTTTACTGGTTCCACTATACCTTGTTTTTCATCATCTGTGTTTTCATTAGTATTCTTCACAATATTTTGTTTTAAATATGCCTGTAAGAAAATAAAAATTAATGAGAATTAATAGTTTCATTTGCTTTCAAATGAGCAAGTTTTAAAACATAACATCTATATCATATTGATTGATTGACTGATTATGTTTAATGTCCAGCAATCAACATTTCAGCTATATTCAGGATGTCATCTATATCATAGCATCCATTCCAATGACAAATGAAGCAGACTTTTTGAAGAAAAAAAATTCATGGACATAGGTCCAGCACACAGACATTTTTTGCCAGAACCACAATGTAAAATTTGTTTCAAACGTAATTTCACCTTAATCATCATCTTAGTCGAGCAGAGCATTTCATTAGTCTTAGAAAGCTATCAGTGTTAAATGATCAGGTTCCAAGGTGAGTATGAGCTTTCTTGACTGGGTTCCTTCATAACAGGGGTCATCACACTCTAAAAAAGTAGGTAACTTCTACCTGGCAACCAGACAGGAAGAAGTGAGGCCCAAATAGGGAGACTTCAAGGGATATGCCAGAGAGAAGTGAGGGAGACCATAAAAATACTTAATTTTGGATTATTGACATACTTATTTTTTTTAATTGTTGTTAATAATTGTGATTTTTCAGGATGATTCTCCTTAGTATTTTCAAACTTTTAACAGTTTATGAACATGCTATATCTATCTGAACCAAAATTTCCAAAGAATATAAATACCATAACATGATATTAAAACCCACAATAATTCTTCTGTTAATCACACTTTCACTGGCATAAAGTTCTGCTGAACCAAAATGCTTCCCACCTGCATCATGGGACATCCATCTAATCTTATCAATTGCAGCTTATATAAAACAATAATCAAAATAAACAAGTGTGGACTGTGAGCAAGCTCACAAAGGGATACCCCCCGCTTCGCTTCAAATCCAATTATCTCCCCTGAATAATATCCGACAGCGATGAAAATTCTTTATGCACATCTACATATGATGTACTTTCTTCATGTAAAGTTTCATCAAAATCTGTCAAGTGGTTAAGGAGAAGCGCTTACAAGGGATGTGGACAGACGGACAGACAGAAAGACAGGGTGATTCCTATATACCCCCCCAAACTAGTTTGCGGGGGGTATAAATATATTTTAAAAGAATTTTAAATTTCAAGCGAATTTAAAAGTGTTATTTATCAATTGGTAATGGTATTTCATTAAGGGCAGTTGAACACCACTTTTTTCTTGTTGGTTAACGTCGGTAATTAGACCTATCCCAAAAATAAACAAATGGCATGCAATTCTCTTGAAAGTTGAAAGACATAACACATCTAAAACAAGATTTAAATACCCAAAATAATTCCAATTTTTATTGGTATTACATATTTATTCAAAAGACTTACAGTTTCATCAGTGAACCATCAGGAAGACATGAGCGGATTGTATAACAAAAATAACAGGACGACTTGAACTTTGCTTCGTACAGTGTGGTTCATGTTTCAAAAATTTTTGAAGACATATATACAAAATTATGAATGTAACAGAATCGGTGTAGGGATGACCAGTGTTTCCGACTTTCGTCCCGTAAACACATTCTACTTTTAGAGAATTTATCAAACACTTGGAACGCCAGTTTCGGTGCTATAGTAGGACCTGAATATTTTCTTCCCAAAGGTATGATAGGTCAGACAAATTTCAAAAACTCTGATGAAGCTGTAAAATCCAGTGTGAGCATCAGACGAGGCAATCAAAGCCTTAATATTAAAAAAAGTGATTAACAAAATAAATATAAACATTTTTCCTTCATGAAAACATTATGCAGATTTTTTTTTAATGAATGTTGAAGGAAACTTGCATGTGACAGAATGATATTGCTATATTTATTGCAATATTCTCTTGCGATCTACAGTGGTACCTTTCACTTTCCACACACCTCTTAATAAACTAAATAAATTGCACTGCCTTCAAAATAATGACTGAAATTTACCTCCATTTTAGCGATCTTTCTTGACAATTTTTCATTATTTTTAATCTTAACAGCTTCCTTATACAGCTCTAAAGCATCCTTTATTCTGCCCTCTTCTGTGTACCTGTTGGCTGTTTGGACCATCTGGTTGAAAATTTCTTGATCTTCCTCAGAAACATTGATTTTCTTTGGTGTGTCTAAATTAATGAACAAAAAAACATAAAAAGTCTCTATGCCAGCAGCAATATTCAGCTATATCATTACATCCAGTTTGTATTGGGGTGGAAGCTGAAGTACAAAGTGGAATGCTCGAAATTACAACATAAATTGTAATTAATATATCACAACACATTTCTATAATTCTATAATTTCTATAATTAAAGCATTCTGGAATATAATAACGGGCACAAGGATAATAAGTTTAATGTTTTCATTATGCAAAATACTTGCCATTTTGCCCTACTGACAATAAATGAATGGTTTTATTATTAAGATTTCATCAGATGAGAATTAAACAGCCAATGCCTCTATTGGTGAAACCTAAGCATAATAATAGGTCAAAAGACAAATATTTCACCAAATTAACAGTGATTCATTGAACTGTGATTGAGCACAGAGTCTACTCATCCAGATGGATCCCAGATTCAGGTAAAATGTTAACCTAATTTTAGTGTTTGATTGCAATATTGTCCTCAAAACTACAGTCATTTAGGTTAACAGTGTGTTTGTTCAGCAATTCATGGTTTGATAGTATTAAATGTTAACAAGGGTGATTCACATATCATATTGCGAGTACAGAACTGGTTTTTATTATCCTTTTCATTTTAAAATCCCATTCCCATCAGTTAACATTGCAACAATATGGATTGTACCATTACAGTTATCATGAATCATATCATGAATTTTTTCACAATACTAATGTTTATAATCATTGGTCTTTACAATAAAAAATCACTTTAAAAACGACATTACGAACAACAACATGCACTTTGTTAAACAAGTATTTATCTGTCCGGTATTTGTTGGCAGCTATTACAGAAAATTCGTAATGCATCCCTATAATTTATGATACCTCAGTACAGACCTTGACCTTGATGATCAACCATCGATTGTTTCTGAACTTCTTCTTTTGACGTTTTTGTGCCTACATCCTCACCTGATTGTTTCAAGTACAACTGAAATGAACAATAAATATGATAAATGCTTCTGTATTTCTTATTGTTAAAAAAAAAATACCTTTTTAGTTTATGTTTATAGTTGCTCAGGACATTACTAAAATTGTAAAAGTCCAAGTGTAAAATTTCATTTTCATTAATATCATTCAAACCTGATCTAAATCTCATGATGGTTTACTATGTACCAAATATCAGCTCAATATCTGCCAGTGATTTGTAAAAAAAAGTCAGGAAAACCTGTGTGACAGACTGAGTACAAACCTATAATCTTTTTTGGTGAAAATTAGCACAAACAAATGTACTATTTATAAATCATAGTTAATATGACATGCATACCTTGAATAATACTTACGGAGTACATATATAGCATGGGAAAAATTTATATCGAAAACCCAAAAGTAGAAGAAACCAGAGGCTCTTAAGAGCCTGTATCGCTCACCTGATTTTATAGGCAAATGAAAATGGCATTTCCCCGATGTTAAAGTAAGTCCTATAATTTTCAATAAACTTTAAATAGGACCATCCAACCAATATTATTAAAAACCTTTGTTTGCATTGGTTAACCGGTTGTATAGATTTTTTTTATTTGCCCATAGGGTTCTATGTTAAACTAAGTCCTGCGGCAGTGGCCACCATTTTGAATTTCCAATTGCCATAAAAAACATAAACTTTATAGAGGACCATCCAAACAATATTGCTAGTAAGTTTTTGTTTCCATTGATTAACCGGTTTATGAGAAGAAGCCTTTAAAAACTTTTTCCCTTAGGGTCCAATGTTAAATTAAGTCCTGCGGTGGCAGCCATTTTGAATTTCCAATTGCCATAAAAAACACAAACTTTATAGAGGACCATCCAAACAATATTGCTAGTAAGTTTTTGTTTCAATTGATTAACCGGTTTCAGAGAAGAAGCCTTTTAAAACTTTTTCCCATAGGGTCCTATGTTAAACTAAGTCCTGCGGTGGCGGCCATCTTGAATTTCCAATTGCCATAAAAAACACAAACTTTATAGAGGACCATCCAAACAATATTGCTAGTAAGATTTGTTTTGATTGGTTAAACGGTTTCAGAGAAGAAGCCCTTTTAAACTTTTTTCCCATAGGGTCCTATGTTAAACTAAGTCTTGAGGTGGCGGCCATATTGGTTTACCAATCAAAATAAAAAACACAAACTTTGTAAAGGTCCATCCAATGAACATTATGGCCAAGTTTGGTTGCAATTGGCCAAGTGGTTTCAGAGAAGAAGATTAAAATGTAAAAAGTTTACAGACGCCGCCGACGACGCCGACGCACGCAAAGTGATAACAATAGCTCACATGACCCTTTGGGTCAGGTGAGCTAAAAAACTAATGGTATATTATTAACCTATATATGGATTTGAATTGTACCTCCATTCTGGCAATTTTTTTGGCAAGTTTCTCATCATAACAGATCTTTAAGGCTTCCCTGTTCAATTCTAAGGCGTCCTTGATTTTGCCCTCCTCAACAAGCTGTCTGGCACTAGATAACATCTGTTTATATATCTCCTGATCATCCTCAGAAATTTCCTGTCTGGGAGTTGCAGAGACTGCTGTTCTTGATTTTTGTATTGGTGTATTTCTTACTAAAATAAATTTGGCAATCAAACTTTTAAAAGCTGTGGATAACTGAATCAAACAATGATTACATGTTTTTATGGTACATTTGAAGCATAAATATCAACCAATACATTTAAATAAATTATAATGGCATATTGTCTATCAGTTAAAACATTACAGGTTGCGTTTTCATTTATTTCATTGCTTGTTTGACTGAATGATGTTTAACACCACTTTCTGCAATTTTTCAGCTATATCATGGCGTCCAGTTTTTATCGGGTCAAGTAGCCGAAGTACCCAGAGAGAACCCCTTACCTACAGTAGGCAAACTGGCAATCATCAATTAGAGAATTGAACCCGAAACCTCAGTGTCTAAATATCACTTTAGGATACAGCTTTTAAATTTTTTGTGTATTTCGTTAAATATTGACTTTTCTAAATTTTTATCAGCCTGACAAATGATCAAAGCAATGACCATAACATCTACATGCACCACAATCTTTGAAGTTGAATCTTTCACTATTTCCTTTTCTTTGTTGTTATTTGTTTGTTGGGTTCACATTAAATGGTGTTTAACACAACTTTAAGCAATTTTTTATCTCTATCAGGGCCCGTCCTGAATATAGCTGAAATACTGCTCATTGGACATAAAGCAAACATCCATTCAAACACACCCTGTCTGAAGTCAGACTCCAACTTACAACCTCAGTGTTGACCTGCCAGTGATACACAGAAGATATCTAACTACCTTAACCACACAGTGCAACTCAGTTTGGATTTGAATGTCACCTCCTGCAAGTGCTAGCTCCTGCCATTTATTTCTTGTTAACCAGTAATATTGTCATAGTGGGGAGGAATTCCAAATACTACTAGTTAAATCGGAAACAATAACCCTGCCTGAGTACTAACAAACTACTCAATTAGGATTTTTCAGAAACAGCTCTTAAAGACAGAGAAATGCCAGACAACAGAGACGTTAAATACTAGTAACAAAGCTAGTAGTTCTTTATCCACCTGGGTACAATGGCCATTAATAACTGGAAAAAACAAAGCTAGAGTTTGTGAATACTCAAAACTGCTAATCAGATGAATGGCATTCTGTTTAACATAACATAAACAATTAAATATTGTTTTGTGTAGTTGTGTTGCAAGTAACATTTGCATTTTTATACCCCCCGCAAACTTGTTTGGGGCGGTATATAGGAATCACACTGTCTGTCTGTCTGTCCACATCCCTTGTAAGCCCTTCTCCTCCTAAACCGCCTAACAGATTTTGATGAAACTTTACATGAAGGAAGTATATCATATGTAGATAAGCATGAAGAATTTTCGTTGCTGTCGGATATTATTCAGGGGAGATAATTGGACTTAGACTTTTTAAATATAGTATTCAGTGGGAGACCTCGTAAGCACAACTCCTCCTAAACTGTTTGACAGATTTTGATGAAACTTTACATGAAGGAAGTACATCATATGTAGATGTGCATGAAGAATTTTTGTTGCTGTCATATATTATTCAGGGGAGATAATTGGACTTGAAGCAAAGCGGTGGTATCCCTTTGTGAGCCTGCTCACAGTCCACACTTGTTTATATTTTAAAATATCACCAAATTCATTGCAATTATAAATCTAGTTTTCTATTAGGGCTTACCTTGTTCACTGTGACCCGTTTCCTTAAGATATTCCTGAAAAAGACAGTTTTTGATGAACTGAAGTAGTGACCATGTAAGGTTTCTTTGAGAACTTAAAACATAGCACACCTTTCTTTGTTTAAACTAGAAACTTTGTTGTACATTGCACTATTAGAACATTATTTTGGTAAAAGGAACTTCTTTTAGCTCAGGCTTAATAGAACATTGCAAAAATGATAAAAGTGCTCAAATCATTAATTTATTTCTACTGCTGTATACTATAATTTGCCTGTAAATATCCGATTGATACAACTGGACTAAAACCAAGAAGAATTTTATGATCTTTTAATATGAATTTATTGTTATCTCCTGAGTGGTTTGTAAGGCTTTAATATACCAAATTTGATGTGTCACATTTTGTTTTTTTGTTGGGAATTGAATGCATTCTTTTGAAGTTTCATATGTCAAAAAATTCAGAAGAATGCATTTAATGCTTATAGTTACATTTTAAATCAATAAATGGGGGAAATCATTAAAAAATGTTAGTAAATGTCTGCATTTGTTTTGATATATTACTATGCCACAGTGCTATGCTACTGACATTGCCATGGTGTACTGGTTTTGATGCTTCATAGACAATTTAAAGATCACGAGTTATAGCCACATGACAGAATTCGACCAATAAAAATGACAGATTTCTATGAAATGCATACATAATGTAATTATTATATAATGCTTGTCATGCAAACAATCTGCCAATAATGTGTTTACTGTACTCAAATTACTGACATTTAGTAGTCTTTTCTCCCCCTTCTAGGTGTATGACATGGCTTCTATAGGCAGATAGATAATGGATTTTGCACAATGCATTTATACACAATTAACATATGTCTGATGGGTGTGATAAAGAAGAGGTATTACTAGATAAAAATGTCCCAGGTAGGAGGGTTGTAAGCAGTGGTCTATAGGTGGTCAGTTACTGGCTAACGTTTTAACCCCAACGTTTCTTTTGGTAATCATAATATGCTAAAATATTGATTCTTTCAGTTTAACATTAATTCTAATATGGGCTTATTTCAACAAGACAAACCCATTGTAAAATCTCATATGAACCAATACCTGCAAATATCAATGACATCCTAACATACTTTTTACACAACTTCCTAACATGTTAAGTCCATGCACAACATTATAAATTTTTTTTCTAAACTTTAAAAAATTGCCATGTTACTATCAAACATACTTGATGATTTGTTGGTAATTTTAATATAATACTTCATCATGATACATTCAATACTAAGATCATTATGTGAAACTAATTGTAATATTTCTAACTCATAAAAAGTATTTCTTAATTGTAAAGACTTGTACACTGTCATCACTTTTTCAGGATGACTGTTTTTGAATACAAGTTATGTGTAACTGTATACTTTCTAATGCAAAGAAATATACAAGCATTTCTTAAGATTAGATTTTATTGCCATCCCAGTGGTCGCGCTAGACTATAAATTTCTGTGTTAAAAAAACGCAGTAATGGTAAAAATCTGTGTGCAAGTCGTTGAATTTAGCATGACCCAAAACACAATATGACATATACATGCGTATTGATTTGTAAGGTACGTATAATACTCTTCTATTTCAGATCAATTCGATAGTTTTTTTTTAAAGGTTTGATTGTTCAATATTAAATTAATGCAATATCGTCTTCACTGTTTTATTCAACGAGAGAAAATGTTGTGTATTGACCATAGTAAAGATCTGATTGGTTGATATAAACAAGTGTGGACACAGAAAAACGTCTCGCCTGAATTCCGCATCAGTAACGAAAATAAATTTCGTCATAAGCATTACGTAAATAGCATAAAATATCAGCAGCGGCCTGTATACAAAATATTGTCACCATACCCTGCATAGTTACAGGGGAACAGCCGTAACCCAAAAACTTAAAGGTAGTCGCTGGACCGTGAAATTGAGGTCAAGGTCAGGTGGAACCTACCAGACAGTCATGTACTATTCATCAGCAACCTATATACCAAATATTGTCATCCTACCATGCGTAGTTACAGAGGAACTATCGTAACCCAAAAACTTTAACGTAGTCGCTGGACCATGAAATTGAGGTCAAGGTCAGGTGACACCTACCAGACAGTCATGTACTAGTCATCAGCAACCTATACACCAAATATTGTCATCCTACCATGTGTAGTTACAGAGGAACTGTCGTAACTCAAAAACTTGAATGTAGTCGCTGGACCGTGAAATTGAGGTCAAGGTCAGGTGACACCTACCAGACAGTCATGTACTAGTCATCAGCAACCTATACACCAAATATTGTCATCCTACCATGCGTAGTTACAGAGGAACTGTCGTAACCCAAAAACTTTAACGTAGTCGCTGGACCGTGAAATTGAGGTCAAGGTCAGGTGACACCTACCAGACAGTTGTGTACTAGTCATCAGCAACCTATACACCAAATATTGTCATCCTACCATGCGTAGTTACAGAGGAACTGTCGTATCCCAAATACTTTAACATAGTCGCTGGACCGTGAAATTGAGGTCAAGGTCAGGTGACAGGTGACTGACTGGCAAGTACTCATCATAAGCTACCTCTGGACCAAATTTGATGGACCTAGGGCTTGGGCTTACAAAGATATGAAGCAAGATGTCATGTGTTTACGCCGCCGGATTCCCATACATATGTCTCGCCTCCAGCGACTTTCGTCGCAGGCGAGACAATAATTATTATAGGGGACTTTCTCAGAATGTGTGTTTAAACATGCCATCCGATTTCGTAAAAACTACATCAACTGATTTCAAAATGTTTAACTTATTATTTGAACAAATAAAATTTTAATTTGAATATTTGAAAGGAATGACAGCTCGGTTCATATCAGTTCTAAGTTGCAATCTGCGATCTTTAATTTTTATTCTCCGATAATACATTTTGAGAATTCCCTTACTTTCATCATTACCATTTCTATTTATAAACGAAAACAAAATTCCTTGATGCAACTGTTTCGCCGACATTGGCTTTAAAATCAAGATGAAAAACACTGTATCTGCAACTTTTTGAACAACAAAAAAGAGGTTACAACCAAATTAAAGTGATTTATTTTACTATTTCATTGACTAAACCCTGTTTCAGTTACAATTCGTTCTTTCTATCCTTGCGTGCATTTGCACGCAGGGTCTAATATTTTTGCGTGGAATTTTTTTAAATTGCGTAAAAAACGCAATATTTTGCGTTAACGCAACCTCTGCATCCTAAAGCTTAAGTTTTGACTTGCTCTCACTATTGGATCAAATGTTCTGTAAATTGTAATCTTGGATCAATACATCAATAATGTATTACCCTTGAAATATAACCACAAAAATAAGCCAGTTGTTAATTTGCTAGATACAATGCCTGATGGTAAAAAAAAAAATGTATTCATGGCTTCCAAAAAAATATGCCTTTATATTATATTATTTTTCAACATTTTAAACTATAAATTCAACTGCAGCCATCTAAAGCCAATCATGCCATTAAAAAAAAAACAGAACATGATTTGAAGATTTGTGGAGATTTTCAGACCATTCTATACACCAATGTTGTAGCATTACTCGTAAAGCAATTCCCCTCTGTATCCTTCAGACTAGCATCTTACTCCAGATTACCTCCATCTTTCCAATCTTTCTGGCTAGTTTTTCATTGTAATACATCTTAAGAGCTTGTTTATACAGGTCTAAGGCATCTTTAATTTTTCCTTCTGTAGTCAGCTGCTTTGCATTTGTGATCAAGGCAGCAAAAATATCCTGTTCATCCTCTGTCAATTCATTATGAGACACTGATCCTGGAGAAAAATGATAACAAAGACACTGATTACCACTGACAGGATCTTCAATATTAAAGCTTTGAGGTGAAGGTTTTTATAAAGCATCCATAATTTATTATTGATTCTTAATGTAGAAATCACAAGTTCAAAACCATATAGGAAAGTGCTCCGCTATATGTACATTGTGTCAGCAGTTTTATTGGTTTTGTCAGCATCAGTACTTGCTGTGCATGTAACTGGCAAAAGTTCTCTTATCAAATTTTCAGTTGTTTGCATGCTTTTGTCATCATAAAATGAGATTCAGAAGGTAATAAGCTTACAAGTTACAATTAAACTTTAAGTAGCAAAATCCAACTCGAATCAGACAAGTGCATATAGAGTGTCTTGAAAAATGCATAGCAGATCTAGACAATGGACTACTATATACTGTAAAATTATACGTTATTGCATGCATTTATTATTTCGAATGCTGACCCTGGAACCCAATTGCCTGGGAGTGAACTGCAATATATATTATTGCGTTACTGAGCCTTGGATTGAATTGCAATTACTATTATTGTGAATGTTGTACCTGGGATTGAATCGAGATACATGTTGTTTTTAAAGGAAATTCTACACATTAATAATGAAATCAAGTTTAAAATTGTCCCAATATTCGCAATAATAAAAACATTTACCAATTTCTAAATTTACAGTATAATTTAATTCTACCTCTATTTACATCTTCCAAGGTAACTTTAGATAACTTGTTACCAGCTTCCTTAATGTTTTCTTCCATTTCACCTAAAAAAAGAGACCCAATATTTACTACCAATTGTTTACAATATATAGAGGATATAATGCAATGACAAACTTGACAAATTAATAAGGAGACAACAAATAACCAAAAACTAATAAAAAATAAAATAACAGAAAGGACAAATACAAAGGTATAAACAACTGCATGGCTTGCAACAGTCACATAACACAATTTTGCATCTTACAAGACAACTAATATTGTGTCTTTAACTTTTAGCAATTTCTTAATTTTCTCCCATTTGAAGAAAGTATGGTCATTAAAGTAAAACTGAACTTGTGAAGGATATTTTTAGTCAAGTTTGATAAATATTATCACAATAGCACCTGGGATTTTGAGAAGATTTACTTTTTGATATCCCTCATATCCCTTTGAAAAGGGAGTGGCCTTTCATTTAAACAAACATGAATAACCTTCACCCAAGGAAACTGCCAAGTTTGATTGGTTCAGAGACTAATACATAGTCTGTCTTTTAATCCATGCACATGATAGGGGTTCCAGTTTCCCAAGAGTGTTTTTTGCTCCATTTTGTAGCTCAGCCAAGATAAAAAAAAATAACTACATTATTCATGTTATTGTAGCTACATTTGTATCTATACCTCAGAACAATTTGTATTATTTAATAATCCAATCAACAGCCCAATTTTCGCTTATATTTTTATGACTTCCACAGTTACAAAAAATATGCCAAACTGGAATATATGCAATTAATTGGTCTTTTTTTAAGTAAATCAGTAGTGTTTATATAAAAAGAAAAATGGTTTACAGTTGAGTTTACAATTAAATTAATTAACATTTAGTTATACCCGTATATATAATTATAGAGTAAGACAAAAATCAATGAAAGCCTACCCAAAATATTGTTAACAGTAAAACTTCAGAATACTTATAATTAAGATTACTTGTACTGCCTTCTTAAATGATAAATCATTTAATTTATTTATTCATAGTGATAATGAAATCAACCTTTTGGAGATCCAACTTTCTTTAATTAAAAACAAGTCATTCTTAGTACTTTTTGTTGTAGTCAAAAAATATCTTAAATAAAACGTTAACCAGTTGAATAAGAAAAAATGATTATAAGTCTGTCTTGCACCAATCGGTTTGTTTGGTTTTCTCATATTAGACAATGTCAGTGTTTAAAATTATGCTTCGGTTTTGCATTTTCATGTTTATTTTATTGTTGTAAGCTTTTAGAGATAAATAACATTTCTTGAAGTACATAATTCGAATTTTAACTTGCAGACATTTCAGACCTTTCGAAAAATCCGCCAACAGGAAGTCACGTGACAAAATCCTAGCCGGATTAAAAATACAATCTGCAATGCAATGACGTATTTATTTTATATATCGTCCGTCAAGTAATAAAATAAAGCTTAATGCTTGTTGTGTGTAATAATGACAGCTGCGTCTCTTATTTAATTCAAGATCATTTATAATCCGGAATGTAAAACGGTCAAAGGTTCAATCTTCAGTTTTGGAGATAAGAAAAGTAAACAGAAAACAAAAACAAGTGTTCTTATAGAATCTATTCCGATTTTTTCCATGTATTTCCTATGTCTGAATCAATTTCCTTAGTTATTCTCAGATTAGAGGTTGAAAACAACAATGAAATCCCAAAGTATTTTTCATATACAGGTAACGGTGTCGGGTCAATTTGTCCCACCTGCAAATTGGCTTTTATAAATTTGTCTGTCCAAGATAATTATTTTTTAAAATTATTTTTAATCATTAAAAATAATTTTATTAAATATAAAGAAACAAACAGTAATTTTTTTATAATTCCATTATTAATTAAATGAAGCCATTTACTCCATTTCTATCATAAAACACATAACTTCATTATAACAATTGTTATTATAATTAATTGTAATAATATGGAGTAGGCATTTCCAAAATGCGAGCACAGACCTTTATTATTTATATATAATGCCCTTTCATAATTGGCGTTACTTCTGAATACCCTAAAAGTGCCTCGACTGCATTCCAGTGATCATGTGACGTCTTTCTTTTGTAATGGTGACGTCACATGAAATGTCTTATATGATTGTCAGTTTTAGATCGATTAAGATAATGCAAAAAATTAGTATGAAATTTTTGTTGTTATTTTTAAATATAACATTTATTTTTTATCTATGTCAATTTTATTTTCAAGTCATTCTTTGAAATTAATTTTAGCCCTTCTTCATTCACTTTGTTACAGTTTTTTGACAATATCAACTTCCGGACGAAAAAAAATCAATATCAGCATTAAGCATATTTTGATCACATTATTTCATTTTGACCATGTGACACGTAATTACCGTAGAGCTCACCGCTATTCGTGGACAGCTTCGCTGCCCGCTGCGAGCTGTGCTCGCTATAATTAAGTATGCGAACGGACCCACTATCCAGGGCGAATGGACTCTGAGCAAATGGACCTAGGGCGAACGGACCCACTATCCAGGGCGAATGGACTCTGAGCAAATGGACCTAGGGCGAATGGACCCAATACCAGACTCTAGTGTCTTCTTTACAGTTTCCAGTAGTCCATCTTAAAGATGATTAATTGCTGGTGCATGCTTGCAACAAAAATGATAACTGGACATTTGTTAATAAAAGAATCTAAACTGTAGATTGTCTAGCTCATAGAAGATCCAGTTCAAGATAAATTATGTAATACATTACAACACACATCAGAAAAAAATATTTTTTTCCAAGCATTATTACATTATGGAACAGCATTCCAATCAGTATTATTTTTAATAAATGTTAACTCTTTCAAAACAGCCATCTCAAACTACACCTACAGTTATTAAATTGTTAAAGTTGTTAACATGGTAAATATTTTTATCTTAGAAAGTACAAAAAAATATTTTTTTCTTGTTTTTATTTTGACTTATTAATATTTTTTTTCAAAGTCCACGATTTTTGAGGCGAGACATGTGTATGGGAATCCGGCAACGGCTGCAGCGGCGTAAACACTTGGACATCTTGCTTCATATTTTTGTAAGCCCAAGCCTTAGGTCAGTCCAATTTGGTCCAGAGGTAGATTATGATGAGTACTTGCCAGTCAGTCACCCGTCACCTGACCTTGACCTCAATTTCACGGTCCAGCGACTATGTTAAAGTTTTTGGGTTATGGCAGTTCCTCTGTAACCACGCATGGTATGAAATTATATTTGGTAAATAGGTTGCTGATGAAGAGTACCTGACTGTCTGGCAGGTGTCACCTATGTATAGACCTCAATTTTCAAGGTCCATCGACTATGTTAAAGTTTTTGGATTGGGGCACTTTCTCTGTAACCATGCATGGTAGGATGACAGTATTTGGTATATAGATTGCTAATGATTAGTACTTGAGTGTCTTGTAGGTTTCAACTGACCATGACTTCAATTTTATGGTCCAGTGACTAAGTTAAAGTTTTTGAATTAGGTCCGTTTCTCTGTAACCATGCATTGTATATTTAAATGATATACAATTAAAATGCTATTTACATAATGCTTATGACATAATTTTTGTCCGGTTACTGATGTGGAATGCAGGCAAGACATTTTCCTGTGTACACACTAGTTATTAACTAAATTTGGTTATTCAGCATGAATTTTAATTTCACTTTAATTTTATGCACAGAAAGAAAACTGTTATATTACCTTGAAGCCATTCACCACATTGTAGAAGTAGAAGACAAGTAATAGAATTTAGAAATAAGCAGTCTTAATTTTTACTTCACCATGAAACATTTCAAATAATAAATATTATTGGGTCCAGGTGTATTGTTGTCTTTTATAACCTCCTCTCCATGCAATATCTACAGTTCCTATTTCATAATGTTTTAATGACAAAAAAATAATATTTAGGGTATTAACTTGGAATCTATGAAAAAAGTCTCTCTGTAAACATCAATAACATGAATTAATGTATAAATTATTTTAATATTTAACTTTTTTGTATTTCCTTAATCACTTTGCATCATTGCCAACATATTATCATAAAAACAATAAAGATTGCATTGATGAATAACATTTTATGGATTAAAAATTAACCTCTTACATTTAACACAAATAGGGAAAATGGTTTCATAATTAGTTTTTACTAAGTATATTATAATCAGGACTCATGTTAGCTAGGTTAGTAACATAATTTGTGAGGGTTTTTATTCCTGTAAGCATTGACTATAAGTGCAAGTTTAAGTTTAAGATGCTTACAGTCTGTGTTATCTAAATGGCAGTGTGTTGATCTTGATTAAATATTGTGTCACATGTATCCATGCAGACAGAACATTAAACATTTGCTATGCAAAAAAAAAAAGGGGGGGGGGGGGAGTAATGAAACGTATATTAAATTAACTTTTTTTTTACTTTTAAGCACCTGGATTCCAGTCAGTAGGAACAGGATCTGATAACAAAGCATCGTATGCATCCGTAGTCAAAAGTGCATCAGAACCGAGCTCTAGTGAAGAGAAATCACCATCAGAATTGAACATTACATGTAGAGGACAGCGAAAGTTCTCTGACATTACACTTGAATCATACTTCTCAGGTATATGAAAAACGTTATTAGAATTTTTTTGCAATACCCACTATGATACTGCTGTACCTGTTTAGTTGCAAATACAAAATTGTACTTTCGGTCTATTTATACAAAATTCAAACATAATATTTATCTTCTTTACATTATTAAAGCTTCAGACATTGGGAAAATAATGGGAAACGATCTTTATTGAAGAAATTTTCTTTTTCGTCTTTGTAGATGCACGTGGAAAATGCTATGTTGATCATTTTTACGCATATGGATAATGTGACCTAATTTTATTATAATCGTGCTAATTTGCATACTGTAACAACTTATCTATAGTAAGAATCCAGTAATTTACACATACTTTCCCAAAGATGCAACACACCATTAAGTTTTGGGTTTCTCAACATTTTTCGTGTAGTAAACATAATTAAACAGAGACACAAATGTCAATTAATACACAATGGACAGCGGGTTCTTCAAAACCTCAATAACTATCATCACATATCAATAATGATTGATCTTAAACACGAAACCCATAAAAAAATGGTGACACTGTAGAAAGATTTCAAGATTGACCAAGGCGAATAATATATGCAACTTTTTTTTTGACATCAAAGTGCTGCAAGTGATTCACTCCCGCTCTGCTACATTACGAGTAATGGGATTAAATTTGTACCCTCGCCAAAAAAAAAAAAAAAAAAACACAACAAAACACGAGGGTACTATTATGCGTTCTACTATTAGCTATGATTTCAGATACTATATTAAAAGTATTTTTTATGCCAGGACTTAAAATTAAAAAAAGGTTATAATGGTAAATGACCAAAAGTATGCCAAGTTCTTACTTGTGTGGAGCAAATAATGTTTAAACTAAGGCTGGAGTAAGAGTAACAACACAAGTAAATATGTAATAGTTGCAACACTAACTTTATTAAATCTTGATGCTCATTGTGTCTTCAGTTTTTATACACAGCATTTTGAACATTGATGAAAATAAAATACACATATAAAAGCTTTTCTTTTGAATGTATGTAACTTTTATCACTGATTTATAACATTTTCCTCAATTAGAATTCATTTATTGACATTATCTAAGCACTGCTCATTTTGTTAGCCAGTATTATGGTTTTTTTTTTACTTCACTACACATTTTGATAAATATCGACACCACACAGTTCTAAAGAAATCAACAATAAAAATACTATACAAAATTTGTTTTGGTTGAATGGAATGCTCAGCTTTGGTTTTGCATCTGGTGTAGAGCATGTAATCAAGGTAATTTCAGCTTAAACAACAAACAGATACAGATGATTATTGTCTAAATTGCTACAATCAATTAAGCTATGGGAACACCCATATTTTATATACAATATTTTGATTTATAGTGTGTATATTTTTGAAGATCTGACAGCGACATCCTCCAAATACGTGCAAGTACTTACATTGATTATAAAAGTTATCTGTGTTGCAATGCACTTGTTTACTGTTCACCATTTTTCGACTAATACATGTGTATTTCTGTATGCTTGTAGTTAATTTCGAAGTCAAAACAGAGATGAAGTCATCTGAGGATGATACATTTATAGGAGATGACTTTATACCAATTAAAGATGACCAGTCACCAGGACAATCATCGGATGATCACAGACCAGGAAGTGGACAAAGTACTAGACCAAAAAGTCATACGCCACCATTGAAAACCCCGAATACAATTCACTTTTATTCTGGAAATCCTATGGTTGAAAAAACAAGAGGAATTCTACACTTGTACAAGGACAAGTAATAGTCTTTAGTTTACCTGATATTTGTTTTGTACCTTTGGTCTATATTTGTTTGTACCTTTGGTCTACATTTGTTTGTACATTTGGTCTCACCTATTTATATTGTCAGTCTAATTAAAATCACATCTCTTGTTAATTGTGTAGCATCAGGTATATGATTGTAATCAGATTTGGAGATTGTTGATATAATTCTTGTGTTATGCTGTAAAAAAAGTCTAACCATGTCATAGACAAAGAGCTGTAGTATTTAATGTTACATTTGCAGATAAATACAACTTAGACTTTGCCTTGATCTTTTAAACTGTTGGAATAATGTACAGTTACTGTGGGTTGTAAAATGGACAAAATGAGTTCCAAACATCTTATTCTTCTATAAATTTTGGGTTGAGATTATTGAGTAGAGAAGAGTTCATGTGCACTAATCTCTACTTGTTCTATCATCCAATCATAACATATTGCTTGCTTAAGAAATTGATTGTCATCACATTGCATCCATTTTGTTTTTAAATTTAATTTTTCTCTTGTTATAACACTGGAACGATTTCAGCCAATAATGGATGATCCTTTACCACAGTTTTATCTGAAAAGCTAACCCTGAACACCAAAATGTTACACTGTTACTTACAATAGAAAACCTTTTAATTGGCTGCATTTTTCAGGAACACTTGGTCAAGTCTGAACTGTAATTTCATAAAAAGCAGTACTTTTGTTAAAGAAAAATTCTGTCTAGAAACCATTATGCCAATTTGAAGACTGATAGCCCTACAATTCAGCCAAGATGGCCAAAATTACAATAAATATATAATCCTTTAATTGTCCGATTTGCTTCATTTTTCAGCCAAATAATTTATATATGACCTGTAGTCCTAAGAAGAGTACTTTAACACAAATTCATGGTGGTTTTTTTATTTAATACCTAGTACTTTGGCAGAGCTTGGATATTTCTTTGGACATGTTCTTTGGGACACTTTTCTATAAAACATTTGTAAAGTAACCATTGTATTTCATATATAATTTTGTAGCCATCCCACATCATTGAAAAATGAGGAACAGAGAAGTGAATTGATCTGTATGTTAGCTGTTCCAGCGGCATATACTATCCACGATTTATTGAATTTCACAGCAGCTGTTCAGTAAGTAATAGAGTGGCTTTGGTGGCTGAGTAGTTTAGGTAGTTAGACAAATAATCAAAAGTACAAGACTGTCAACTCTGAGGTTGCAGGTTTCGAGTCTCACAGGGGCAGAAGTGCTCAATTAAAATCTTAAATGACAAGGATTGCAAGTTTTCCTACCAAATGTCAGGTTTACTTGGGTTAATCTGGCTACCTGATCAATAAAACATGACACCTTAATATAGATGAAAAACTGCTGAAGTTGGCATTAAACTCCAAACAAACAGTAAAATCATAGTAAAAATATATATATATATGTAGTTTATTTTGGTTTTCATTTTATAATTTATTTGTTGAATTTAAAAATACATATGTGTTTTGCATTTAAATTTTTTAAAAAACAAAGCAGAAAATGCCATAAAAAAAACTTAAAATATATGAATAACTGTTTGGTATAAAAACTGCATCATGACAATATCTTTGTTATGGTTTATATGCTATTTTACCATATGATTGTTCTGTACATGTATTAGCACTTGTTGGAATAGTATTAGCTTTTCTATTTTATATTTAAGTGAAGGGATAGAATACCTTAGAATAGTACGAGACAGTACCCCAAATCAGTATATGGTTATTGTCAAGTTTAGAACACAGGTAAATTTATTTTGAATAAACTTATCACCATTATTTTACCAGTTTATACAGTATATTTTATCTGTTCCATATGTAGAACTGAATGAAAGCTAACTCCATACTTTGGTAGTTTAAGAACTGAAAATTGGAAGGTGTTTTTTATAGTCTTTTTGTAATACTATATATGTCTGAATTAAACAGCCGTTGTGAGCTTTTTTGTTGGATTCGCCCCCCATTTTTAATGGGGTTTGTCTCAGTTTTATTGGGTTTTGTGTTATGTGTCTGTGTATGTTGTTGCTGACCTCTTTTTTGTTTGATCATGGTATTGCCTGTCCTTGACTTATTCTCTAATGCAGACACCTCATTATCTTTAATTCTTTTTTCTTGTACAAAGATTTCAGATTTCAAAAACTGATTGAGTAGTATTGGAGTTTGGGATTGGTTCAGAACCCAGTTATATAAATTTTTGGTTGGGCTTTTAGTAGACTCATTTAAATATGGCAATGGATAATGACTCTTGTTTTTCAATTGATGTGCATTTAAATAACTATTTCCTAATTGTTGTCTGTCCTTGACTCATTCTCTAATGAACATGGAATGGAATTTTTAAATTAAATATAAAGTGTGAACATATCTCAATGATCCATGAAAGGTAAATCAGTAAGGATGTGTACTCATATATGCTTTTCCTAATTGCTGATATTCAGTAAGTATTCTGAAAAAAGTTTTACCGTGTAAGAATCTAGCACATTCCTCCTTTTTTTTTTCATTTTGATTTTCATTTCGGTAAAGACTCCCAGTGATTTAAAACTGCTTGTTCTGGGTGCTAAATATGTTTTAATGGGCCAACCTATATTGAAATTCTATTCCATATGTTTTCATTATAGAAACTAGCCGATGAATTTTTCAACACTTACAACAATGTTCCATACAACTCTATAGAACCAGACATTTGTCTTCTAACTTATGTAGCTAAGATTGAGACATTAAAGGAATCTGAGGTAAAATTTACTGCACATGTTTTTTGAGAACTGTGTTTACTAAAAAAGGTAGCTAATTAGGTATTTTTGATCTGAGAAACCACCAATAGTACCAAAATAAAATGATACTAAGAAATTCTTGCCAAAATGTTTGTTTTTAAAATTATCATTTTAAAGTAAGTTTGTATTTACTCATAAAGTACAGACCATACTATTCAGCTGATTTCAATCTGTGGTAATATTTTGCACAGTTAGTTGTTCAAAGGAGATTGATGTTCCTTTTTTTCTAATAATTTTCTTTGAAGTTAAAAAAAATTATGACCTTCTATTATTCTTTTAATCAGGATTTTTTCTACCCATTAACATAACCTAGGTAAAGTTGAAGACTTTAATTTTGGTAGTTTAAAGAATAAAATTATGCATTGTTTCCTTTGTGAAATGGCTGAATCACACCAACAATTGTTTTTTTTATTTCTTACTCCTTACTATGTGTACACATCAATAAATATTGTATATGAATAAACTTATTACAAAATGAAAGTAGGATTTTATGTACAGTCTGTATTCAACAATTAATATATGTCAGATAACCCAATTATCAGGTCTCTGTAGATGAAATTAAATATATTATAACAGCATTTACCAGTTTTATGTACATATGGTTTTGTTTTGTTATGAATAATAAATACTTTATAATGTTTACAGAATGCCAGCCTACCTGTGCCAGGTATTACAGAGTTACCCAACTGTCCTGTCTGTTTAGAGAGAATGGTAAATTGTTTGATGAATTCCTTTTGTAGTTTCATACCTATATTATACTGCCCTCAAAACGAAGATGGCCACTGTTTCTACACAATTGCTAGAATAGCATAATTAATATCAGAACAAGTTTGTCCCTTAACCCAATATCAGTCATAGTGCAAAATGGTATTACAAGACTTATACTAGATCAGTAATTGGAGTATTCATTGATGAGAGTTTTAAAATTATTTCTGGATAATCAACAATAAAAGCAAACAATAATTGTGCTGTATCTGTATGAATAGGAAATAAAAAGCCCAAATACTTCCAAGCAGTGGGTATCATAAATCAAATATATATGTGTATTTATTCATTTGTTCCGAGGGAATCTCTGTGGACAAGTGGTTAAGGTAGTTAGTCATCGATGATTAATAACATGCCTGTCAACACTGAGTTTGCAAGTTTGAGCCTTACTGTGGGCAGGGTCTGTTCTAACCTTAGTTGACAAAGATTGATATTTTTCCCTCTGAAGGTCAGGGGTCTTGCAGGAACTTTGGCTCCTCCCGCAATAAAAACTGGATGCCATGATATAGCTAAAAAATTGCTGATACTTTAAATTGAATAATTTTTTTTATGTGTGAATGAGGTTTAATGCCACATTTGAACTGTGCGAGACCAAAAATGTGATTTAAAATAAATTATCATAGCAATCTTTCACAACAGTACAAAACAGAGACAATTACAGACCTACATTAAATCTTTAACATAGCAACAATTAAAGTGGCAAGCCAATGAAAGATTCAAGTTAAGGTACATTGCTGTTGACAGTTTTGCCATATATGAAAATCAGGCTTAATTAAAACAAATTTAAATCATCTAACCAATTGTTTGAATAACCAGCATTTACTCAACATTCAGATTTCAGAGGTGCAAGGAGCTTGTCATATCAGTACACATGTTGTGTGAATATTTCTAATTATTCTACACTTGTTTTTGTGTATAATTCTTAGGTAAAATAAAGGATTCACATATTTTTAGAATAATATCTAATCTACATTGATAGTTTTTTTAATGGAGCATATTACTGTATTTCAGGATGAATCAGTTGATGGTATACTGACCATCCTTTGTAACCATGCATTCCACATGAAATGTTTAGCACAGTGGGGTGATACTAGGTAACATATGTGTTCTAAACCAGTTTGTATGTACTGTTCATTTAAATACATGGGTACCAGTTTTATATCTACTGTCAATATTTTTCTTGGTCTATTCAACCTCATATTGACTTGTACACAAGACTTAAACTGTTCTATTACATTTTGATTTTTTATTTGTTAAAATGAATATTGACTAGTAAATATTGATTCTTGAAATGGAAAATGAAAGTGGAAGTGAGTCAATGGCTATTTAATATGAACTCTTTTCTGAACAATATCATAAATAACAGAATTGCAAGATAGGATTTTAAGCATTAAAATATTGACGTAATCTATTTACTTGACATTATTTTGTATTTAAAAAATTCAGTTTCAAATTCTACCTGTATTAAGATTCTACACATCATTCATTTTGTAATCAAATGAATGACACAAATTGAGTGATTGTTGATGAAAGAGTTCTTCTGTTCAGGGTGAATTAAAAATGAAAAAGTAATTAATGTAACATGTTTTAATAAAACAATTATCAAAAGAAATAACAAAAATATATTATTTCAAGATCACATAAGTAGTACTTATTTTTGAATCTCATCGATTCGTGCTGTGCTTTTATATCTACCGGTAGTGGCACATGTTTTACAGAAATCCCAAAAAGTAGTTTGTAAAGTATGCAAAACTAAAGCTCATTAATAAGACAGTGACCTTTATTTATATACAAATGAACAGTCAACACATTTAAGCTCCTCTAATAGGATGATTGTAGGATTAAAAAGCTAAGAGTAGATAAGACAAATAGTTCTCACATTGCATGTAGAAGTGGTGACAACTTTCTAAAATCATAAACAGTTCTTGACATGTTAGATACAACAAATCACTAGTGCATTTTGTAAATGACTGTTTATATACTGTTCAATAGAACTATTTCGTGATATTTGTACATTATGTTGTATGGATTGTCGTGTCTTATAAATTCTATAAATCATGTAGAATGTACAAAACAGAAAACTTGCAGCTGGTAATTTCAAATGCAGTTATTTTCAATTTTGTTTTAGATGTCTGGTTTCATAATTAGACAGTGAATTTTTGTTGACATATATTTTATACTAATACAACATTTTGTTTGTGTTTAGTTGTCCTGTATGTAGATTTCTACAGACCCCAGAGGAAGTAGCTGATAACAAATGTATGACATGTGGATCACAAGAGGTAAAGCATATATTATGTTGTACTTTTAAAAAGATTAATATAAGGCTTTTTGGAAAGTTAGGCATTTATGACAAAAACCAACTATTTAAAATTTATTATAGGATTAAACACTGGGTTTTAGGAAATTATCAATGTGTAAACTCCGGTGACTCACTCACAAACTAAATAAAGTTTGAAGGACTTTATGTCAAGTTTGTAAGGGAGTTGTCGGAGTTTACACATTGATATTTTCCTAAAACCCATTGTGTAATCCTTATAATTCTGTGAAATAATCATTGCCATTTTAAAAACAGCAAAAAACAGTTACCGAAACCCATCTAGACCTTAAAACGTACCTAGGCCGGAAGGCGTAGGGATATGCAAAACATAGTACCAAAGGAATCGTGGTTCTGTAGATATTAATAGGAAAAAAACAAAATGAAACACTAAATTGAATATATATTATATTTTATTTGAAATCTCAGTCGATTTAATTGGAAATAATTGTGGCAGAGAAAACATTGTCCCCTCTCCCTAACAGTTTGCTAGGAGGATGCCATCTTGTTTACATTGGATACTGAAAGTAGTCCGCTCAGAGGAAATATCGATATATAAATTATCTGAGATGACGCCATTCAAGTGTTTTTATCCAATCATAGCACTTAATATAAATAAATTACAGCATGAATAGAATTATTAAGAAATCACTCAGGCCAATTATTATTTGAAGGTCTCTTTTATTAAATTTTATTGAAAAACGTCGACCTGTAAGTGACATATTCCACCATAACTAAAAATAACAAATTTTTTACTTGGTTGATTTAAACATTATTATTTTTAAGAAAAGTAAGGAAAATTTGAACTGTTGTTTCATTAGATAAGTGTAAATTATAATTCTAGGATTTAGAGAAATTTGATAATTACAGGTTGTCCCCTACCAGCTTCTCCAAAAGTGAATGTAGGTTTGCACTCAGTCTATCAGTTTATCACATGCAGGCTTATGATTTTTGATAAAATTATGGTCTTTGGACATAAAATCTGTAGAAAGTTTATGTTTCTATCTATGTCAATTGGAAATTCAAAATGGCCACCACCACAGGACTTAGTTTAACACAGGACCCTATTGGAAAAAGTTTTAAAAGGACTCTCCTCTGAAACTGTTAACCAATGGAAACAAAAACTTACTAGCAACATTGTTTGGATGGTCTTCTTTAAAGTTTTTTTTTTTTTTTTCATGACAATCTGAAAATCAAAATGGCCACCACCGCAGGATTTAGTTTAACATAGGACCCTATGGGAAAAAGTTTTAAAAGGCTTCTTCTCTTAAACCAGTTAATCAATGGAAACAAAACTTACTAGCGATATTGTTTGAATGGTCCCCTATTATGTTTATGTTTTTTATTCCAATCGGAAAAACAAAATGGCCACCACCACAGGACTTGATTAAACATAGGACCCTATGGGAAAAAGTTTTAAATGGCTTCTTCTCAGAAACTGGTTAACCAATGGAAACAAAACTTACTAGAAATATTGTTTGGATGGTCCTCCATAAAATTATGTTTTAAATGCCAATTGGAAATTCAAAATTGCCACCACTGTAGGACTTAACATAGGACCCTATGGGAAAAAGTTGGAAAAACTATAAAGGAATTATGAATTTAAAGATTTTTTTAAAACTCTTGCTGAAGAAAACTGGAAAAGTAAAAATATGATCTGCTATTGATCACACTGTCAACGCTGAGATTTTCGGGTGCAAGTCTCACTGCAGGCATGGTGTATTCAACTCCAATCTGAAGTTACAAGGATTGCCAGTTTTCCTACTGAAGGTCAAGGGTTTTCTCTGTGTAACAAAAACACAAAAAAAACCATCACTATGATGGAAAAATTTTATGAAAGTGACATTAAACACGAATTGAAACAAAACATTTACTGTTATTTGCAACTGCACTGAAAGGCTATTAGAATTTTCAATATTTTTGTTAGTGTCAGTTTTTCACTAAACTACTACATTACTTGATAATTTTAGAGTTTGTGGATTTGTCTGGTATGTGGAAATGTTGGCTGTGGTAGATATTATGGACAACATGCACATAGGTAATAACAGTGATATTGTTTATATCTTGGAATGTGTTTAATCAACCATTGACTAGATAGATCATTTATATTCTGTAGACCTACAGTACAGGACGGGGATGGCCTTCCAATGACTTCGCGTTGTGTGTTTCTTTGGATGTAGGAACATGTAACTGTTATACTGGTATACCAACAAGGGCCATTGTTGACTAACTCATTTCGTTTAACAAAATGTATTATCAGCAAAGCGTCAATACAGAACAATAAAGTTAATTTAACAAAGTTGCCAAATCCAAAGTATAATTTCAACAGTTTTCGTAACAGGGTTTAAGAGCAGGCTGAAGAGGGTTGGAAATTGAGCTGCTTATATAGACCCAGTAAAAATAGGATGCAATTTCTTTCACTTGCAGCCAGGTCATACGAGGTTACAGTCGCAGAGACACAATGTCTGGCTCTGCACCTGCAAACTCAGATACACAAAAGGAATAAACTATTTTGAAAAATAAATCAATAAGAAATGTGACAAAAACATATCACTAACACTACCATAGTAGACCCAAGTTACATTGTTTGTCAATCAATTGAATCGTCGTGCAAACACCCTCACCAAATATGGTAACAGCACTGATTGTACCTTACGGACCTACCACAATCGCTGGTTGACATTATTAATATTACAGATAGTTTTGGAATTAAAACTTGTCAATAAAGCTCTAAATAGATAATTTTTAAAATACTATCAAGCCAGAGTACAAACTTTTAAGGCAATGCACTTTAAAGATGAACTTCATACAATTACAGATAAAATATGTTAAAATAGTTAAAATATAATATTTAATTAATGAGTTAAATATTGAAAAATTATTTTAAAATGCTAACGACTTCCGGGTTGGAAACCCATAGTGTTACACACCTCCCATAACAAAAAGGAAATATGCAAATATTTCCTAAAGACTCTAAATATAAGTAGTAACACTATTACAATTATAAAATAGTAGACAAATCAAGCATATATGACATATAAACGAATATATTCAACATGCAAGTTCAAAGTTTGGTGAATGCACATCTATGTACAGTACAAGTTTCTTTCCACAACGTTTCTTCATCGGTTGCACAGATATGTAACGCACACAACATCAGGTATAAAAACGGAATATAGCAAATGTTAATGTTTATGTCCTCATTTCCTCACTTCTTCACAACTTCGGAACACCATAAACTTTATTGTGCTTGTCTTCTATATAACGTGTTCTTTATACACAAAGCAATGTCATTGTAATGGGATTCGACTGACTATCATTATTACTTGTAGAATAACTTCTTCGTATATATCGAATATCAATATTCTGAGTTCATTCAGTGTTTGTTTATATACATGACGGCACTGTTTATCTTCTGAACTGATTTGTTTTCTCGGATAAAGTTGTTTTACAGTGAAATGTCCTTCTTCACTATTTGCTTTCCCATTGGTTGATGACAGAGCCGAGGCAGCGTTTTGCTCATCTCGGTTGACAGGTTCATCGTCATTCAGTTTTACTGGTATCATCACCATTTGGTTAACTGCTTGAAGTTCATGTTGACAGTTTTGGTATAGGAGATATAGGAGAAGACTCCGTTTCCTCGTTCCCACTCTTGACTAACTTTATAATTTTGAAGTGATAACAGCAAATAATTAAATTTAAAAAACAACAGCAGCAGTGCTCAAATTAGATTGAATATAATATAGAAGTATTTAACATAGGCTCTATCTCTGTATTTACCTAATTGAAATATTTAGTGCACAATTAATTTCCATTAACCTCCAGTTGGGTAATAATTTATTATATTCTCCGTTATCATTTGTTTTATTTTCTTAATCTTTAAATATCAAATTTTTAACCTGAAAGGTTATAAAAATTTACCTCATGTTAACATGAAACCTGTACGATTGAGGAAAATATACCATGACGATGTGTCTTGCTTTATTTTCTTAGAAATAATATCATGCATGGTCTTGTGAAACCTTTCAACCTTTCCATTTCCCTGGGGGCTGTAATATGAAGTAGTAACATGGTGAATGTTAAGTACATGTACCTCAAGAGTTTCTTTTACTGCCTTATTAACTTGTTCGCTTCCGTTGTCAGTTAAAATTTGTAATAGTTAACAATGGTTTGGAAAAATTTCATCAATAAGTAATTGAACGATGTTTTCTGCCGATTTATCAGGTACAGCGAATGCTTCGGCCAACCTGAGTACAAGTCAACAAAAGAGACAATATATTTATTACCCCACAATGTTACAGGGTAAGGACCAGATAGGTCAAGTCCTATTTTAGCAAAAGGGTATGGAGGTATATCAGTCTCTTGTAGTGGTGGTTTCATTTTCGTGCACTTCTGGTTTGACATGTAATGCATTTTTCTATGTATTCATTGAGCTCTTTATACATGTTGGGAAAATAGAACTTCATCCTCATAGTGTCATATGTCTTGTCAAGCGCCATGTGACCTAAGTGATCATGATATTGTTTGATAACAACAGGTTTAAGCGTTTCAGGTACATACAGTCTTAATATGGGATCAGCATCTGCATTTGACAAGAAATAAATAATGTCATCAAGAATAATAAATTTCTGATTCTTGGTTTTTGTTGCAGTTCCCTCTTTTAATCTTAGCTTTAGTTCATGTATAGCTTATCTTCGTCTTATTCTTTACTTAGATTTATTTCTTCAGGTAAATTCAACTCTGGTTTACAAAGGTCATTGTAAGTGTCAATATCGCAGCTTGCAAATTTTCTGGGATTAAATAGATTTGAGTTCAACATACTTATTTCAAAGGTTCTTTCATCTATGTCTGCGTTTTCGTCAGAGGTCCCTTTGTCCAACTCCTTATTACTTTCCACATTCAGAATTCTAGACAATAAGTCTGCACAGGAGTTTGCTGTCCCTGCAATGTACTAGACTTTGCAGTTATAACCAGCAATTCCGAGGGCCCATAAAACTGGATTTTCTTGTTCTGCATTGGAGCGTATAAAATATATTTCAGAGGCGTTATGATCAGTTTTAATAACAAACTCTGCATTATGCAAGTAGTGATCTAACTTTTGTAATGCATAATGTATTGCAAAAGCCTCTTTTTCAATCGTTGACCATTTGACCTGTGATTTACACAACTTATGGGATAGAAAATAAATAGGTTTTTCTTGTTTCGACTGTCTGGGTTAAACAAGCTCCTATACATGTGTCACTGGCATCAGTAAGGCTTGTTTGGGTCAGGATAGGACAACAATGGAACTACTGTTAAGCTATTCTTAAGAAAATCAAAATCACTTTGACAAGCATCATTCCATTTGAACCCTGCATGCTTTCTTGTCAACAAAATCAGTGGTTCCGCTATTTTTGAAAGTTAGGGATAAATTGCCTGTAATAACTACACATTCCCATAAAACTTCTAACCTCCCTGACATTTTTGGGACTTGGTAATGTCTTAATTGCTTCTACTTTCTTAGAATCTGGTTTAATTCCGTCTTGATTAATAACAAATCCAAGATATTCAGTCTCACTGTGAAAGAAACTACATTTCTTTAATTTTCCTTTTAGGCCATGTTGCCTAAGTCTGTCAAAAAACTCTTGAATATGAATTAAATGTTCCTCATAAGTTTTTGAAAAAATTGTAATATCAAGGATATGCTGTTGCAAAGTTACACCCTTCTAAAACAATATTTGCCAGTTCCTGAAAAATACTTGGTGCGGTACTTATTCCGAATGGCATCACGTTAAAGTGGAACAACCCCTTGTGACAGGCGAACGCTGTCTTTTCCTTTTCTTTCTCATCAATCAATACCTGCCAATAACCGGACTTTAGATCAATCTTTCCAAAGAATTTTGAATTCCCTAACAAATTGATTTTAGGATTTTGTTCAATGGGCGAAAGTCTACACAAAATCTCTTTGTTCCGTCCTTTTTGTCAACTACCACAAGACCAAAACTGTAGGGACTACTCGACCTTTCAATAATCTTTGCTGATTACATTTCATCTATTGCATCATCAACAATTTTACGTTTATTTAACGGAATTCTGTATGGTCTTCTTTTGATTTGGGGATGATCACCCGTGTCTATTGTAAGTTCAACAGTATCAGTATGACCCAATTCAGAATCTTTCTTAGCAAACACATCTTGATTTGTACTTAATAACCTATCTATTTCTGCCTTGTATTCTTCAGGCACACTAGGATCTGATAAAAACTCTTGTTTATCTTCTATAGTAATTTCATTTACACTTTTAACATCATGAAGTTTCAATTTCTCACCTTTTCCGATAACTGTGCCTCTCTTCAATCTAAAACATCTGTTGGTATGATTTATTAACATGACTGGTATTCATCTAGGATTTCTTACCTTTGTAACTGACCTACATAAAATTACGCCTGGTTCTGCACTTAAATAGCTATTTTCAAGGTCAGATATTTCTAATGCATCTAACTCATCAAGGTTGAAGCCTTTGTTTAATTTTACTGTACAAATTGTAGTAGATTGGGGTTTCAATAATGTTTTATTAGTTAATCTTAGAATTGAAGAAATATTAATATCCTCCTCTAGCCTGATATGTTTTATTAATTCGTAAATAACCAAGATCAAAATATAATCGAATTCCATTTTGTTTCAACCAATCAAATCCTAAAATTAAATTTCTGTTTATACCATCGACAATAAAAAATTAATGTTTTAACAATAAATTCCCCATTTTAAAGGAAATATCAGCACCACCCAGTACTGATAATGTTTTTCCTGAAACACCCTGAATTAAAGGATGCAAACGTGTCACTTTAGGTTTATCTTTCAAATTGTCAAATATTTTTCTGTGAATTAAAGATATTTCTGCTCCTGTATCAACTAATGCCCGAAAACTTTGTTTGCCAATTAGTAAATTACAAGAATTTGGTTAACCTGCCAAAGAAATTTTAAACTTTTTAAAATTAAATTTTTCATTATTTCTTTCTCCGACGGCTTCATTTCGAAGAGAGTTCCTTAGTTTCCCTGCCAGACATCAGACTTCACTGATTCACGATTAGGACATTCATTTTTCCAGTGACCTTTTTCACCACACCCCCAACACACACTTTCTGCCTTTTAATCGGTTTTGAGAGGAGTTTTATGTGCATCAAACGAATGATGTGTACCCCCAATACGTGGTTGTTGGAGTACTTCAATTTTATTTACAGCTTTAACTTTACAATCTTTTCCCCAATGGCCTATTCTTTCACATTTATAGCAACGTTTTGGTCTGAAATGATCGCACTCCATATGAGATTCATCGCTAGGAGGAGTTTTCAGATTATGATTTTTATTATACTTTTTGGGGTAAATTCCTGTCGCAGAGAAAAACGTTTCCTAATGTTTTGTTCATGGGAGGCAATTTGTACGGCCTCGTCAAAAGTTTGTGGGTCTTCTCTTAAAATTTTCATTTTGAAATAGTCATGAAATAATCCATCTAAAAATATGTTTATAATTTGTTGTTCTACAACTGGCCTATCGCCTGGTTGAGGGTAAGCATCATCGGCAACATTTAATAATCGTTCAGCGTACAATTGAACACTTTCATTTGGTCTCTGTTTAGTTTTTCTTAAAACAGCAAATGCCTGATGTGGGTCAGTAATATCCGCGAATCTAGTTGTGAGGTTTCTTTTTAGTATATCCCAACTGGGATTTTCCCTTTTATTTTCTTGCTCTGATAAATACCTTCTCACAAAATCTGCTACAGGTCCCGAGCAACTTTGATTCGCGACCCTTGGGACATCTTTATCATTTAATTTAGTTAATTTTGCATATTTTTCTATGCTTTTCACCCATTCCTTAAACTGTTTTGGATCCCCTTCAAAAGTATTTACTATTTGAGAGACGCTTTGAGAAAATACAGCAGATGTGAGCCCTGTTAACTGTAAAGAAATAGTTTCAAAATTTTGACCTAAAATCTGAGCCTGTCTTTCTGCTGTTGAAAAAGTAAAATGTTTTCGTCGAAGTTAGCCATATAGAGAGGTACTTAAGAAAAACGAAACTCCTACCTTTGTTTTTGGTTTGACTGTCTGAAACTTCTCAATATCTTTGGTCTATGCTGGCCTAAGGTCTATCCTGGTCACGACACCAAAACGAATCACGTGTAGACCTACGGTACAGGACAGGGCTGGCCTTCCAATGACTTCGCGTTGTGTGTTTCTTTGGATGTAGGAACACGTAACTGTTATACTGGTAAACCAACACTGGCCGTAATTGACTAACTCAAAATGTATTATCAGCAAAGCGTCAATACAGAACAATAAAGTTAATTTAACAAGGTTGCCAAATCCAAAGTATAATTTCAACAGTTTTCGTAACAGGGTTTAAGAGCAGGCTGAAGAGGGTTGGAAATTGAGCTGCTTATATAGACCCAGTAAAAATACGACGCAATTTCCATCACTTGCAGCCAGGTCATACGAGGTTACAGTCGCAGGGACACAAGGTCTGGCTCTGCACCTGCAAACTCGGATACACAAAAGCAATAAAATATTTTGAAAAATAAAACAATAAGAAATGACAAAAACATATCACTTACACTACCATAGTTGACCCAAGTTACATTGTTTGTCAATCAATTGAATTGTCGTGCAAACACCCTCACCAAATATGGTAACAGCACTGATTGTACCTTACGGACCTACAATGTACCATGATCGCTGGTTGACATTATTTATATTACAGATAGTTTTGGAATTAAAACTTGTCAATAAAGCTCTAATTAGATAATTTGTTCAAAATTCTATCAAGCCAGAGTACAAACTTTAAAGATGAACTTCATATAATTACAGATAAAATATGTTAAAATAGTTAAGATATAATATTTAATTAATGAGTTAAATATTGAAAAATTATTTTAAAATGCTAACGACTTCCGGGTTGGAAACCCATAGTGTTACAATTCCCAGTTTATTCCCTTCAAAGGGCCTCTATTTCTTAATTAGATTATTTATTTTGAAAGTAGATGTTTTGAGAACACACCATACTCACAATGTCTATTATACATACAATAAAGCTCATATCATGAAATACATGTACATGTAGTCAATACATACCTCACAGATGAAAATGACAAAGACCAAAGTTTCCAAAATTTGTTAATACTAAAATATATTGCAAAACAATCCAAAATAATTTAAATAATGTCAGTTTTGGCCTGCAAATCATTTTCAGTGGTCAAATTTTTTTTACAAGAAATAGAATACTGCTGACTTTATGTTTAATGACATCAGCTCACTTTTTTAGATTTTTTTTCATGCTGAAATTGTTACAGGAAAAATTGCAGTTGATAATAAATTATTATGTGTATGATCTAAATGATACACTACCAAATAATACTTATGTTTATCATTTGTATAATTTCTACTTTGTTTCCTGATATCAGCATCAATGAACTAGATAATTATGTTGCTTTATACAATGTATTGAGGGGCCTCTGTGCCCAAGTGGTTATGGTAGTTTGTCTACTATTGATCACATGGTCTGTCAACACTGAGATTGCGAGATAGATTCTGACTGCAGGCAGGGTGACTCAACTCTAAAATACAAAATACAATTTACTGATGTGCTGACATTTGCTCTGTTTAATTTCAGTCATTTCCTGGAGACACAACATACCTATGCTATGCAGCTTGGTAACAACCGAGTTTGGGATTATGCTGGTGATAATTATGTCCATAGATTGGTTCAGAGTAAGGGTGATGGTAAACTTGTAGAGGTTGACGAAGGAGGGCGACGGGTTCAAGAAGAGAAAGTGGACTCCCTAGCACTGGAGGTAAAGTTAGGTTTCATTCTTCCCATGTTAAGATAGATTAATTAAAGTTTATTTCCAAGATAAAAATTATCCATCAGATAGATTAATGTTGGTTCTATTTCCAAAATCGAAATTATCTGTTGAGCTGCTTGTGGGAGATAATAATGAGATCAAGAAATAAAACATACAGTAATCTGTTTATATTTGTGTTGTAACATTGTGACAACAGGTTATCCTTAGAAACTGATAGAGTGATATTGGATTTCTAAGCTTGCACAATCAAAGGAAAATTGAACAAAAAAGGGATAAATAGTTTTATTGTTTATTTATACAAATAAGAAGACACTATGTTAAAGAATTTACCCAAAATGTGAAGAATTGAATGACAAAATATCTGTTTACATGTGCTTACAGCTGAGCAATTTATGTACATTTCTTTAAAAATTGCTATACCACTGCTTGAGAAATTTTTTCAAGCAGTTTCTGAGTAAGTTTGATAAACCATGTCACTAAAAAAAAGTTGAAATATGTTAGATCTTTCATTCTATGACAATAGAATAACTGGACAAGTAAATGATTCATTTTTAATTAGACTGGAATATCAGGTCCTTTAGAAGAATGTTATACAAAAACTTTAAAATAAAAGTTTCAGATTTATTTCAACATATTTCTGTTTTTGACAGTATACATACCTTTTGACAAGTCAGCTGGAAAAACAAAGACTTTATTTTGAAGAAAAAATGAACCAAATAGAGCAGAATGGACAGGAAGCAGTAAGTTTATCCTCAAGGGAGATAATGAGACAAGGGCATTTGTTCTGCATAGATTGACCTTAACCATGATTAATTATTAAACAGCTCTTTTTAAACAGCTGGGTATAATGCCAGTCCACCTAAGAATCAAGTATCACAAATATTTACTCCTCCATAAGGTTTTAAAAGGGGAGGCTACAGAAAACTTAACACAAAAATTCAGCTACCTCTCTAAAAATAACCCATATGCATTGAGAAACATTTTAGCTGGTAATCTTTTTATTCCAAAGGCTAATGCTGGATTTTACAAACAGTCATTTGTGTTTTCATGTTATTATGGAATGAATTGCCACATGATTTTAAAAGCACTGAAAATACACCACTTTTTAAGTATGGTGTCAAAAAATATCTGACTCAAAGTAGAATTTGTAGTGATGTGTGATTTATATTTAAATTGTACTGTATACATACACTTCTTCATTTTGAATTGTAAACTTTTAATACGATTCCTTTGTATTTGTTTTATGCATGAGGGCCTCAGGGAAGATTAGTTATAACACTAACTGTGTAACCCTCTTGAAATAAAGACTTTATTATTATTATTATTATTCATCAATTTTGCTGCATCCATCTTTTTTGTCTCGCCTGCGACGAAAGTCGCTGGAGGCGAGACATATGTATGGGAATCCGGCGGCGGCGGGGGCGTAAACACTTGACATCTTGCTTCATATATTTGTAAGCCCAAGCCCTAGGTCCATCAAATTTGGTACAGAGGTAGCTTATGATGAGCACTTGCCAGTCAGTCACCTGTCACCTGACCTTGACCTCAATTTCACGGTCCAGCGACTACGTTAAAGTTTTTGGGTTACGGCAGTTCCTTTGTAACTACGCATAGTAGGATGACAATATTTGGTGTATAGGTTGCTGATGACTAGTACATGACTGTCTGGTAGGTGTCACCTGACCTTGACCTCAATTTCACGGTCCAGCAACTACGTTAAAGTTTTTGGGTTACGACAGTTCCTCTGTAACCACGCATGGTAGGATGACAATATTTGGTATAGAGGTTGCTGATGACTAGTACATGACTGTCTGGTAGGTGTCACCTCACCTTGACCTCAATTTCACGGTCCAGTGACTACGTTAGAGTTTTTGGGTTACGACAGTTCCTCTGTTACCACACATGGTTGGATGACAATATTTGGTATATAGGTTGCTGATGACTAGTACATGACTGTCTGGTAGGTGTCACCTGACCTTGACCTCAATTTCACTGTCCAGTGACTACGTTAAAGTTTTTGGGTTACGGAAGTTCCTCTGTTACCACGCATGGTAGGATGACAATATTTGGTATATGGGTTGCTGATGACTAATACACGACTGTCTGGTAGGTGTCACCTGACCTTGACCTCAATTTCACGGTCCAGCGACTACGTTAAAGTTTTTGGGTGACGACAGTTCTTCTGTAACAACGCATGGTAGGATGACAATATTTGGTATATAGGTTGCTGATGACTAATACATGACTGTCTGGTAGGTGTCACCTGACCTTGACCTCAATTTCACGGTCCAGCAACTACGTTAAAGTTTTTGGGTTACGACAGTTCCTCTGTAACCACGCATGGTAGGATGACAATATTTGGTATAGAGGTTGCTGATGACTAGTACATGACTGTCTGGTTGGTTGTCACCTGACCTTGCCCTCAATTTCACGGTCCAGTGACTACGTTAGAGTTTTTGGGTTACGACAGTTCCTCTGTTACCACACATGGTTGGATGACAATATTTGGTATATAGGTTGCTGATGACTAGTACATGACTGTCTGGTAGGTGTCACCTGACCTTGACCTCAATTTCACTGTCCAGTGACTACGTTAAAGTTTTTGGGTTACGGAAGTTCCTCTGTTACCACGCATGGTAGGATGACAATATTTGGTATATGGGTTGCTGATGACTAATACATGACTGTCTGGTAGGTGTCACCTGACCTTGACCTCAATTTCACGGTCCAGCGACTACGTTAAAGTTTTTGTGTTACTGCAGTTTCTCTGTAACTATGCATGGTAGGATGACAATATTTGGTATATAGGTTGCTGATGAATAGTTCATGAATGTCTGGTAGGTGCCACGTGACCGTGACCTCAATTTCACGGTCCAGCAACTACGTTAAAGTTTTTAGGTTACTGCTGTTCCCCTGTAACCAAGCATGGTAGGATGACAATATTTGGTATATAGGTTGCTGATGAATAGTACATGATTGTCTGGTAGGTGTCACCTGACCTTGACCTCAATTTCATGGTTCAGCGACTACGTTAAAGTTTTTGTATTAGGACAGTTCCTCTGTAACTATGCATAGTATGGTGACAATATTTGGTATACAGGCCTCTGCTCATATTTAATGCTATTTACGTAATGCTTATGATGAAATTTATTTTCGTTACTGATGCAGAATTCAGGCGAGACGTTTTTCTGTGTCCACACTTGTTGTACTTTGCTACAGCATTAAGAATCAGTAGTGTAATGTTAGTCATGATGCAACTTATATTAACACAACTTTAGAAGAGTAATTATTATAAATAGCAAAAACATTTTTTTGTGTAATCTTTTTTGTCTATAAAGTAATCTTATGCTTTTGTCTCTGAGGCATGTAGACTTCCAATTGCACAGATGGTTTAGTCTTCCAATCACACATGTGGGGTAGGCTTCACATCACAAAAATGGTGTAAACTTTACTTAACACAGGTGGTCAAGGCTTGTCATAATACTGGTGGTGTAGGCTTCCCATCACATAGGTGGTGTAGGATTCACATCACATAGGTGGTGTAGGTGTCCCATCACATAGGTGGTGTAGGTGTCCCATCATACAGGTGGTGTAGGCTTCCCATCATACAGGTGGTGTAGCCTTCCCATGACACAGGTGGTGTAGGTGTCCCATCATACAGATGGTGTAGGCTTCCCATCATACAGGTGGTGTAGCCTTCCCATCATACAGGTGGTGTAGGCTTCCCATCATACAGGTGGTGTAGGGGTCCCATCATACAGGTGATGTAGGCTTCCCATCATTCAGGTGGTGTAGGCCTATCATACAGGTGGTGTAGCCTTCCCATCATACAGGTGGTGTAGGCTTCCCATCATACAGGTAGTGTAGGCTTCCCATCACATAGGTGGTGTAGGCATCCCATCACATAGGTGGTGTAGGATTCCCATCATCATACAGGTGGTGTAGGATTCCCATCATCACACAGGTGGTGTAGGCTTCCCATCATACAGGTGGTGTAGGCTTCCCATCATACAGGTGGTGTGGGCTTCCCATCATACAGGTGGTGTAGCCTTCCCATCACACAAGTGGTGTAGGCGTTCCATCATCATACAGGTGGTGTAGGATTCCCATCATCACACAGGTGGTGTAGGCTTCCCATCATACAGGTAGTGTAGGCTTCCCATGACAGGTGGTGTAGGCTTCCCATCATACAGGTGGTGTAGGCTTCCCATCATACAGATGGTGTAGGCTTCCCATCACACAAGTGGTGTAGGCGTTCCATCATCATACAGGTGGTGTAGGATTCCCATCATCACACAGGTGGTGTAGGCTTCCCATCATACAGGTAGTGTAGGCTTCCGATGACAGGTGGTGTAGGCATCCCATCATACAGGTGGTGTAGGCTTCCCATCATACAGGTGGTGTAGGCTTCGCATCACACAGGTGGTGTAGGCATCCCATCATACAGGTGGTGTAGGCTTCGCATCATACAGGTGGTGTAGGCATCCCATCACACTGATGGTGTAGGCATCCAATCATACAGGTGGTGTAGGATTCCCATCATCATACAGATGGTGTAGGCTTCCCATCATACAGGTGGTGTAGGATTCCCATCACGTAGGTGGTGTAGGCTTCCCATCATACAGGTAGTGTAGGATTCCCATCACAAAGGTGGTGTAGGCTTCCCATCATACAGGTGGTGTAGGCTTCCCATCATACAGGTGGTGTAGGCTTCCCATCATACAGGTGATGTAGGCTGCCCATCACATAGGTGGTGTAGGCATCCCATCACATTGGTGGTGTATGCATCCCATCATACAGGTGGTGTAGGCTTCCCATCATACAGGTGGTGTAGGCTTCCCATCACATAGGTGGTGTAGGCTTCCCATCATACAGGTGGTGTAGGCTTCCCGTCACATAGGTGGTGTAGGCTTCCCATCACATAGGTGGTGTAGGCTTCCCATCACATAGGTGGTGTAGGCTTCCCATCATACAGGTGGTGTAGGCTTCCCGTCACATAGGTGGTGTAGGCTTCCCATCACATAGGTGGTATAGGCTTCCCATCACACAAGTGGTGTAGGCGTTCCATCATACAGGTGGTGTAGGCTTCCCATCATACAGGTGGTGTAGGCTTCCCATCATACAGGTGGTGTAGGCTTCCCTTCACATAGGTGGTGTAGGCTTCCCATCACATAGGTGGTATAGGCTTCCCATCACACAAGTGGTGTAGGCATTCCATCATACAGGTGGTGTAGGCTTCCCATCATACAGGTGGTGTAGGCTTCCCATCATACAGGTGATGTAGGCTTCCCATCATACAGGTGGTTTAGGCTTACCATAACACAGGTGTTGTAGGCTTCCCATCACATAGGTGGTGTAGGCTTCCCATCATACAGGTGGTGTAGGCTTCCCATCATACAGGTGGTGTAGGCTTCCCATCATACAGGTGGTGTAGGCTTCCCATCACATAGGTGGTGTAGGATTCCCATCACATAGGTGGTGTAGGTGTCCCATCACATAGGTGGTGTAGGTGTCCCATCATACAGGTGGTGTAGCCTTCCCATGACACAGGTGGTGTAGGTGTCTCATCATACAGGTGGTGTAGGCTTCCCATCATACAGGTGGTGTAGCCTTCCCATCATACAGGTGGTGTAGCCTTCCCATCATACAGGTGGTGTAGGCTTCCCATCATACAGGTGGTGTAGGGGTCCCATCATACAGGTGATGTAGGCTTCCCATCATTCAGGTGGTGTAGGCCTATCATACAGGTGGTGTAGCCTTCCCATCATACAGGTGGTGTAGGCTTCCCATCATACAGGTAATGTAGGCTTCCCATCACATAGGTGGTGTAGGCATCCCATCACATAGGTGGTGTAGGATTCCCATCATCATACAGGTGGTGTAGGATTCCCATCATCACACAGGTGGTGTAGGCTTCCCATCATACAGGTGGTGTAGGCTTCCCATCATACAGGTGGTGTGGGCTTCCCATCATACAGGTGGTGTAGCCTTCCCATCACACAAGTGGTGTAGGCTTCCCATCATACAGGTGGTGTAGGCTTCCCATCATACAGGTGGTGTAGGCTTCCCATCACATAGGTGGTGTAGGCTTCCCATCACATAGGTGGTGTAGGCTTCCCATCACATAGGTGGTGTAGCCTTCCCATCACACAAGTGGTGTAGGCTTCCCATCATACAGGTGGTGTAGGCTTCCCATCATACAGGTGGTATAGGCTTCCCATCATACAGGTGGTGTAGGCTTCCCATCACATAGGTGGTGTAGCCTTCCCATCACACAAGTGGTGTAGGCTTCCCATCATACAGGTGGTATAGGCTTCCCACCATACAGGTGGTGTAGGCTTCCCATCACATAGGTGGTGTAGCCTTCCCATCACACAAGTGGTGTAGGCTTCCCATCATACAGGTGGTATAGGCTTCCCATCATACAGGTGGTGTAGGCATCCCATCACATTGGTGGTGTATGCATCCCATCATACAGGTGGTGTAGGCTTCCCATCATACAGGTGGTGTAGGCTTCCCATCACATAGGTGGTGTAGGCTTCCCATCATACAGGTGGTGTAGGCTTCCCGTCACATAGGTGGTGTAGGCTTCCCATCACATAGGTGGTATAGGCTTCCCATCACACAAGTGGTGTAGGCGTTCCATCATACAGGTGGTGTAGGCTTCCCATCATACAGGTGGTGTAGGCTTCCCTTCACATAGGTGGTGTAGGCTTCCCATCACATAGGTGGTATAGGCTTCCCATCACACAAGTGGTGTAGGCATTCCATCATACAGGTGGTGTAGGCTTCCCATCATACAGGTGGTGTAGGCTTCCCATCATACAGGTGATGTAGGCTTCCCATCATACAGGTGGTTTAGGCTTACCATAACACAGGTGTTGTAGGCTTCCCATCACATAGGTGGTGTAGGCTTCCCATCATACAGGTGGTGTAGGCTTCCCATCATACAGGTGGTGTAGGCTTCCCATCATACAGGTGGTGTAGGCTTCCCATCACATAGGTGGTGTAGGATTCCCATCACATAGGTGGTGTAGGTGTCCCATCACATAGGTGGTGTAGGTGTCCCATCATACAGGTGGTGTAGCCTTCCCATGACACAGGTGGTGTAGGTGTCCCATCATACAGGTGGTATAGGCTTCCCATCATACAGGTGGTGTAGCCTTCCCATCATACAGGTGGTGTAGCCTTCCCATCATACAGGTGGTGTAGGCTTCCCATCATACAGGTGGTGTAGGGGTCCCATCATACAGGTGATGTAGGCTTCCCATCATTCAGGTGGTGTAGGCCTATCATACAGGTGGTGTAGCCTTCCCATCATACAGGTGGTGTAGGCTTCCCATCATACAGGTAATGTAGGCTTCCCATCACATAGGTGGTGTATGCATCCCATCACATAGGTGGTGTAGGATTCCCATCATCATACAGGTGGTGTAGGATTCCCATCATCACACAGGTGGTGTAGGCTTCCCATCATACAGGTGGTGTAGGCTTCCCATCATACAGGTGGTGTGGGCTTCCCATCATACAGGTGGTGTAGCCTTCCCATCACACAAGTGGTGTAGGCTTCCCATCATACAGGTGGTGTAGGCTTCCCATCATACAGGTGGTGTAGGCTTCCCATCACATAGGTGGTGTAGGCTTCCCATCACATAGGTGGTGTAGGCTTCCCATCACATAGGTGGTGTAGCCTTCCCATCACACAAGTGGTGTAGGCTTCCCATCATACAGGTGGTATAGGCTTCCCATCATACAGGTGGTGTAGGCTTCCCATCATACAGGTGGTGTAGCCTTCCCATCACACAAGTGGTGTAGGCGTTCCATCATCATACAGGTGGTGTAGGATTCCCATCATCACACAGGTGGTGTAGGCTTCCCATCATACAGGTAGTGTAGGCTTCCCATGACAGGTGGTGTAGGCTTCCCATCACATAGGTGGTGTAGGCTTCCCATCACATAGGTGGTGTAGGCTTCCCATCACATAGGTGGTGTAGGCTTCCCATCACATAGGTGGTGTAGTCATCCCATCAGACAGATGGTGTAGGATTCCCATCACACAGGTGGTGTAGGCATCCCATCATACAGGTGGTGTAGGCTTCGCATCATACAGGTGATGTAGGCTTCCCATCATACAGATGGTGTAGGCTTCGCATCATACAGGTGGTGTAGGCATCCCATCACACTGATGGTGTAGGATTCCCATCACACAGGTGGTGTAGGCATCCCATCATACAGGTGGTGTAGGCTTCCCATCATACAGGTGGTGTAGGCTTCGCATCACACAGGTGGTGTAGGCATCCCATCATACAGGTGGTGTAGGCTTCGCATCATACAGGTGGTGTAGGCATCCCATCACACTGATGGTGTATGCATCCAATTATACAGGTGGTGTAGGATTCCCATCATCATACAGATGGTGTAGGCTTCCCATCATACAGGTGGTGTAGGATTCCCATCAGGTAGGTGGTGTAGGCTTCCCATCATACAGGTAGTGTAGGATTCCCATCACACAGGTGGTGTAGGCTTCCCATCATACAGGTGGTGTAGGCTTCCCATCATACAGGTGGTGTAGGCTTCCCGTCGCATAGGTGGTGTAGGCTTCCCATCACATAGGTGGTATAGGCTTCCCATCACACAAGTGGTGTAGGCGTTCCATCATCATACAGGTGGTGTAGGATTCCCATCATCACACAGGTGGTGTAGGCTTCCCATCATACAGGTAGTGTAGGCTTCCCATGACAGGTGGTGTAGGCTTCCCATCATACAGGTGGTGTAGGCTTCCCATCATACAGATGGTGTAGGCTTCCCATCACATAGGTGGTGTAGGCTTCCCATCACATAGGTGGTGTAGGCTTCCCATCACATAGGTGGTGTAGGCTTCCCATCACATAGGTGGTGTAGTCATCCCATCAGACAGATGGTGTAGGATTCCCATCACACAGGTGGTGTAGGCATCCCATCATACAGGTGGTGTAGGCTTCGCATCATACAGGTGATGTAGGCTTCCCATCATACAGATGGTGTAGGCTTCGCATCATACAGGTGGTGTAGGCATCCCATCACACTGATGGTGTAGGATTCCCATCACACAGGTGGTGTAGGCATCCCATCATACAGGTGGTGTAGGCATCCCATCATACAGGTGGTGTAGGCTTCCCATCATACAGGTGGTGTAGGCTTCGCATCACACAGGTGGTGTAGGCATCCCATCATACAGGTGGTGTAGGCTTCGCATCATACAGGTGGTGTAGGCATCCCATCACACTGATGGTGTAGGCATCCAATTATACAGGTGGTGTAGGATTCCCATCATCATACAGATGGTGTAGGCTTCCCATCATACAGATGGTGTAGGCTTCCCATCATACAGGTGGTGTAGGATTCCCATCACGTAGGTGGTGTAGGCTTCCCATCATACAGGTAGTGTAGGATTCCCATCACACAGGTGGTGTAGGCTTCCCATCATACAGGTGGTGTAGGCTTCCCATCATACAGGTAGTGTAGGCTTCCCATCATACAGGTGATGTAGGCTGCCCATCACATAGGTGGTGTAGGCATCCCTTCACATTGGTGGTGTATGCATCCCATCATACAGGTGGTGTAGGCTTCCCATCATACAGGTGGTGTAGGCTTCCCATCACATAGGTGGTGTAGGCTTCCCATCATACAGGTGGTGTAGGCTTCCCGTCACATAGGTGGTGTAGGCTTCCCATCACATAGGTGGTATAGGCTTCCCATCACACAAGTGGTGTAGGCGTTCCATCATACAGGTGGTGTAGGCTTCCCATCATACAGGTGGTGTAGGCTTCCCGTCACATAGGTGGTGTAGGCGTTCCATCATACAGGTGGTGTAGGCTTCCCATCATACAGGTGGTGTAGGCTTCCCGTCACATAGGTGGTGTAGGCTTCCCATCACATAGGTGGTATAGGCTTCCCATCACACAAGTGGTGTAGGTGTTCCATCATACAGGTGGTGTAGGCTTCCCATCATACAGGTGGTGTAGGCTTCCCATCACATAGGTGGTGTAGGCTTCCCATCATACAGGTGGTGTAGGCTTCCCATCATACAGGTGGTGTAGGCTTCCCATCATACAGGTGGTGTAGGCCTACCATAACACAGGTGTTGTAGGCTTCCCATCACATAGGTGGTGTAGGCTTCCCATCATACAGGTGGTGTAGGCTTCCCATCATACAGGTGGTGTAGGCTTCCCATCACATAGGTGATGTAGGCTTCCCATCATACAGGTGGTGTAGGCTTCCCATCATACAGGTGGTGTAGACTTCCCATCATACAGGTGGTGTAGGCTTCCCATCATACAGGTGGTGTAGGCTTCCCATCATACAGGTGATGTAGGCTTCCCATCATTCAGGTGGTGTAGGCTTACCATAACACAGGTGTTGTAGGCTTCCCATCACATAGGTGGTGTAGGCTTACTATCACACAGTTGGTGTAGGCTTCCCATCATACAGGTGGTGTAGGCTTCCCATCACATAGGTGGTATAGGCTTCCCATCACAGAAGTGGTGTAGGCGTTCCATCATACAGGTGATGTAGGCTTCCCATCATACAGGTGGTGTAGGCTTCCCATCATACAGGTGATGTAGGCTTACCATCATACAGATGGTGTAGGCTTCCCATTATACAGGTGGTGTAGGCTTCTCATCATACAAATGGTGTAGGCTTCCCATTATACAGATGATGTAGGCTTACCATCATACAGGTGATGTAGGCTTCCCATCATACAGGTGATGTAGGCTTACCATCATACAGATGGTGTAGGCTTCCCATCATACAGATGGTGTAGGCTTACCATCATACAGGTGGTGTAGGCTTCCCATCATACAGGTGATGTAGGCTTCACATCATACAGGTGATGTAGGCTTACCATTACACACGTGGTGTAGGCTTACCATAACACACGTGGTGTAGGCTTATCATAACACAGGTGTTGTAGGCTTCCTATCATACAGGTGATGTAGGCTTACCATCATACAGATGGTGTAGGCTTACCATCACACACGTGGTGTAGGCTTACCATAACACAGGTGTTGTAGGCTTCCCATCATACAGGTGATGTAGGCTTACCATAACATAGGTGATGTAGGCTTCCCATCATACAGGTGATGTAGGCTTACCATCACACACGTGGTGTAGGCTTACCATCATATAGGTGGTGTAGGCTTCCCATCATACAGGTGATGTAGGCTTACCATCATACAGGTGGTGTAGGCTTCCCATCATACAGGTGGTGTAGGCTTCCTATCATACAGGTGGTATAGCCTTCCCATCATACAGGTGATGTAGGCTTACCATCATACAGGTGATGTAGGCTTACCATCACACACGTGGTGTAGGCTTGCCATCATATAGGTGATGTAGGCTTACCATCACACATGTGGTGTAGGCTTCCCATCATACAGGTGGTTTAAGCTTTACATCACAGGTAGTGTAGGCTTTTATCTTACAAGTGGCGTAGACATCCCATTACACAGGTTGTGTAGACTTCCATCACACAGGTTTTATAGGCTTCTAATTACACAGGTGGTGTTGACTTACCATCACAGAGATGATGTAGGCTTCCCATCATACAGGTGATCATTAAAGTGCTATAAAATCCCCATTAATTCTAATCATACATGTTGTTTTGGCTTCCAATCAAGTTTTGAAGTCTTCCTTTCAGAGATATGGAATAGGTATCATACCGGTAGTGTAGAATTTTTATCCAGGTCTGTTGCACAGTCTTAACTATCTCCTTTTATAGAAAAAAAAATGTAGACTACAACATTTTTAAGTATTTCCTTTGTTACCTTTTCTGTGATCAGTCACACAGGTGCTAAATGACTCCTTAATTGCAATGTTGATAGATATAAAATTTCTTTTCTTTGTACATTGTTTTGTTAATTTAAAATATAAACTGATGTTTCTTAGAAATGATTGTCCAAATTTTTTTTCTAGGCCAAACAGTTAGATCATAGGATACAAAAGGAGATGGAAATGAATGAAGCTTTACAAAGCAGACTGAACAACAGTGAAAAAGAGAAACAAATATTGGATAAAAAATGTTCTAATGTAGGTATTGTTTTTATATTGCGAGGTTTTTTGGTTCCAGTTTCACTGCAGGCAGGGTGTACTTGACTCCAATCTTACTTGACAAGGATTGTTAGTTCCTACTGCAAATTGGGGTTTTCTACTGGTACTCCAGCTTCCTCCCCAATAAAAACTGGATGCCATGATATAGCTGAAAGTGGTGTTAAACACCATTCAAAGAAACAAACAATATATTATATATCATTTTCAGTAGTGTTGATTAGATTTCTGACTGGTTATGTTAACATGCATACTATTAAAACAGTTGGGAACCCAAAAATATGAATGTTTGCAAATCTTGTAGACATGTAAACTTGACTGGCTTGTAAAGGTTAATGATGTTAGTAAATTGGATATTTGTAATGATAAAATATCAGATTGATGTTATAAGATATTTATAATGGTAAAATGTAAGATTGATGTTGCCATGAATCATGATATTTGTTATGGTAAAATATCAGATTGATGTTCTTGTATTGTATCTCTAAAGATGATCATATGAATAGTAAAAGTCAAAGTTTTGGGGTTTTTTTTCAATCTTAAACCCACAATGGCTGCATATACTTGTTATTTTTTTCATTTTGAAGCATGATACTGGTAGCCTGGTCTATTTATAACTCTTTTCATTTTTCTCTTTGTAAGTTACATTCAAGATTAACAAAAGTAATATCAGAGTTACAAGAAGAAAGACAGATGAATAAGTGTTTGTTAGAGAATCAACAGGCTTGGCAGAAAAAAGTACAAAACTTAGAATCTCAAGTGAAAGATTTAACACATACTAAGGAACAGGTAAGGTTACACAAAAATGTATTTCAGCAGTCATGATTTTCAGAATGAAAAGTAGACCAATTTAGTTTTTTTTTTACTATTCATTTTAAGAAATGTTTAATTGCATATTTTTACTCCAAATCTTGTATTCAAAATCTGATATTTTTCTATTGATGAAAGAAAATGGTAACATAAGTGAAATCTTTCCGTACAAATCTAAACCAAGGACAAACAATGTAATTGGTGTTTCTGGAGATCATGACCATCTGTAAAATGTTTTAAATATATTTGTTTTTAAATAAGCTCTCTCAGGGTAATTTAGTAGCCAGAGTTTTGGCCAATGTGAGCTAATGCTATCACTAGTCATCCAACTGTTCTAAGCCTTCCTTTCAGAAATTAATAGGGTAATTTACAGGGGCGGATGCAGCCTCAAATGAAAGGGGGGGTCCAAATTTGTCATGGTGGCCAAATGCCACCATGCCGACCTCGCAGAGGTCGTATTATGGCAGAGGGTCTGGGGGCCGCTTAAGTCCCCCAGAAGCTCTGAACGAAATGGTGTAAAATCCTGCATTCTGACGATTTCCTGACACCTAAAACATGTCCGTTAAAATGTCATTTTGTTATGCTAAAACAAAAAAAAGAAGGCTTTTTTCAAAACTTTTTGATAGATTCGCACAAACAGTTAACTTTCAGTGAATTTGCCCACAATCGTCGTATAACTAAATGTTTCACATGATTTACGATTAGTTATAATTTCTAAGCCGTCGAAAAATAAACATTTATAAAACTGCCAACACAAAAGTAGGGGTCCAGACCCCATGCTTGTCAAAACGAAAGGGGGGGTCCAGACCCCCTGGACCCCCCCCCCCCCCCCTCTGGATCTGCCACTGATTTATCATACAGGAATGATATGTGTGAGGTCCTCTTTAAATATTTTTCATTTCCTCATTTCCTCGTTATTGTTATTTTATGGCCTTATATTAATCAAGTTAGTGATACAGACTCTTTAGTTTAAATACCACTACATGCATTTAAATCTGTAGTTAACATATCCATGGAGCGAATTGATTCAAAATCATGGGTCCGTTGATTTTTGAACTGAAATCGCCCGTTGGCAATTTGTACAATATTTCACTTCAGGAAATCAAAGAACTAAGAGAACAGCTGAGAGATGTCATGTTTTATCTAGAGGCTCAGCAAAAACTTTCAAGTGCTACAGAGATATCTCAAGAAGAAATACAGGACAGTAAAGTCATAGTTGGTGCTTCTGGTAATACTCCTTCACCCACAGCTAGACGAGGAAGAAAAAAAGACAGATGATATGTGCTTCTTTCTGTTTTGTTTGGAATGAAGACAATTTTTGTCAAAAGTCTGTCTTTTCACTAGGATTGTGAAAATTAGACTTGATGTATTAACTGAAACAGATCAGTGTACAACTTCATGTTCTAGTCCCGAGTATATCTTTGATGATGGCCACGATGTTTACAAACACATTCTTGTCATAAACAAGAAAAACTGTGACATGTTCAAGATATTCTGATTAACATTGCTGTTTTTATATCACTCTTGATGCAGATCGACATTTATTTTAATGCTATCTACAACCTTTCAAGAGTCTAACATTGGCAGTTACCATCAGTATCTATCTTTACTTCCAACCAACCCTCAACTTTAAAACATTATTTTAGTTGGGTTTTTACAGAGAATCATGGTACCAGGTTTGAAGGATTAATGGATCTGGTCTGAAACTCGTTCCAAACTACAAAACAATTAAAACACCACCACCAGATTCTTATGTTTGAATAGTTCTAGGGTTAAAGTTATACTGACTGTTAAATATATAAATAATTTTTCCATTTCCTGATTGGTCTCGACAGCACTTTCTCAATCATACTTATCATGCAGTGAATCACCCTAACATGCAATGAGTCGACCTCATGTTATTATTTACTGACCTTGGTATCTTTATCAACTTTTTATTAGCTCACATGACCCAAAGGGTCAGTGTGAGCTATTCTCATCACTTTGCGTCCGTCGTCGTCGTCTTCGTCGTTGTCGGCCGTAAATTTTTTACATTTTAATCTTCTTCTCCACAACCACATGGCCAATTGGAACCAAACTTGGCAGGAATGTTTATTGGGTGGTTCTTAACAAAGTTTGAGTTTTTGGTGTTGATCAAATATGAAACATGGCTGCCAGGGCCATTAATGCGTTCTGATTGGCTGAAATTCAAATTCAAAAATCTTCTTCTCATAAACTGCTTGGCAGATTGATTTGAAATATTGCAGAAATGTACCTTAGATGGTCCTCTACAAAGTTTGAGTTTTTTGTGCCGATCCAAAATCCAAGATGGCCACCACCGCAGGACATAGTTTAACATATGACCCTATGGGAAAAACATACAAACAACTTCTTCTATGAAACTGTTCCTTTCTCTAGACAATTATAGACCAATCACTCTATTAAATGTGGATACAAAACTAATAGCATACTCAATAGCTCAATGTATTAAAAAAATTTTACCAAATATTATAAATAGTGATCAAAATGGCTATGTCAAAAATAGATATATAGGCTATAATATCAGACAAATACAAGATATTATAGATTTTGCAGAACAATTTAATATTGAAGGGGCATTATTATTTCTAGACTTTTCAAAGGCTTTTGACTCTTTAGAATGGGAATTTATGTACCAATCCCTTGAAAAATTTGGTTTTCAAAAATCTATGTTGAAATGGATAAAAACTCTTTATACAGATATAAAAAGCTCTATCCTAAATAATGGTTGGATATCTGCACCAGTTCAAATCCATTGTGGGATCAGGCAGGGGTGTCCGTGCAGTGCAATAATTTTTATAATCGCTGTTGAAATTCTTGCATGTAGAATAAGGGAAGACACAAACATTAAGGGATTTGAAATAAAACTTGATGGAAAAACACACAGTTTAAAAATAACACAACTAGCTGATGACACTACTCTATTTCTAAAATCAAAACTTGAAATCATTAAAGCAATTAACTTAATTGAAATTTTTGGGTCACTTTCAGGGCTTAAACTTAATAAAACCAAAACAGAGGGCATCTGGTTAGGCAAACAAAAACACTGTAAAGAAAAGTATGAAAATATAACATGGACAAATAATCCATTGAAATGCTTGGGTATATATTTTGGCCACAACAAAAAAGAATGTCAAAAACTGAATATTGAAAAACAGATTCAAAAATCAGAAAAAATATTAAATAATTGGAAAAAAAGAAATTTAACTATGATTGGCAAAATAACAGTTATAAAATCACTGATAATTCCAAATATAACCTTTGTAGCATCAGTAACTAATATAGAAAGCAGTTACATCAAACAATTTAATAAAATAATTTTGACTTTTTATGGAGTGGAAAAACAGAAAAAGTTAAAAGAAGTGCACTATGCTCAGATATAAAGTCAAAAGGAGGCTTAAACATGATTAACATAGAAACCTACATAGACTCAATTAAAATAGGATGAATAAAGAGATTAATATCAAATGAATTTGCAAACTGGAAAGTAATTCCAAGATTCTATTTCGACAAAATTGGTAAAGATTTTTTAGTATTTCAAACAAATTTAGAAAATATAAATTCCATACCTAAAGTAAATCAGCTTCCAGAATTTTATCTAGAAATTGTTAAAACATGGATAAAAATGAACAAAACAAAAATTGCAGAGCCTTATAACTTCAAAACAATACGTCAACAAGTTATCTGGGGAAATAAATTAATAAAACACAAAGGCAAATGCATAATGCTTCAAAGTTGGGTAGATAGCAACATAATATATATTAATGATTTATTAGATCAAAATGGCTGCATCTCAGAAAGTTATATTCTAAATAAACTCAAAATCAAAAATAATTGGATTGCAGAATATCTGCTAGTTATGAAAGCAATACCAACCTCATGGTTGCAAAAAATTAAACAAGAAGACTCCATAAAAACCAAGGTTAAAATTAACACTAACATATACATAAATAATATTGATTTACAAGATATAGAGACAAAAAGCATGTACAAAATATTAACAAGTAAAGAAACTGACATGCCTACAGGATTTTCAAAATGGAGCAAACTTTTACAAATAAAAAACATGGAATATATAATTCTCAATATGATGACCTTTGTTTTCAAACACCTTAAGGAAAACAAGTTAGTTATCTTCATATGGAAATTATTACATTTTATACTTCCTTGCAAATTATTATTATATCAATGGAGAATTTATACAACCCCAAAATGTACTATCTGTAACATCACTGAAGATTATGAACACATGTTCATGAAATGCAAATACTTGCAACTGTTTTGGCAAAAAATCAATCAGCTGTTTACCAAACTTAAATTGGGTAATCATATCTTAAAAATGTCAAACCTCATTGTGGGATATAAAATACATGACAAGAAATACTATGATCTGAATTATATCCTAACCCTAATTTTATACTCGGTGTATAAGATGAACCAGATATCTAATCAAAAACAAACTGAAACTAATACATATATGATTTTTAAACATGAATTTTTGACCAGACATGCTCTTATGAAGGCAAGGGAAAGTACTGCAAATCCCTTCCTTGAAAGAGTGTCAAAATATTTATGATGCAAAGGAAATATTAATTGCTTATAACATATATAATGTTGAAAAGATAACATATACTATTTGTTTGTCTGCTTTCTTTTATTTTCTAATTCTCCACATAAACGGAAGAATTACGAATCAATGATTAAGTCAATACTGTTAGTGTCCATAAAGGTACTTTTAGTATTTAACAGTTTTGCGTGAGCAGAGCTCACGAATGTATTAAATCTGAAATATAAGGTGCCATGTTTAGTTATAATATTTAATAGAATATACTAACATAATATACCTACCAAATTAAGAAGTGTTCAAACTTTAAAAAAAAAATCTTTTTACAAACTTGTGGTGTATGGTAGCAGTATACGGTTTTGTAGTTTAGTTTCGAATGTCCCCCTATGAAATTTCTTAATATAGTAGTATGGTCCAGTTGCAGTTTACTCACATCTAATAATGATAAATGAAATGCAATAAATTTTTGAAGTGTCAGTAGAAAGTGTCATGTTTATAGAAAAGAAATATATATAATATTTGGGTGTCATCCTTGTTATAGTAGTAAAACCCCAAGACTGCCTATAAGACCATTTGACTCCTAGCTTTAGCTCTCTCTGATGCATTAAAATAGCAGGTTCCTTGTCAACAAAATTGTGTGAAATCGAGGTGGATGACAGGTATTTTGCCAGTGTTTTTCTGCTTGGAAATTGATCTAAATAAACAAATATATATGTCATATTGCTCTTCTGTTAGGCTTTACATTGTCAGAATTTTTCAAATGAAGGTAAATGCTAATGATTTGTCCGATTTCTCACATGAAACAGCTGATTTTTATCGATAATTTTATAAAAATCTTATCAAATTACCATGAAACTGAAAATGCAGGACACAAATTAAATATATGTACAACATTTCCAGTACAATTGGATCTATGAAAAAATGTCACACATGTTTTTGTTTGACAAAACAAGACCACGACCTCTGTTGATAATATTTTAATGCAAAAAACCGTATATAGCATCCTTTAAGAAGAGTATATTTTTATAAACTCACAATATCTTCATTTTAAGAATTCCTTGTATTTTATGACACCTGTGCTTGTGTTTAAAACTGTTTGTAGTAAGATATTTGCCATGAAAATGTATTAAATTGGACTTTATCGAGCAACACTTATATCAAGAAAGATAACTCTGTTTCAGCCTTGTTTTATAAACTATTTTATATCACCAGTGACACATTTAATATTTGACTTAAGGTTTATTTCTATTGAGTAGAAGCAGAGTAGGCATAGCAACCTGATAATACTCAGTCATTTTAAAATGAATTGACTTCATCGGCAATGAAAATTTAACTTGAAAGATTGATTTTTGGCACTTTGTGGTAGTTTTTTATTGTTGATCACCCCAAACTTAGTTTAATCACTGTAACTGTCAGGTACTTTGTTAAGTTTCTCTACTCATGTTTGTAACAACTACACCTATGAGTTTGTATGTGCAGGCAACTTAAAACATGTGGGAAAAAAACAAAACAGAAAATTGTTCACCCTTTTATGTCACTGAAACGAGTAAAAAGTTATTATTTTTCCCCACCTTTTGTACAATGGTATTGTGTGTTTATTGCAAGTAGACAGACAGTATTCAATTAAAATTAGCCTATTGTGCACTTGATATCAACTATTGCACACTATTCTCATCTGTTCACTTTTAAACTTAAGTTGCGATATTTCTACTTGTATGGGGATGAGTGCATGCCTTGAATCTGACATAATTCACAAATATGTTTTCTTCAAACTCTTTTTTGAAGTGGTCAGCTATTGTGATATTCAGATCACTATCTTTTTCAGGTCACTACTGAGTAGGAAGAACTTTAGTATTGTGATTTGACAAAGATTTTGACTGCATTTTTACACTATCTTGTCTTCTTGTGATTTCGACCATGTTAAGCCCAGACACAGAAAGGAAGAATCTTTATTCTAACTGTAAGATTTATGACCAAATGAAATTTGATTGCATTTAATACTTATTTGGTATACATTTTGTGATCATTTTATGCGGTTTCTTTTTTTGGCTTTTACCACCCAATTTTTTTTTCTCTATTTTTTATATTTTCATATAAAAAGCCTAATATGATTAAATTGTTTTTGCTGTGTAATGACAAGTAAACTTAATTTTGCATTTCTCTCAACTCTTTCAACTTTGTAAACAAAGCTTGGTTGTAAGTGCACAAATATATAATTTTATTTTTGCCATATTGTTCATTAGAAAAATTTTTTATGCTTTTTTATGTCAATGAAATCTTGCATGAATTTAAATCCGAAAACTTGCAGTAAGGTACATGTTCTAAAAACATTATATCTTTTCAACCAAAGCAAATATAAGGTTCAGTTTAAGTAATTTTTAGTTAGAATTTAATAATGTATTGGCAGAAGAAACAAAGTTGCAAATATAAATGACATTTTTAGACTTAAAGGTAGCAGTATACGGTTTTGTAGTTTAGTTTCGAATGTCCCCCTGTGAAATTTCTTAATATAGTAGTATGGTCCAGTTGCAGTTTACTCACATCTATGATAAATGAAATGCAATAAATTTTTGAAGTGTCAGTAGAAAGTGTCATGTTTATAGAAAAGAAATATATATAATATTTGGGTGTCATCCTTGTTATAGTAGTAAAACCCCAAGACTGCCTATTAGACCATTTGACTCCTAGCTTTAACTCTCTCTGATGCATTAAAATAGCAGGTTCCTTGTCAACAAAATTGTGTGAAATCGAGGTGGATGACAGGTATTTTGCCAGTGTTTTTCTACTTGGAAATTGATCTAAATAACCAAATATATATGTCATATTGCTCTTCTAAAAATCTTATCAAATTACCATGAAACTGAAAATGCAGGACACAAATTAAATATATGTACAACATTTCCAGTACAATTGGATCTATGAAAAAATGTCACACGTTTTTATTTGACAAAACAAGACCACAACCTCTGTTGATAATATTTTAATGCAAAAAACCATATATTGCATCCTATTCCCAACACGGAAGTAATGTAATATCTAAATTAAGACGGAAAAAATTCCGCATTTGATCATTCCTATTTTCGTTGTTTTAAATATATTTTAATTAAATAATTATGTTTATTACATGCAGCATTGTATCATACTAATATTTATTTTTCTATGTTACAATAAACTGTAATCAGGTAGCTAGCAATATATGGTAACTTTGGTGACTGCTGGATCACCAAAGTGATTGTTAACAGCAATGTGCAATATGTTGTTGAATAAAAAAAAAAAAAAAAAAAGAAACTGTTCCACACAATGAAGCCAAATTAATAAGGAAATGAAGGTTGCATAATTATCTTATTGTTTTGGGTTTTTCAATATGGCTTCCAGGGCCGTTAATGTGTTCTGATTGCCTGAAATTCAAAAATCTTCTTCTCATAAACTGCTTGGCAGATTGATTTGAAATATTGCAGAAATGTACCTTAGATAGTCCTCTACAAAGTTTGAGTTTTTTGTGCCGATCCAAAATCCAAGATGGCCCCCATGGCAGGACATAGTTTAACATAGGACCCTATGGGAAAAACATATAAACAACTTCTTCTCTGAAACTGTTCCACACAATGAAGCCAAATTAATAAGGAAATGAAGGTTGGATAATTATCTTATTATTTTGGGTTTTTCCAGCCAATTGCAAATTCAACATGGCTTCCAGGGCCATTAATGCATTCTGATTGGCTGAAATTCAAAAATCTTCTTCTCATAAACTGCTTGGCAGATTGATTTAAAATATAGCAGAAATGTACGTTATGTGGTCCTCTACAAGGTTTGAGTTTTTTGTTCCGATCCAAAATCCAAGATGGCCGCCATCACAGGACATAGTTTAACATAGGACCCTATGGGAAAAACATACAAACGTCTTCTTCTCTGAAACTGTTCCACACAATGAAGCCAGATTATGAAGAAATGATTAATGGATATTTATCTTATTGTTTTGAGTTTTTTGAGCCAATTGCAGATTGAACATGGCTTCCAGGGCAACTAATGGGTTCTGATTTGCTGAAATTTCAAAAATCTTCTTTTTACAAACCGCTTAGCAGATTGATTTGAAATATTGCACAAATGTACCTTAGATGGTCCTCTACAAAATTTGAGTTTTTTGTCGCGATCTAAATTCCAAGAGGCCACCACGGTGGAACACAGCTTAACATAGGATCCTATGGGAAAACCATACAAACAGCTTCTTCTCTGAAACTCAGTTCCACACAATTTAACCAAATAATGCAGAAGTGAATCTTAGATAGTAATCTTATTATTTTAAGTATGTTTCGAGCCGATAGGAAATTCAACATGGCTGCCAGAGCTGCAAATGCGTTCTGACTGGCTGAGATTTTAAAATTCGTTTTCTCACAAACAGCTTGGCAGATTTTAGGATATGTGATATTTTATGGTTCTCTACCAATTTTGAGTTTTTTGTTTCGATCCAAAATACAAGATTGCTGCCACTATGGAACATCACTTAACATACTAACCTATGAAAAAACATAAAAACTGCTTCTTCTCAGAAACACTCCTACTGCTTAATGTAAATTCAACATGGCAACATTCATAGAAACAGCATCTTCACATAAACTCTTTAGCATTTAATATCAAAATTTGCAAGAAAAGCCTTGTCTTAAAAAGTTTTTTTGTAAGTCAGGTGAGCAATACAGGCTCTTAAGAGCCTCTAGTTTAATAAAACAGTTATTATCTATTCCTCAGGAATAGTCAATAATGGTATAATGTCAAGAAGGCAATATTTGTATGTAAGATATATACGATAATTAATTGTGTATTGTACCTACATGTTTGCTTAGGATCAACTGGTCAACCTGAGCAAGTATTATACACAAATAAGTTATACATGTGTATGACTAGTATCAACAACACTGGCATGCTACATATAATACTAGTACATTAATGTCTAGAGAATTTTTTTACCGCTGGGCATTTTCATATTTGAGGACAGCATTTCACAACTGACTAAATATTTCTAAAACCATCCCAATAAGTATAAAAATTGTGTCAATAAAATTCATTCTATCAAAGTATAAACGACATATTAATGATCCCAGACAAATTAACAGGAAATATAATGATTTCATCTTGAACCTATATAACAGCAGGTGTCAATGTTCTTATAGTTAATCCAATTAAGTGTTGCTCCTGATAAAGTGATAATGAGCAGTCATAAGGATCCTTTATTTGTTAATACTGCTCTTGGGAAAGGGATTTTGAGTGGTTCACAAAATGTCAAGTCAGCAACATAACTATTCCATATTCAATCATTCTTGTGAATCACCATAATTATTTTTATGCTTTTCCTTAAATCACCCCAATAGTTCACAGAAAATACATGTACTTGTAAATATGGTCATAAGGCTTCCACTTTTTGATTAAATATGTAATAAATAATGTGCAGTGTACACAACCAATTGCATGGGGATTAGAATATTGTATTGTCATTATATCGTTTCTGATGCTTGTTTTTCTGTTGTATTCCTGGGAAGATTACTGATAATAATACAGCATTGAGCAAGAAAGCTCAAACCCACAATCTCAGTGTTGACAGGCACTAGAAGCCCCTACCTTGCTGTGTAACAATGCAAGTCTTTATTAAACCTAAGGAACCGTTTTAGCACATTTGTTCTAAGTAACTTTATTTGTTGACAACAGCTGTTTTTGAATGTACTTGTTTGTTGTTTTCTGCCACTTTCAGAAATTTTTTTAGCTATTTAGTCGCAACCAGTTTTTATTGTTGGATGAAGCAGGAGTTCCACAGAAAAACTGGCAATTCTTGTCAATTAAAGTTGGAGTCGATCACATCCTGTCCACAGTAAGGCTCAAAACCCACAATCTCAATGATGACATGGAAGTAATCAATAGTAGATGACTAACTTTCTGCACCACTCGGCCACTAAGGCCCCTGTTTATGTATGTGATTGCTAGTGTTAGTCATTTAGTATAATTGTGTTATATGTAATTTGTAATTGTTAGTACTTGTTAATTCCATTCTTGTTTTCATTTGTTTGACATAGTTAACTGATAATGAAGATATGTATACAAATTTTACTGTATAAGATTATTGGAAGTATCGTCTATTATAGTTATCATTGATGTTGTGTTTAAAAAATATGTTACAAAATTATTCATAAAAGAACAAAACATATGACTTAAGCTAAATATGTACTCCATATCATTGTCTTGGGTAAATTTCTATCGTAATACTGAACAGCCCTTGAGGTTAAAGCCTCTTTATGTACAGATTAAACTTTATTTGATTTTATTTGATTTGTTTCAACTGAACAACTGGTATTTTTTACATCCCACAGAACACCTTTTAGTTTGTATGTTTTAACCTGTTTGAACTTTTCTTCTGTAGGACTAAACTAAATGTCTTTAGAACTACATTTCTACACCTGTCTGACCTGCACATATCTAAATCTGTAGAACTGCACACCTGTATTGCTGCATTTCTTAAACCTGTCTGAACCATATATCTACAGAAGCAAAATTCTTAATCTTTCTGCAATTTTTGTTTTTCTGTCTCACTGTTGGAATTTAGCTCATTAGACCTAAAGGATCTTGCCAGCTATTCTCATCACTTTGCATCAGGCAGTGCATAGCAGACCGAAACTTCTCTTAATGTTTGGGTCATCTTCTACAAAACCACTTGGCCAATTAAAAACCAAACATAGCATTAATGTTCATTGGGTGTTTTAATGATCCAAAATCCAAGATGGCCACCAACATGGAAAAAAGTTTAACTTAAGATCCTATTGGACAAAAGTACAAACCTCTTCTTCTCAGAAAATGTTCTACACATTTTAACCAAATCAAACAGAAATCAAGCTATGATAGTTTTGAGTTTTGGGAGATTCATGATCCAAGATGGCCACCACCATGAAACATAGCTAAACAAACCTTATAGGAAAAATGATTTTAAAAAAGCTTCTCAGAAACTGTCCACACATTTTACACTAAATGAAGCTAGTATTGTTATACCCCCCGCAAACTAGTTTGTGGGGGGGGGGGTATATAGGAATCACCCTGTCTGTCTGTCTGTCTGTCTGTCTGCCCACATTACTTGTAAGCGCTTCTCCTCCTAAACCGCTTGACAGATTTTGATGAAACTTTACATGAAGGAAGTACATCATATGTAGATGTGCATGAAGAATTTTCGTCGCTGTCGGATATTATTCAAGGGAGATAATTGGACTTACACTTTTTAAATATAGTATTCAGTGCGGGACCTCGTAAGCGCAACTCCTCCTAAACCGTTTGACAGATTTTGATGAAACTTTACATGAAGGAAGTACATCATATGTAGATGTGCATGAAGAATTTTCATCTCTGTCGGATATTACTCAGGGGAGATAATTCAACTTGAAGCGAAGCGGGGGGTATCCCTTTGTGAGCGTGCTCACAGTCCACACTTGTTTTCTTATAAATTTGAGTTAAACTGCTGATGGAAAAATTAACATGGCTGCAAGAGCTGGTAAGGCATTCTGATTGGCTCTTTGATAAACTGCTTGTAAGATTGAATTTTGATATTCTGGAAATGTACCTCAATGTTGTCTACTAATTTTGAGTTTTTAGTGTTGATCTTAAATACAGAATTGCCCACACTGTGGAGCATAAACATAGGACCCGTAAAGGAAATATGCACAGACAGCTTATTCTATGAAACTGTCTCATTTTATCATTTAAAATACAAATTTGCTGTAGAGTTAATGTCTCCCAAAACGTTTTTTTTTAAGTTGAGTACGCGTTACAAGCTTTCTAGAGCCTCTGGTTACCTTTAAATATTTGAGATGTACTTTGAGGTCAGTTTTTGTTTATGAAGAAGTATATTTACGATGCTTTTTTCTTTACATAAATTATATAGTCAGCTCCAAAGTAACAATTTATATTGAACTTTAAATCCTATAGTGACAGTTCATTTTCCCAAAAAGTACAGAACAGGAATTTTGTTAACTAGAATTGTACACATACGGTGTATGGTTATTTTCACATAGGGTTTTGTTCTCCATTTTTGGCCGGATTTCGCAGAGTGAAAATCCGAAAAAATTTTCGTAACAGTTTTCTCAGCAACTTCTAATCACATTCTCTTGAAATTTGGTATGCGGCATCAGCATGGCCTCCCATAACGTTGGATTCGATTTCAGTTCTGCTGCTCACCTACTTCCTGTTTACCGACTTAGTTAATTTACGAAATCCGGCTATTTCTGTCTTTGACCCATTGTCTATTAAAAAAACTGTCAAATGTCAAATGTTCGCTGTGTCTATGATTATTTGTGTTGTAGGTGAATTGCTTATTAGTTCAGTATTCTTGCAGAAAATGTTTTTGCACTTCATACTGTTTTGCGAACATAGCTAAAATTAAACACATGAATATTTCCTGATATACGGTATCATTACAGAACATTGCAACTCATGTATAGACTGAGTTATGGTACATGTCAGAAGATAGATGTGCAATTCATCTGTGATATTCTTAAACATTGTATAAATAAACTGTTGACTATTAAAGATGTTCATTACTATTTTATCTAGAATTATTCTTTCTTGCATCTAACAGTGTTCATGTCTGCAGTGTGAGGGAACACAAATTTTATCCAGGTTCAAGTAAAGTCTAGGCATTGAAATTAGTATGTGCTGCTGATCTGCTAATTATGCAAGTACAGAAAAGACTGCAAAACTGAAACAAACAAAAGAATTATTGAACAACAAAATTCTAATATAAATAGATTTAAATCATACGAAACAAAGAAAATACATGTACATGCTTCATACATAGAAAAATGTGACTACAATATTCTAACACATGATATTCTTTGACTTTTATCACATTCAACAGCAACTTATCACATCAGCAAATAATGTTTGTATGATGTATTCAAGACATCAAATGAATCTAAAAGTAAGCAAGATATGAAACGAAGAAAAAAGAAGAAAACGAAAAACTGCAACAAAAAAAAACTGCCTACAACAGACCATAACGTGATAATTTATTCAATTAGCTACCATCATAAGAAATAACTCAAAAATGCTATCAAGATATGTCTCAAATAAAGCACTTTAGTGTATATATTGTGCTAGAGATGATTTAAATTAAAATGGTTTAATAGCATTCACACTTTAGAACATTTGAAAATTAATTTCAGGTTATCTTTCAATTCAAATGAAAATGCATTAATAGATAATAATCAAAGAGATATTAACGACAACACAGCCTATATAGGAGTTCTCCCATAAAGAACAGTGGACATCAAGGTTAATAAAATATATAGACAGTATAATGAGTTTTTTGTTTTGTTTTTTTTATCTTATAAATTTTATTCAACAATGCCCTTGTTACAATTATACTTAAGTGTCCAAGCATCACTTATGTGTCCCTGTGAATCTCTTTTAATTGCCATGGCAACAATCAAAAGAATAAGACAATTTATAACTACTTAAACAACATATATGTATATTCTAAAACATGTTTTGACTTATTTTTTGTAATAAAATACTACTCTTAAAGTTTTTATTTTCTTTTATTCTCTTAGAATATTCTGTAGTAAATACATTACAAATATCATTTTTTTCTTTTCTGTTCCGATACATAGTATGATTTATACAAGCTAAATGCTAAAATAGTTAAAAAAATAATTAAAGTCCCAATAATTCCTTTAATAAATTTTATATCCCATTACCAAGTATTTTAATGTAATTTGTACTTCAAAATTAATTTGTAACAGCACACACTGTAATTTTATACAGAAATTATCCAGGAAATTACAAGATATGAAATAAAAGATAATAATCTTCATCTACATTACAAGAATAACACATATTATTATCAGTAATTTTTCATTTATACAGTAAAGATTTTATTAGTATTATATATAGAAGTAGTTTCCACCTAAATATTTTTAATTTATTTTATCTAAATGATTAAAAATAAAAGTATATATTTCATTAAAATTATAATTATTTTCAATACAGAAATATTTGACCCAATAATTAACACTTATTGGTTCTACAAATACATTGTCTCCCCTATCACATTGTATATTTTGTCTTGGTTGTCAAAGTATCGACGTCAGTCTGTGTACAAGACCAGTATAAAAGAGTTTTTTGATATTAACTAGTGTTTTCTTAGATTGCTCAGTTACTAAGCATAGGTTCCAATTTTAAGGCATCGCTTTTCTTAATTTACAAAATTCTATTAAATAATTCCCTTTATGTTTAAGCTTTTTAAGTATTAAATCTGTTGACAGAACTCCATTTTCATCAATAACATCATTCACATACAAAATTTCACTATCAATCCAAGTATTAAAAATCAGACTATTATTTTCCAATTTAATGAATTTATTTCCCCATAAAATTTGTTTTTGAATTTCTCTAAAATTGGTAGGTTTTAGTGTTTGTCCAACCCCACTTTCTACCCAGCACTCTATCATAGTTCTGTAAAAATCGGGAATATTTCTGAAATGTGCTAGAGATTTACAATTATCAATATTCATTCGGTAAATCAACCAGTTTTTACCAAACTTGTTTAGATATATGTTTGGAAGTACTTTTCACTTTGCAAGACCTTTTTTAACCAGTCTACTGACCCAAGAAGCCTTTAAGGACTTGAAGTAGCAGCTCACGTCTAACATTTTAAGATCCCCTTTTCATACTCTCCTATCAATGTTTTTCTTTAAACTTTGTCTTTCTTACCATCCCAAATGAAGTTATTGTCGTTCTATTTCTTGTAGGTACTGTTGTGGAACATTTGTTTTGAACTTGTTTAGAACGTATTTTGCTGTAAAGTGTCTCAAAGGAAGCATTAAATCCAAAATGTTTCAAAGTATTAAACATAAAATCCCATTCCAAAGTATCGAAAGCCTTAATTGCTGAAATCAACAAAAACAATAATTATTGCCCCTTCTATGTTATATAATTCCGCATAATTTATCACATCCTGAATTTGCCTCAAATTAAACCTAACGAATCTTTTTTTAATATAGCCTGTTTGATCTTCATTAATAATGTTTGGCAACACCGTTTTTAATCGCTGAGCTAAGACATGTGAAAGTAATTTAATTTATATCTACATTTAATAAGGAAATCGGACGATAATTATTTGAAGAAAATGGATCATCTTTTTTTTAAAAGTAGCGAAAGTACGCTGGTTCTTTGTGAAAATGGTAACAGCTTTTCATTATAACTTTTATTCAATACACGAACTTTGTTTTTTCCCAAAACGTTCTATAAAACTCGACAGTTAAGCCGTCTAAACCCGAAGATTTATTGAACTTCATAGCATTAATTGATTCAGACATTCTTTAACAGATAATAAACCATCACAGACCGTTTTATCTTTATTATCCAATGTTTTTCCAGGTCAGTTTCAAAAATATAATTTTGCAACAGCGTTTTATCAGGATTACTCGATGTATATAGTTTTTTGTAATAGTCTTTTAGCATCATTAAAATTTTCTTTTGATCTGAAACAACAACTCCGTTTTTATTTACTAATTTTTTATAGATTTTTTCACTTGTCTGCTTTTCTAGTCCTAAAAAGTATGCATTATTTTCTCACATAATGCGACCCACTTTTCTCTTGCCCTAATTTGTGCCCTACGCGCTTTTTGCACATACAGATCTTCTAATTGAGACGTTAAATTGTAGATCTCCCGATTAAGAATGTTAAAGTTTCTATCTAAAGTATCCCTAAGTTTAATTTTTCTTTATTTCTTTTTTTTTGTTAGCTCTTTTGTAACCTTTGACTTAGTTCTACAATAACCTATAGTTGCCTCCTTTATTTCTATTTTAAGAGCGTCCCATAAGAAACGACAATCAAATCTATTATTATTAAATTTAATATTAAATTTGTCGAGCAAATGATTGATTAAATTTTGATATTTTTCGTCTTGTAAAATACAGTTATTAATTTTCCAATATCCATTTCCCTTTTCTGCGACACCCCTCTGAAAATTACAAAATATCCCCTGATGGTCTGTATATGCGATGAAGGCGGGTTTTATTTTTGAACTGTTTACCCTGCAAAGAAATAGACAGTATAATGTAACATAAACAGTATAAAGAGTAAAAAATTAAGAATTATGTACAACATGTATTTTTTGTCGATATAGACAATTTAATTATAAGTGAGTTTTATAAATTGTAAATTTAAATTTCTTAATTACATATAAGGAATAAATAAAATAATAAATTGATAAACAAGAGTCCTTTTAAATAATATTAAAGGTATGTTTAAAAGGTTATTTTTTTTATCTTTTTGTTTCTTGTTTGAAGTTAAGTACTGCATTAGTGATTTCTAAGCTATCTTTAAATATATTGGAGGAGCCCATAGTAGAATATTGACATTAAGAATATCAGTGAATCTTCTTAATTTAAAAACTAGGTTATATCATTGTGTAATAAATAATGTACACACGTAAAAATAATGAAAATTGTTTTCAATATCATCCCCACTAGATACACTGAGATCTGTCTGACAGACGAGATAACATTTGTTATGATTTAGATTACTGGGTAGATTGCGCAACTGGCAGAGTATGATATTAAGTTGCCTTAATCCATAATAAAAGTGGGAAAGGGGAAGGGATATTTTTCTTATTTTCGTTTCAAACATTGCTATACTCTGCAAGTTCCCAGTGTTACCATCAGGTTTGTTCCATTCTTCTAGTACACTGGAATAAAAGCTTTTAGTAAGATGATGTGCAGACAAGTGGGGGATGGGGGTTGAAAGGATGACTACTTCTCAAATTGTTATTTGGGGAGTTGTTTATAAATTGTAAGATTTCATCCAAGAGATATTCGGGTGTTTCGCAATTTAGAGAATTATGCAATATACATAATCTGCTTATCCTACGATGTTTAGCCTACCCAATACATTCTACAGTTTTTCAGTACCCTTTCTAAGCCCAGTAACTATTCTCACTGCATCAGGTTGAACATTTTCTAAAATATAAGATTCCTCTTAACTACAGCTATCCCACACCACTCGCCCATATTCAAATGTAGGCTGAATGAATGCAATATACAAGTTTTCAAGGGATTTTCTGTCCAATTTATACTTCATTTGTCTTAATACATATTAATTCTTTTACAGGCTTTGGAATACATTTCATTTATGTGGTCCTTTTATTTAGCAGATGAGTCAAATGTAACACAATGTTGTTTGTGAGAGTTAGAGTTTTCTAAATTAAAATGAAGAGCGGGTACTTTCAGGTTGTGTTTCCTAGTGAAGACCATGGATTCAGCTTTTTCTGTATTAAAGGTAACTAGCATTCCCTAGACCATTGGTGTATACTATCAAGGTCTTCATGTCATTATTTTCAACAATACAGTAGAGTGATGTATCCTCAGCAAACAGTTAAATACCACATTTTCTATATCATTAATAAATAATAAGAATAAAAAAAGGCCAAAATGGATCCCTTGGGTAAACCCTGCATTGACAGGTTTCCAACCGGAAAAGTAGCCATCAATGTTTACTCATTGTTTTCTGTCACATAAGAAGCTATCAGTCCATTTATACCAACCCAATTCATTGTACAGTTTTTCAGGGAATGTAACCTTTTTTAAGCCCAGTAATTATTCTTGCTGTGTCAAGCTGAACATTTTCTAACATATCAGATTCCTCTTTACTACAATTATCCCACACCATTTCCCCATATTCCAAGATAGGCGTAATGAATGCGATATGTTTTTAAATGATTTTCTGTTTAATTTATACTTAATTTGTCTTAATATATTAATTCTTTTACATGCTTTGGAATAAATCTCATTTATGTGGTCCTTCCATTTAACAGATTAGTTAAATATGTAACACCTAGATGTTTGTGAGACTTAGTTTTCTAAAATAGTGAAATTAAAATAAAGAGGGAGTACATTCAGGCTGTGTTTCCTAGTGAAGACCATGGATTTTGTTTTTTCAGTATTAAAGTTGACTCCCAATTCCTTTGACCATTGGTGTATACTATCCAAGTCTTCATTTAAGGACTGTGCTGCTACATCATGATTATCATCATTATAGTAGAGTGATGTATCATCATCAAACAGTTTAATTTTGTTTAATACCACATTTCTATATCATGAATAAATAACAAGAATAAAAAGGTCCCAAAATGAATCTCTGGGATACCCTGGCATTGACAATCTTCAAACTGGAAAAGTACCCATCAATGTTTTTTCATTGTTTCATATCACATAAGAAGCTATCAATCCATTTAAGAACATTACCACATATTCCATAATTTCTTAGTTTATGGATGAGGCCTTTATACCAAAAATGATCAAAGGCCTTTGAGATATCACAGAATATGCAATGTGAGCAAATTTACATGTACTGAAATCAATTAAGACTGCAAGAGGGCATCTTTTGTTGAAAAGACAATAGTTTTAGAATTAACACTAAAGTCTCTTTCCATATTAATTTTCCCCCATTTATTATTAGGCATTTTAAAGATAAATATTTAATTATGTATATGTATATATGTGTGGTATAATAATCAACGTTTGTCATCATGTTTCATTGTCTGTGTCATATGAATCTTGATAAAAGCCGTTAAAACAATTATTATTTACAATCATTTCAAAAGACATATTTTCCCTTTTCAAACTTGCATTGTAGTCTTTACAAGTGTTAGTTTGAAAATTTAATACAGCTGTCTAATAAGAATATTTCTGCATTTAGTTACTTCAAGGATAATGTAACTGGAACTGCTATTTTATAGGCTCAAGAGCAAGGAATAAATTTCAAGTCAACAAAACAAAACAATTAAGATCAATTTCGTCTGTTAATTAAAGTATATTTTCATTCCCTCTATTACAGAAGGTCTTTAATTACACAATTAGGATATCTACATTAATTACTTCTGGTTCATGTTTGCAGAGAAAAAAATTTATGTTAAGCAATCAATGAAATGCATGTACATGTGTATATAAATTATATAAATAATATTATCTCAATAATATACTAGTAATGTCGAGTAGGCATTGCAAAATTGCAAGCACAGACAATATAGTCTCCCTTTTCTGTTGAAAGATACACCTCGTTTTGTTAAAAGTTATCCCTCTTAGGTCTGTGTAGCTATCCTTATCCCCTTTACCCCTATTTGGAACCCCCTTTTCAAACGACCAATGAAAATTAAGGGCCATGACTGAAAAAAGTGACGTTGACATACAGCTTGCATTGGCGGAAAATATCAAAATGTCATTCGGGTGTTTTAAAATTTTATCAGTCACGAAGGTCATAATTATGTGTCTAATTAGAATGTGTTTTATGGAGAAATAGCATATAAGTAAGGATTCGTTTTTTTATTATGGATCAGTTCCAGTCGCAATGGGATGTTTATGTTAGCGGGCATATTGTGCCATTTGATGATATTTGTAAGTGTTGCAGTTTTAGTTTACTTGTTCTAGTTGTTTGTTGTATTGTGTTTTTAAATTTATGCATATTATATTGGTCTATATGTAACCAGTAGATTATTGGCATTTATCAACAAAAAACACTCCAGGATTGGGTTCAGTATTTATGATGTTTGTTTTTTGTCCAAAGTTCGTAAATATAACATAAATGACTCTAAAATATAATACAGAATAATATAATATTGTATAACATTATATAATATTTTGACATATTAAAATCTCAATTATTACTCATTATTACGCCAGTAATTAATTTAAATTTCAAAAGTATAATTTAAAAAGTAAAGCATTTCATGCAATGACGAGACATAGCAACACGTGCCTAGCAAGCTTATTAAAATAACATAGCTGATAAACAAATTATACACAACAACACACAAATACAATTAAACAAAAAACCTACCATATATTGAGGTACAAAGGTCCTCAGCACAAAATAAAAGATTACTTCATCAGTAATATCAAGTTATTTTTATCAGTTTTGACAAATCTGTAATACATAATACGATTATAAATATTGTATTTGATACACATTTTATTTGTACATGTATCTGATTATTATGAATAAAACAAATATTCCAAGTCACATAACTTGAAATGTGCAAAAATGATTAAAATTAAATATTTATTAAGTTTACATATAAAGTTACATTAAAATAGTTTTATTCTCAATAAAATGAATTCGTTGATTTAATGTGTTTTGGACGTCACAAAATTAGTCTCATTGGTTAATTCCTTTAGCGGAAGTACTTGCGCACGTGATTTACTTACCTTGTCATTCTTTCAACATGCACGGAGGAAAAAGGACGTGTTTTGCTACGCAAGAATAGAATAGAGGACAGGTATTATTTTATTTTATTTTATTAGTACCTAGGTGGTACATATAGCCCTAGGTGGGCATTATTAGCCCTAGGTGGGCCAGATATGCCTTGGTGGCTAGTTTTATTCCTTGATGGGAAAGAGAAATGCCTTGGTGGCTAACTTGTTAAAATGGAATGATATGGCTTAAATTACATTTATATGTAGTGATAAATAAAATAAATTAAGAAACTGTGTGCGTGAAGTAAAGTAAGAAGAATGAATTGTTTCCTGGGCTTTCCGCTGGCACATGAAAGTGATGAGGTGTTAGGTTTTTAAAAATTGCGTTAGAATTTTAAGGTATATTTATTAGCCTTATAATTTGTTTTTAATGTTTTTTGCTTTTAATGAATGGGACAAGACAGTTACAAGTGATTTTGCGGTATACATGTATTAAATAGTTTGGAAATCCTTTAAAATTTGAAAGTATAAACGTTTATATATTTTGAATCAAGTCGAGCGCACCGCTAGATTTATGTTGCGAACAATGTGTATAAAGTTTCAAGGTTAAAATGTGGGACAAATGTGTTTATAGTTTAAACGTGTTGGTGCATGCTATTGTTAATAATTAAATCGTTGTGATAATTAATTTACCGTGCGTTTTGAATTTGAGGATTCAGTTTTTTAGGTTATTATTTAAGTTTTAGTTGTTTTAAAAGAAGTTTACATATTTACTCGGAAGAGGTTTGATATAATGATATTGTGCTTACTCAAAAGTTGATTTTAACAAGTAAGTATAAATGGGATTAAATTATTTGTTTTCTATTTGTAGATGGTGCTTCCAACAGTGCTAAAACGGAGGCATAGCCTTAAAGACATGAGGCTTACGCCAGTAATCAAGAGAATAAGGGGCGGCAAACCAGAGTCACTGAAAGAATTTGCCCGGGTGGCGAAGGACGTGAAGACAGATATCCTAAGCATAGAAGAGATAGCATCACATATTAAAACTATTACAGGGGAGGAGCTAGAAGAGATTGGGTTGTTATCGGGCAGAGATGTGGATAACATAGAGGAGGCGAGATGGTGCCTGCATGCCATCATTGTTTATGCCAATGAATACGAACAACCAAAAGGGCAAGATCTTGGTGAAGAAGACTTGGTAAGTCTAGATGGATTACGCATGTCAAATTGTACTGACGACTGATAAATATATAGATAGTGAATATAGAATAAATGAAAGAAAAACAAATAATAAAAAATGTGTGTATTTATGTATTTTAATGTATTTTATAGGCTGTTCCTGGTCCGAGTAGTGTACCGGAGTCGCAGGTACAGCAGAAACCTTCCGGGAAACGGAAAAGGGATGACTCTGCAGATTTGGAGAATCGCATTTCTCACCTCGAGAAAACTGCTAACCTGAAGACTGATCTAGTCGACAACCTGAAAGAAAAGGTGAGGACTTTATCTTTACAGCAAGATCCTAGTGATTCTCTTATCTTGCTGACACTCGACGAGCTGTCCAGGGTGGCAAGAAAGACTGGGCATGAGGAAGCAGATGTTTTCGAAGAGTTGGCACGGCAGGCTAATCGATATAGCTCAAAATTAGATATTTCTAACCTTTGCCTATCAGTATTAGGTGGGAAAGTAGTGGATGTTATAACGAAAGCAGTTTCAAGGTGTTTGAAGGAGAAATAATAAATGAAAAGATCGAAACTAATGATAAAAGAAGCGAAAACGCCACAAAAAGGGAGGACTCTCCGTTGGCCAATTTGTACCCGCAAGTTCCGCAAGCCCAGTATATGCCCCATGCATCCTTTCAACTACCTTTCTTTCCGTTTTTTAATCCTGGAATGGATGGTACTTATAGAAATAACCGACGAGGAGGTTATGGTGGATATCGTCCGAGAGGGTCGTGTCTGTTTTGTGATAGCAATACACATCAGGTCAAGGATTGTGAAAAAATGAAACTTGCCAAAGGGAAATACAAGTTGTTATATGATAACTGTTAAAGTTTAATTTTAATAAATAATGACTTCTTATTCTTGATTCTGTTGCAATTTATTATTGTTTAGTATTTTAAAGTCGGTTGTGCTTTATGGCTAGTGAAATGAACATTGGAATGGTGTTTTACTTGGTACAGAGGTACTAACTAAATGGGTGTGGATTATATGTACACGAGACAAAATTTAAAAGTAATAATTTCCAGTAAAGAATTTCCTTTTCTACATTCCAAGGGACACTGATGCCCTAGTGGTTCTTTCCACGCGGATTGTAGGTGAAGGGATTCTTCCTTTGAGTGTGAATCTTGCTGGTTTTATTTTTAAGTCAGGATTCTTTGTTTTGTTTAGGGAAATAAGGAGCTTGGATATTTTGTTCATGTTCCGGAATGGGAGTTGATAAGTGGATTTGATCCTACGAAAATTGTTACCAGAGTTAAACCAGCATGGTTAACACTTAGAGGTGGAGTCCCTTCCCCTACAAGACACTGTCCGAGAGCAGAGGATGTTTTTTATATGTTGAATTTGACGTACATATACTGCCACTACGTGATCCTGGTGAATTTGTTGCGGGTCAGTTGCATGAATGCTTATCAGAATGGGAATTGATTCTAGATAAAAATGAACACCAAAATATTCTAAAATGGTTAAAAGATGGAGTTGATGTTGAATCATTTTTCCGACATTTTAAGGGGAATTTTAAAGGAAAACGTTACGATTCTATGGTACCCCCGAAAAACTACTTCCAAAATTCTGCTTCTTGTAAAATGTATGCATCTTTTATATCTAGTGAATTAAGTCAAAGAATTGCAGCAGGTTGCATTAGGCTTTTTGGGAAAGTAGGTGAATGTGAGCCTCCGAAGCTTATTATGCCTTTGACCGTAGAACCTAGTAAACCTAGGTTATGTCACGATGAACGTTATTTAAATCTATGGGTAAAAGATTTACCTTTTCATTTAGAGAATCTGAAAGATGTGCATATGCTAGTAAAGAAAAATTCATTAATGATTACATGCGATGAAAAGTCTGGCTATGACCATGTAAAATTAAGCAAATCGTCAACGACGTACTTCGGAATTCAATTTGGAGGGTACTATATGGTTTACACAACACTTCCCTTTGGTTGGAAAGCCTCCCCTTATATATATCAAACGATTGGAATTCGGGTCACGTCATATTTACGTACACTTGATGTTATAAATATGTTGTATATTGATGATAGGTTTGCAGTAACTGGCGGTTCAAAGTCGATTGATATTAACATTAAGGCAAAGAGGATGGTATACATGTTGCTAGAAGTATTGACCAGGCTAGGTTATACTTTATCGCTTAGTAAATGTTCGTTGGAACCTGGTACATGTAAAAAGTTTTTAGGATTCTTGGTCGACTCGGTTAAACAGGCGTACTTATTACCAGATGATAAAAAGATCAAATTTGTAGAATTGAGAGAAGCAATTTTAGATATGGAAGAAGTTGATTTAAGAACTTTGCAAAGATTTTGTGGAAAATGTATCTCTCTTAATCTTGCAGTGCCAGGGTGTAGGTTGTTTTGTAGGGAGATAAATTCTGCAATATCTTATTGCATGAAGAATAGTAGGAAAATTAAAGTTCAAGGTCCGATGAGAGATGAATTGTTATATTGGCGATTTCTTGATACTTGTGTTGGATATTGTAGATGGAGGCCGGAGTTCCATAAAGTGATAGTAATGTCGACAGATGCGTCAAATTTCCGGTACGGTGGTACGGCAAGAATTGGAAACGATGAGACCGTAATATTTGGCGACTACTGGCCTACAAGAGATGACCGACCTATTCACGAAAAAGAGGGGGATGCCGTTCTTAAATCCTTAGTCTCTTGGTGATTGTCTCCGAGATTCTAGAGTAGATTTGCAATCAGATAATATGGGAGTTATAGGTGCTTGGGAGAATCAAGGTTGCAGATCACAGGCTTTGAGTTCTATTATGAAAGCGATTTTCGATCACGTTTCAAAGTATAATATTGATTTGCACATGAAGTACGTTCCGTCTTGTTTGAACGAGGCAGATGCTCCGTCACGATTAATGGACATTTCTGATGCGATGTTGAGTGAAGATTCCTGGCAGTTGGTAGAATCTGCATTTGGTCCTCATTCTACAGATCTTATGTCATTAGATTCGAATGTGATAATGTCGAAGTATGGTATACCTTTGAAGCATTTCACGCCGTGGCCGACCCCCTTATCTGCGGGTGTGAATGTCTTTGCACAGAATTTGAAAAATGAGGACAATCCTTACGTTCATCCTCCGTTTGTACTTATCTTTCCTGTATTTTGTCTGTTGCGAGAACAATGTGTTGATTGTACTATTGTTGTTCCTGAAATGCAAACATTGCCTATATGGTGGCCCGTTTTGAAGTATTAAACTACATGTGAAATTCGTCTTGGCGTTAAGGGTGATAAGAACGTAATGAAAACGCCATCAAAACATGGTTTTAGTCTTGATAAGATTGGATTGAGATGGCCTTTATATGCCTTTAGATTATCGTTTGAATAAAAAGTATGCCTTTGAAATAAGTCTATTTATATATTTATTTATCTACGGTGCTTCGTTGGCACAGTGGTTAAGGTAGTTCGTCTACTATTGATCACATGGTCTGTCAACACTAAGATTGCGGGTTCGATATATATATATATATATATATATATATATATATATATATATATATATATATATATATATATATATATATATATACAAACGTCTAAGTATTGTGACAACCATATAATATATCTATCCAGCGGATTTCTGAAACATCAGAAATACAGGGTTAATATCAATTTTTTATATATACTTCTACAAATTTTTAACACTGTCAAATTTTTGTTTACCCTCAGCGGGATTCGAACTCACACCGTTGTGACACTGTGGCACCAAATCGCCTGCACGGTGTGAGTTCGAATCCCGCTGAGGGTAAACAAAAATTTGACAGTGTTAAAAATTTAATTCAAAGAGTGTTGGGCTTAATTTGTAGAAGTATATATAAAAAATTGATATTAACCCTGTATTTCTGATGTTTCAGAAATCCGCTGGATAGATATATTATATGGTTGTCACAATACTTAGACGTTTGTATATAATTTACTTACTGTGACTGAATGACAAGTAACTTTGTCATCCTATATAATATATACAAAAATGCTGAATTAGATTACTGTCAAATTAATATGTATTGGTTACGAAAATTCCATCGTCACACGCTAGTACACATGTACTATGTCTATGTCTACGATTCACCCCGGTTAATGAAGCTATATTTTTATATAGCGGATTTGGCCGAGGGGTCTAGACCGCTGGACATAGTGCAGGCGATTTGGTGCCACAGTGTCACAACGGTGAGGGTAAACAAAAATTTGACAGTGTTAACAATTAATTCAAACAGTGTTGGGCTCAATTTGTAGAAGTATATATATATATATATATATATATATATATATATATATATATATATATATATATATTTATCTATATATAAGGTCAGGTAAATAATAATAAAATAAAATAAAACCCTTGAAGAGTAATCAGAGGCGCTATAGTAATTTGGAGGAAAATAAATAAAACACACATGTAGAGATTTAGGCATAATGCAGTATTTCCATGCCACGTGTTCATAAATTAGTTTCTTGTGGGACAAGTAGTTGGAATATCAAAATCTTATAGTGGTTGTTTATTTCTTGTAGGTTGATTTTACTTCTATTGATTGGTTTTCAATCGATGAGCGATTAGCAGATTTAGATGAAAGGACAAGTTCATCTTTCAAGTTTAAGCAAAACAATAGTCTACTCGAAAGTTTTCTATGTTTTCTCAGAATGTTGCCACATACCCCAACCATGCATACATGTTCACCGAATGATGTAAGGCGTTTTTTAGTGTGGAAATATGCACATGGGAAAACCCAAGTACATGAAGTCAGTTGTCAGTATCTCGGTTTAAAGGGTTTATATGACTGTGGTTGTCCGACTAGATTGGCATCGGCTACAGTTGAAGGTATAGTGAATCAACTGGTGAATATATTTGATCAAAAGGGTTTTGGAAGGTCGTGGTGTGAAGTTATGGAATCTGGAAACCCGGTCTCTTCCATGTTAATTAAAGAGTATGTAAGATTGATCAAAGAAGAACAAGCTAGGTCTCCCCGGATTTGCTGGGTGCCATATGGACCTTAATAAATGGTAGCGTAAAACCTAGATTTATTTAACCTTATCAACGTTTCCAATGTGTTTGTTCGACCTATTACAACTCTGTGATTGCTAGTAATTGCCTAATGGTATGGACTTCCGGTAAGTTGACTCCTGTACAGAACTATTATTGGATATAAGACCAACGTCCCTCTGTCCCTTATTCAGAGTCAGAGTGGTGCTAGCCCACAGGGACAAGATATACAATGCCTCCTGTTCACGGAAAAAGGTATTGGGAATAATACCAGTGTACCTCTGGTCCTTATTCAGAACCAGATGCCCACTGGTACAAAGTGACCGCTTGTCAGGCCAACTTGTCACTGCCTTATTTAGACAGTACCAATGGTCTACTCCTTATTCAGAAATAGCCAATTGCGTTGTAAACCTTATATTAAATACCTTTTATCAATGTTGGAACCCTTTTGTAGACTATCTACGTGGTGTCCTTGTGCACTTACTTAAGGGGGTTTTTAACGTCCTTGACTACCGTAAAACGGTCTCGCACGGACTTATTGCCTAATGGCTTTTATTAAAAATTTTTACCTATTTATTTGTATTTTTTTGGGATTTATAGGCCATAAATACTATGAGTGAAATGATAAAAGTAGTCAGAAATGCCGCAACCAAAAAGACTTAGCAGAAGTAGATTTATCCACAGGAATTTGACCCCATATCATTTGGGTCGAAATATGGCCAGACAACGAAAAAAAAGTATTGTCGCGAACGAAGTGAGCGAAGGAGTCTAACGCAAAAGTAAACAATTCCTACCCCCCTACCTTTGTTGTTGAGTTTGCTTTGAGAATTTGCACTGACAACATGATTGTAGGTGTTCTACTTACTCACGGACATTTATTCTTTAAGATTATGACATCGATTCATTTAATATATCCATATTTTTGCAACCGCGAAACTTTTTCTTGGACTGAAACACTTTCTTTACTTCAGGGAAGCTTCCATGGTGGATTGTTCCGTAGTAAATAACAAAAATTAAATGGGATAAAACGGTAAAAAAAAAACTTTGCTTTGTATGTAAATGAAATAATATTTAAATCCTAATTTTAATTATTTTTTGTAAAATTGAGTTTTAATCGAATTGTTTACATTTCTAGCACATCTGTTGATAAAGGGATGTAACCCAATGACATCAGCCATGTGCTCTTCGGTTTGCAATTTCCGGATAATTTTTCTCTGGTTCCGACTTCGCGTTTAACTTTTTGTCATTTACTGCGGAACAATCCATCAGTATATATCAGCCTACTGCTCCGCTCAGAACCAAGGTTCACACTAGAACCTCGGCGCAAGTGAGAACCATAATTCTACGCATGTGCAGAAATGTTATATCTCGAATATAGTTGATTGATATAGTTATGTTATCTCGAATAGAGTTACTCCTCTTTATTTGATAGACATGTGTAGAACATATTTAACACAATATACGGGGACTCGAATCACTCGTATTGGATTTACACACGGAATTATAGATTCCTTTATTAATATCATGACCAAAATGCCTGTATATTATATTATTATTAATAATTGCTTACAAGAAAATTAAAAATGAACAAAATTCATATCAAAATATCAAACGCAGAATAAATGTTCCATAGAAAAGGCAACAACAGGTTCGCATAACGGGTCCTCAACGTAAATCAACATTCTGTGTCCGGGTCTCTATAATTTAAGGTCCGCCCAATTTACTAATCCGGTCTTATTTTAAATTTAACTTGTGAAGATACAAAATAATAATGAAATACTAAGAATGTACATTCTGCACAATGACTTATATTATAGTGTTATTAATTAATTAAATTGGTGTTTTCATATTTGACCTGTATTTTGTCCAAGGGAAGTTGTACTGGGTCGAGGACAGCCGTATTAGCCGAGGCAACTACCCCAAAGAATCATGTCCCAATGTTACACGTGACGAATTTGCATACTTTTCAATGCAGGACGATGTTTTTACTGTAGAAATTTGTACAAAATAATTTGTCGACCATATGTTTATCATAATTTAAGAAAATTCGTCATTCTTTTCATTCATTTCTTCCTGCTAATTTAACTACAAATTTGGTAAGATCATGAATTATTTAATTTTATAAAAGAGTGACTTACAGACAAACATCTTATGTGCATAAAGCTAGCGAAAAACTAAATTTTCCCGCTATATCTACATCAATATTTATCGCACAAGCGCCTTTCTTTTTAACACATGGCCCGCGGGCACAAAAATCGAAAAAGAATTACTAGCTGCGTCGATTCGTAGCATTTGGGGTCCGAAATTACTATCATACCTATAGTAAAAGTAATTCGATGTTTTCAATTTTATTCATTTGTCCTTAGCTGTTCAGGTCTACTATGATGACTTTTCTCAACGGAAAATGGATAGGCTGTTCAAAATGAAATAGGTTCAGTATGACATACAGCATATTACGGAAGCCGATAAGGGTAATAACGACATAACATGTCGTAATAACGGCATAGCTATGTCGAAATAACGACATAGCATGTCGTAATAACGACATAACATGTCGTAATAACGACATAACTTTGTCGAAATAACGACATAGCATGTTGAAATAACGAAATAGCATGTCGTAATAACGACATAGCTATGTCAAATATTTTATTTTAGTAAGCTTATTAAGTATCGGATCGACAAACATGACGATACAGCATAAACAAAAAATAATATACAAGTATAGAAAATTATGCAACGATACAAATGACGGTGTTTCTTGTCAAAAATTTAGAAAAGACTGACCAACGAATGGCCTTAGTCATTGACTGTCAATATAAATAAATGACGTAAACAAGTCATAACATATTGATCTTAAACTTTCTCATTTCCAACTTAAACCAAAATAGTTGCTTCCCAGTCCGCCAGCCGCAGACATTGGTTCTGAGCCGGCAACTTGCTTGTGTTCGTTACTGCAAAGCTGGTCTGTTCTCATGCACGCTGGATATGACCAAGGCCGTTATCATGGACATTTCTTATGAATAAAGTTTAAGATTTAACTGTTGGTTCTGAATGAGCCGTCGTTGTAGACATTGGCTCTGATCCGGCACCTTTCATTCGCGGCTTGGTTAAGGGATATCCCGATGTCGATTGTAAATAAACCAAACGGATGTGTTGCATAGACCATGTGAAAGTCAGTGTATTTTGTACAGTGGTGTTAATAATTTGTTATTTCCGCATTATTTATTAGTTGCGTTACGTTTTCTTCCCACTCAAGAATGAGTAAGAATGACTACTGCCAAACACCTGCTTCTTTGAATCAATTTCATTAGTTGATATTTTGAAGTGTTACGTCATATGAAAATCTTCTAGCCCGGGAATTTCCTGGCTAAGTTTGTCAGGGTTTCGTGGACACATGTGGACACAGAAACTCTGACTTGTGAGGATGTCTGTCCAGTTGATTTCCGAAGCTTCAAAAATGCAAAGTAGGAAATCTCGTGTGTTACTTCACGCCGATTTTAACCATAATGTAATAAGAAGCGTGTCACATGAATAGCTCAGCCTTCCTGCTAACCCTATATCACCACTTTGTTCATAAAGTTTGTTCCTATTGCATATCGACTTGCTGTATGTTTTGGGGATTTCCCCTTTTTTTAAATCGTAAGCTTTTTTTGTTTTTATAAAGTACGCCAATGAATACCAAGTTGTCGTGTTTCCACCATTTTGTTCTGTTTTTAACGTTCAAATCATTAATTATATACAATATAGGATGGTAGGAAGATGAGCGGGTAATGTTATTAATCACTGGCGTGTCTGCACTAAGGTTTCGAGTTCCATTCTTATTGCTAGTTGAGTGTGGTAAACTGCAACCATATTTGACAAAGATTGCCAGTTTTCTTGCCGAAGCTTGGGGTTTCATCGGATACTCTGCTATTCTCTCGCAAATACCCGTGTCATGATAAAGCTGTGAAATTACTGAACGTATCATTAAATTCCATTCAATGAAAACAAACACAGATCTACAATATAGGTTTTTACCATGCATTTTGGTTGTATGGGACATTTTTTCTAGTCGGGCTGGATTTGAATACCAAAGTGTTTGCACGCCGTTTAGAAGGTGTAAAGTAAGAAAACTGTCACGTTCCCAAATCCCATAAAATAGTTTAAAATAAATCATACATGGTAGTTTCGGTTTTGTTTTAACAAAGATGTGTCCATGTTGTACCTTTAAGGCAGCAACCTCTGCTGATTTAACACAAACGTACCTCAGAGTAATGAATAAGATACACGTGATAGAAATATTCACTTCCAACATTTTACTTAATATTGTAATATATTTGCAGATTTCGATTTATTTATCCATCTACAAAAAACTTGTTAAGTAGTCGGTTAATAGAGGTTTTTCTTTTCTGTCGAGTGAAGAATATTTTCTCGCAGAACTGTAAACATACCTTTATTCACCCTGACTGAATTCAAAAGATAGTAGTCAACGTTGGAGAGGACACGGAGGGTCATTTATATCGTCGGCAGGAAAAAAAATCCAGCCCTCATATCAATGTATACATGTATAATATTTTTTTTCGGCCTTAAAATCTCATGGAAAGTTGACTAGACTTGCCACAAGTCCCTTTTATTTTTTTGCTAAAAGAGAAATACATCTTTATTAGCATTTCCTATACTAACCAAGTGTGTACACAAGTGGATAGTATAGGAAATGTCGATAAAGACGTATCTGTCTATTAACAAAAAAAGGTACTTGTGGCAAGTCTAAAAGTTTACATGAATGCGTGCTATAAAAAAGAATTATGTTATAGATACAAGATAGCTAATAGTTTATTTTAACAACCTAAGTTTTTGATTCAAAGATATCCCGTAGTAGTAATTAGAAATAATTAACCTTCAGGGGTCTTATAATGCTTATCTTTAAGAGCTCGTTACGTGGCATAAGCCATAAATGTTCTCTACGTCTTTTCACACGATGTAATTGTTTCTAAATCTTTATTATCTTACTGAAAGTTCAATAGAAACAAAGGCATTAATTAACGCAATGTATCATATGTTATACGATGATAACTTGTGGGATTAGTAAAATTGTTTTTCGAATTGTTATTTCCAGAGCTTTAAGATCAGCGTAACATTTAAATCATAACCAAAATTGCAAAACACAAATTCTAATATGGCTTTATTTAAATGATAAGCCTATAAAATGAGCAAATTTAAACCTTTTTTGAAGGCTACTTAATTTTTTGAAATATAACCAAGAAGTAACTATTTAAAAAAATGCAGTTAAATACAACTGATTTTGACTCAACATCAAAAGAATTGGAAACATTCCATTTTTCAATTTATCCTCTTAAAATAAAAACTTAATGTAACAAAATTTGAGAGGAACATGTATACAATGCAATGAAATTATATCTAACACACACACACACACACGACACCAATAGTTAAAAAAGACCGATTCCTACTTAATACTTTAAGTCATTTAATGGTTATTAAGATAGGTTTGATTTGTTTATGGTTTTGGTTAAATGGTACTACAATAAATAATTGATTGATTGATTGGTTTATTTATTTATTTATTTATTTATTTATTTATTTATTTATTTATTTATTTATTTATTTATTTATTTATTTATTTATTTATTATTGATTGATTGATTGATTGATTGATTGATTGATTGATTGATTGATTGATTGATTGATTGATTTATTTATTTATTTATTTACAGCGAGCAGTTTTTTAGCTATATTCAGGACGGGAACAAGTTAACAAACAATTGAAAAAAGGGGTGGGATGGGACACGGAAGCAAAGTTTGACTGCCACTGGAAAAGTACGTCTTAGACTTCACAACGAAGGTTTAAGACCATCATAGCAAATATGTCATAACTATTTCCTTAAGTGTTCTTCCAAGAGGTACAGTATTTATTAGAAATTTATATAAAGTTATCAGAATCTAAATGTGAACTGCAGTAAGAAAAGTCAATCTACGTTTTATAAGCACATACAAACAGATATACATTTATATGTAAAATAAATTAGTACAAATTAAAACGTAAAATGTCACTTATATGCAGCCAGTTTGTAATTGATAAGTCGGTGCTATTTTGCAATTCTTCCAATGTAAATTCAAAAATTAAAAATTTTAAATTTAAACTATAACAATCCTACGACCATCTTAGGAAACCTATTTCATTGTACTAAAGTTAGGATGAACATTATGACATGTACATGTCATAAATTGCGACATCTTTAGATACACGAATTAGGACGAAATTTGTCCTAAGATGGTATTGGAATATTTCTTCTTCAGGGCCTCAGAATGTAACATCCCCCGGACCCCCTAGTTATTTTGTGAATATACAATGTAACTATTCTAGTTACTCCCCTGTCTTATGATGGTCATAGGTCATTAAATTTGTTGTCCTAAAGTTATACTGAAAATTGGGACACATCCTAACAGCAGCTCTAGGCAGAGGTGCGATGGGAATTTCTCTGCACATGACCATAATAATATTTAAATAAGTTAAGGATGCGACGGCGGTTTCCATTGGTCGTCTATATGTATCCCATCGTGCTCGTTATATATCACAACATCCGTATCAGCTTACAGGTGTAGGACCACCATAGATTTTTTACTCTTCAGCTATATTAAAATTTGATAATTTTGACTTATCCTAGAAAATTTACCTTTGTTTCAAATTAAGTGACACTTCTGTCCCCTATAAAAATGCACTGGCCAAACATTCTGTCAAAATTTCACAATATGTTTCATTGCATATAAGAAAAAACGCTCAACCTGAAGTTCATGTGGTCTAAAAATCTACTTTCACTTTCTATTTCAGTCCAAAAATAGTGCTTGTCCCTAATTGACTCTCAACATTTTTATGTTCATTTAAAACCAATAAAACTTTATCCTCAAGTTTCCTAGAATATTCAGCTTTCCAAAAATACCAAATTTATTCTGGTATCATGTGCGGTTCAAATTCTATATGATGCAAGAGTGAACCTGTCTGTTGACTAGTACTACTTTTACGTACAACCTCTGGACTGGTTCCCGGTATTAGGTGTAGGACCACCAAATACCGGGAACCAGTCCAGAGGTTGTACGTAAAAGTAGTACTAGTCAACAGACAGGTTCACTCTTGCATCATATAGAATTTGAACCGCACATGATACCAGAATAAATTTGGTATTTTTGGAAAGCTGAATATTCTAGGAAACTTGAGGATAAAGTTTTATTGGTTTTAAATGAACATAAAAATGTTGAGAGTCAATTAGGGACAAGCACTATTTTTGGACTGAAATAGAAAGTGAAAGTAGATTTTTAGACCACATGGACTTCAGGTTGAGCGTTTTTTCTTATATGCAATGAAACATATTGTGAAATTTTGACAGAATGTTTGGCCAGTGCATTTTTATAGGGGACAGAAGTGTCACTTAATTTGAAACAAAGGTAAATTTTCTAGGATAAGTCAAAATTATCAAATTTTAATATAGCTGAAGAGTAAAAAATCTATGGTGGTCCTACACCTGAAGAGGCCATAGACAGGTATATCAACTTCTATTTCTTTTGATAAAAATGGTACTAAAAGAAGGTAAATCACCAAGACTATCATTTTAATTGCTTATCAAAGCCAAAACCTATAGTGGGGGTTAAATTTCAGCCTAAATATGGTATTATGTAATATTGTATGAAATTATGGGGTCTGCAGTGGTCCGCGCTTAGTAGAATGTGCTTTAATTTAAATAAACTCCTGTTTTAGGTTTTGGATGTAATGAAAGGGTCAAAATGTATAAAACTAGAACTGGTAGACATTCTAGTATGCAGAAAAATAGTGTATTTAAGATGAATTTGTCAATTTTACACCTGCGGCTTAAGTCGGTTACATTGCTGGCATGGGTTAATACTAAAATTATTTATTTTCTAATCTGATGCTTGCTAAGGGTAAATTTGTTAGGAAACTAGTAACCATATGCAATAATTGTACTTGTTAAGATAATTGGGCCTTGAGATGATGGTACTTCTGTCAAAAATTCCTTAAACATGAGCAGTAATGGGAAATTGGCCAATTTTTGCAATTTCATACCAAAGCAAGATATAATTTTGTTTCTTTGTATGCCAGTTTGAACTTTAGTGGGGTTTTTATTAGTAAGGAATGTTCATTTAACTATTAAGCTTAATGGAATAGTGAACGCATTTAATGAAATTCATAAAATTTTAGTCTCAATTTAGAAACTATTAATGTACACCTCCAAAGTATAGTACAACTGAATATCAATAAATTTAAATTTGAACTCAAAAACTTTCTCAGGATGTACTAGGTGCATAATTAGGACAGTTTCATACTATTTTTCTTAATTGAAATGTATTTCAAGAGATAAAAGTCTTATCCCAACAGTTTGAAGGTACTCAGTATCTCACTTTGTAAAAAGGGGGGGGGATGTGAAATTAACTGAAAAAGATGCAAAATTTATGATAAAATTATGTAATTAGTGCCTTTCTATGTGTGAAATAAGTCCATTTGTGTTGGATGTATATTGCCAAGCTTGCTATTTACATCTGCAACTAAGAAATTGAAAAATTAAGGAATAATGCATTTCTTGATCACCAAGCTAATTTTTCATGATAACGCGCATGTGAGGTCTTTGTATGTTTTCATGCATTTCTTGAAAACCGCTGAAAGGAATTCAACAAAATTTTAGAATTTGTTTCGACTAACATAAATCTAACACCAGGAAAAATTTTATTTAATTTGTTGAACAAAAACATCTTCTTTATTGAAGAGGCCATAGACAGGTATATCAACTTCTATTTCTTTTGATAAAAATGGTACTAAAAGAAGGTAAATCACCAAGACTATCATTTTAATTGCTTATCAAAGCCAAAACCTATAGTGGGGGTTAAATTTCAGCCTAAATATGGTATTATGTAATATTGTATGAAATTATGGGGTCTGCAGTGGTCCGCGCTTAGTAGAATGTGCTTTAATTTAAATAAACTCCTGTTTTAGGTTTTGGATGTAATGAAAGGGTCAAAATGTATAAAACTAGAACTGGTAGACATTCTAGTATGCAGAAAAATAGTGTATTTAAGATGAATTTGTCAATTTTACACCTGCGGCTTAAGTCGGTTACATTGCTGGCATGGGTTAATACTAAAATTATTTATTTTCTAATCTGATGCTTGCTAAGGGTAAATTTGTTAGGAAACTAGTAACCATATGCAATAATTGTACTTGTTAAGATAATTGGGCCTTGAGATGATGGTACTTCTGTCAAAAATTCCTTAAACATGAGCAGTAATGGGAAATTGGCCAATTTTTGCAATTTCATACCAAAGCAAGATATAATTTTGTTTCTTTGTATGCCAGTTTGAACTTTAGTGGGGTTTTTATTAGTAAGGAATGTTCATTTAACTATTAAGCTTAATGGAATAGTGAACGCATTTAATGAAATTCATAAAATTTTAGTCTCAATTTAGAAACTATTAATGTACACCTCCAAAGTATAGTACAACTGAATATCAATAAATTTAAATTTGAACTCAAAAACTTTCTCAGGATGTACTAGGTGCATAATTAGGACAGTTTCATACTATTTTTCTTAATTGAAATGTATTTCAAGAGATAAAAGTCTTATCCCAACAGTTTGAAGGTACTCAGTATCTCACTTTGTAAAAAGGGGGGGGGATGTGAAATTAACTGAAAAAGATGCAAAATTTATGATAAAATTATGTAATTAGTGCCTTTCTATGTGTGAAATAAGTCCATTTGTGTTGGATGTATATTGCCAAGCTTGCTATTTACATCTGCAACTAAGAAATTGAAAAATTAAGGAATAATGCATTTCTTGATCACCAAGCTAATTTTTCATGATAACGCGCATGTGAGGTCTTTGTATATTTTCATGCATTTCTTGAAAACCGCTGAAAGGAATTCAACAAAATTTTAGAATTTGTTTCGACTAACATAAATCTAACACCAGGAAAAATTTTATTTAATTTGTTGAACAAAAACATCTTCTTTAGGTGTAGGACCACCAAATACCGGGAACCAGTCCAGAGGTTGTACGTAAAAGTAGTACTAGTCAACAGACAGGTTCACTCTTGCATCATATAGAATTTGAACCGCACATGATACCAGAATAAATTTGGTATTTTTGGAAAGCTGAATATTCTAGGAAACTTGAGGATAAAGTTTTATTGGTTTTAAATGAACATAAAAATGTTGAGAGTCAATTAGGGACAAGCACTATTTTTGGACTGAAATAGAAAGTGAAAGTAGATTTTTAGACCACATGGACTTCAGGTTGAGCGTTTTTTCTTATATGCAATGAAACATATTGTGAAATTTTGACAGAATGTTTGGCCAGTGCATTTTTATAGGGGACAGAAGTGTCACTTAATTTGAAACAAAGGTAAATTTTCTAGGATAAGTCAAAATTATCAAATTTTAATATAGCTGAAGAGTAAAAAATCTATGGTGGTCCTACAACTGAAGAGGCCATAGACAGGTATATCAACTTCTATTTCTTTTGATAAAAATGGTACTAAAAGAAGGTAAATCACCAAGACTATCATTTTAATTGCTTATCAAAGCCAAAACCTATAGTGGGGGTTAAATTTCAGCCTAAATATGGTATTATGTAATATTGTATGAAATTATGGGGTCTGCAGTGGTCCGCGCTTAGTAGAATGTGCTTTAATTTAAATAAACTCCTGTTTTAGGTTTTGGATGTAATGAAAGGGTCAAAATGTATAAAACTAGAACTGGTAGACATTCTAGTATGCAGAAAAATAGTGTATTTAAGATGAATTTGTCAATTTTACACCTGCGGCTTAAGTCGGTTACATTGCTGGCATGGGTTAATACTAAAATTATTTATTTTCTAATCTGATGCTTGCTAAGGGTAAATTTGTTAGGAAACTAGTAACCATATGCAATAATTGTACTTGTTAAGATAATTGGGCCTTGAGATGATGGTACTTCTGTCAAAAATTCCTTAAACATGAGCAGTAATGGGAAATTGGCCAATTTTTGCAATTTCATACCAAAGCAAGATATAATTTTGTTTCTTTGTATGCCAGTTTGAACTTTAGTGGGGTTTTTATTAGTAAGGAATGTTCATTTAACTATTAAGCTTAATGGAATAGTGAACGCATTTAATGAAATTCATAAAATTTTAGTCTCAATTTAGAAACTATTAATGTACACCTCCAAAGTATAGTACAACTGAATATCAATAAATTTAAATTTGAACTCAAAAACTTTCTCAGGATGTACTAGGTGCATAATTAGGACAGTTTCATACTATTTTTCTTAATTGAAATGTATTTCAAGAGATAAAAGTCTTATCCCAACAGTTTGAAGGTACTCAGTATCTCACTTTGTAAAAAGGGGGGGGGATGTGAAATTAACTGAAAAAGATGCAAAATTTATGATAAAATTATGTAATTAGTGCCTTTCTATGTGTGAAATAAGTCCATTTGTGTTGGATGTATATTGCCAAGCTTGCTATTTACATCTGCAACTAAGAAATTGAAAAATTAAGGAATAATGCATTTCTTGATCACCAAGCTAATTTTTCATGATAACGCGCATGTGAGGTCTTTGTATGTTTTCATGCATTTCTTGAAAACCGCTGAAAGGAATTCAACAAAATTTTAGAATTTGTTTCGACTAACATAAATCTAACACCAGGAAAAATTTTATTTAATTTGTTGAACAAAAACATCTTCTTTAGGTGTAGGACCACCAAATACCGGAACCAGTCCAGAGGTTGTACGTAAAAGTAGTACTAGTCAACAGACAGGTTCACTCTTGCATCATATAGAATTTGAACCGCACATGATACCAGAATAAATTTGGTATTTTTGGAAAGCTGAATATTCTAGGAAACTTGAGGATAAAGTTTTATTGGTTTTAAATGAACATAAAAATGTTGAGAGTCAATTAGGGACAAGCACTATTTTTGGACTGAAATAGAAAGTGAAAGTAGATTTTTAGACCACATGGACTTCAGGTTGAGCGTTTTTTCTTATATGCAATGAAACATATTGTGAAATTTTGACAGAATGTTTGGCCAGTGCATTTTTATAGGGGACAGAAGTGTCACTTAATTTGAAACAAAGGTAAATTTTCTAGGATAAGTCAAAATTATCAAATTTTAATATAGCTGAAGAGTAAAAAATCTATGGTGGTCCTACACCTGAAGAGGCCATAGACAGGTATATCAACTTCTATTTCTTTTGATAAAAATGGTACTAAAAGAAGGTAAATCACCAAGACTATCATTTTAATTGCTTATCAAAGCCAAAACCTATAGTGGGGGTTAAATTTCAGCCTAAATATGGTATTATGTAATATTGTATGAAATTATGGGGTCTGCAGTGGTCCGCGCTTAGTAGAATGTGCTTTAATTTAAATAAACTCCTGTTTTAGGTTTTGGATGTAATGAAAGGGTCAAAATGTATAAAACTAGAACTGGTAGACATTCTAGTATGCAGAAAAATAGTGTATTTAAGATGAATTTGTCAATTTTACACCTGCGGCTTAAGTCGGTTACATTGCTGGCATGGGTTAATACTAAAATTATTTATTTTCTAATCTGATGCTTGCTAAGGGTAAATTTGTTAGGAAACTAGTAACCATATGCAATAATTGTACTTGTTAAGATAATTGGGCCTTGAGATGATGGTACTTCTGTCAAAAATTCCTTAAACATGAGCAGTAATGGGAAATTGGCCAATTTTTGCAATTTCATACCAAAGCAAGATATAATTTTGTTTCTTTGTATGCCAGTTTGAACTTTAGTGGGGTTTTTATTAGTAAGGAATGTTCATTTAACTATTAAGCTTAATGGAATAGTGAACGCATTTAATGAAATTCATAAAATTTTAGTCTCAATTTAGAAACTATTAATGTACACCTCCAAAGTATAGTACAACTGAATATCAATAAATTTAAATTTGAACTCAAAAACTTTCTCAGGATGTACTAGGTGCATAATTAGGACAGTTTCATACTATTTTTCTTAATTGAAATGTATTTCAAGAGATAAAAGTCTTATCCCAACAGTTTGAAGGTACTCAGTATCTCACTTTGTAAAAAGGGGGGGGGGATGTGAAATTAACTGAAAAAGATGCAAAATTTATGATAAAATATTATGTAATTAGTGCCTTTCTATGTGTGAAATAAGTCCATTTGTGTTGGATGTATATTGCCAAGCTTGCTATTTACATCTGCAACTAAGAAATTGAAAAATTAAGGAATAATGCATTTCTTGATCACCAAGCTAATTTTTCATGATAACGCGCATGTGAGGTCTTTGTATGTTTTCATGCATTTCTTGAAAACCGCTGAAAGGAATTCAACAAAATTTTAGAATTTGTTTCGACTAACATAAATCTAACACCAGGAAAAATTTTATTTAATTTGTTGAACAAAAACATCTTCTTTAGGTGTAGGACCACCAAATACCGGGAACCAGTCCAGAGGTTGTACGTAAAAGTAGTACTAGTCAACAGACAGGTTCACTCTTGCATCATATAGAATTTGAACCGCACATGATACCAGAATAAATTTGGTATTTTTGGAAAGCTGAATATTCTAGGAAACTTGAGGATAAAGTTTTATTGGTTTTAAATGAACATAAAAATGTTGAGAGTCAATTAGGGACAAGCACTATTTTTGGACTGAAATAGAAAGTGAAAGTAGATTTTTAGACCACATGGACTTCAGGTTGAGCGTTTTTTCTTATATGCAATGAAACATATTGTGAAATTTTGACAGAATGTTTGGCCAGTGCATTTTTATAGGGGACAGAAGTGTCACTTAATTTGAAACAAAGGTAAATTTTCTAGGATAAGTCAAAATTATCAAATTTTAATATAGCTGAAGAGTAAAAAATCTATGGTGGTCCTACACCTGAAGAGGCCATAGACAGGTATATCAACTTCTATTTCTTTTGATAAAAATGGTACTAAAAGAAGGTAAATCACCAAGACTATCATTTTAATTGCTTATCAAAGCCAAAACCTATAGTGGGGGTTAAATTTCAGCCTAAATATGGTATTATGTAATATTGTATGAAATTATGGGGTCTGCAGTGGTCCGCGCTTAGTAGAATGTGCTTTAATTTAAATAAACTCCTGTTTTAGGTTTTGGATGTAATGAAAGGGTCAAAATGTATAAAACTAGAACTGGTAGACATTCTAGTATGCAGAAAAATAGTGTATTTAAGATGAATTTGTCAATTTTACACCTGCGGCTTAAGTCGGTTACATTGCTGGCATGGGTTAATACTAAAATTATTTATTTTCTAATCTGATGCTTGCTAAGGGTAAATTTGTTAGGAAACTAGTAACCATATGCAATAATTGTACTTGTTAAGATAATTGGGCCTTGAGATGATGGTACTTCTGTCAAAAATTCCTTAAACATGAGCAGTAATGGGAAATTGGCCAATTTTTGCAATTTCATACCAAAGCAAGATATAATTTTGTTTCTTTGTATGCCAGTTTGAACTTTAGTGGGGTTTTTATTAGTAAGGAATGTTCATTTAACTATTAAGCTTAATGGAATAGTGAACGCATTTAATGAAATTCATAAAATTTTAGTCTCAATTTAGAAACTATTAATGTACACCTCCAAAGTATAGTACAACTGAATATCAATAAATTTAAATTTGAACTCAAAAACTTTCTCAGGATGTACTAGGTGCATAATTAGGACAGTTTCATACTATTTTTCTTAATTGAAATGTATTTCAAGAGATAAAAGTCTTATCCCAACAGTTTGAAGGTACTCAGTATCTCACTTTGTAAAAAGGGGGGGGGGATGTGAAATTAACTGAAAAAGATGCAAAATTTATGATAAAATTATGTAATTAGTGCCTTTCTATGTGTGAAATAAGTCCATTTGTGTTGGATGTATATTGCCAAGCTTGCTATTTACATCTGCAACTAAGAAATTGAAAAATTAAGGAATAATGCATTTCTTGATCACCAAGCTAATTTTTCATGATAACGCGCATGTGAGGTCTTTGTATGTTTTCATGCATTTCTTGAAAACCGCTGAAAGGAATTAAACAAAATTTTAGAATTTGTTTCGACTAACATAAATCTAACACCAGGAAAAATTTTATTTAATTTGTTGAACAAAAACATCTTCTTTAGGTGTAGGACCACCAAATACCGGGAACCAGTCCAGAGGTTGTACGTAAAAGTAGTACTAGTCAACAGACAGGTTCACTCTTGCATCATATAGAATTTGAACCGCACATGATACCAGAATAAATTTGGTATTTTTGGAAAGCTGAATATTCTAGGAAACTTGAGGATAAAGTTTTATTGGTTTTAAATGAACATAAAAATGTTGAGAGTCAATTAGGGACAAGCACTATTTTTGGACTGAAATAGAAAGTGAAAGTAGATTTTTAGACCACATGGACTTCAGGTTGAGCGTTTTTTCTTATATGCAATGAAACATATTGTGAAATTTTGACAGAATGTTTGGCCAGTGCATTTTTATAGGGGACAGAAGTGTCACTTAATTTGAAACAAAGGTAAATTTTCTAGGATAAGTCAAAATTATCAAATTTTAATATAGCTGAAGAGTAAAAAATCTATGGTGGTCCTACACCTGAAGAGGCCATAGACAGGTATATCAACTTCTATTTCTTTTGATAAAAATGGTACTAAAAGAAGGTAAATCACCAAGACTATCATTTTAATTGCTTATCAAAGCCAAAACCTATAGTGGGGGTTAAATTTCAGCCTAAATATGGTATTATGTAATATTGTATGAAATTATGGGGTCTGCAGTGGTCCGCGCTTAGTAGAATGTGCTTTAATTTAAATAAACTCCTGTTTTAGGTTTTGGATGTAATGAAAGGGTCAAAATGTATAAAACTAGAACTGGTAGACATTCTAGTATGCAGAAAAATAGTGTATTTAAGATGAATTTGTCAATTTTACACCTGCGGCTTAAGTCGGTTACATTGCTGGCATGGGTTAATACTAAAATTATTTATTTTCTAATCTGATGCTTGCTAAGGGTAAATTTGTTAGGAAACTAGTAACCATATGCAATAATTGTACTTGTTAAGATAATTGGGCCTTGAGATGATGGTACTTCTGTCAAAAATTCCTTAAACATGAGCAGTAATGGGAAATTGGCCAATTTTTGCAATTTCATACCAAAGCAAGATATAATTTTGTTTCTTTGTATGCCAGTTTGAACTTTAGTGGGGTTTTTATTAGTAAGGAATGTTCATTTAACTATTAAGCTTAATGGAATAGTGAACGCATTTAATGAAATTCATAAAATTTTAGTCTCAATTTAGAAACTATTAATGTACACCTCCAAAGTATAGTACAACTGAATATCAATAAATTTAAATTTGAACTCAAAAACTTTCTCAGGATGTACTAGGTGCATAATTAGGACAGTTTCATACTATTTTTCTTAATTGAAATGTATTTCAAGAGATAAAAGTCTTATCCCAACAGTTTGAAGGTACTCAGTATCTCACTTTGTAAAAAGGGGGGGGGGATGTGAAATTAACTGAAAAAGATGCAAAATTTATGATAAAATTATGTAATTAGTGCCTTTCTATGTGTGAAATAAGTCCATTTGTGTTGGATGTATATTGCCAAGCTTGCTATTTACATCTGCAACTAAGAAATTGAAAAATTAAGGAATAATGCATTTCTTGATCACCAAGCTAATTTTTCATGATAACGCGCATGTGAGGTCTTTGTATGTTTTCATGCATTTCTTGAAAACCGCTGAAAGGAATTCAACAAAATTTTAGAATTTGTTTCGACTAACATAAATCTAACACCAGGAAAAATTTTATTTAATTTGTTGAACAAAAACATCTTCTTTAGTGAAGAGGCCATAGACAGGTATATCAACTTCTATTTCTTTTGATAAAAATGGTACTAAAAGAAGGTAAATCACCAAGACTATCATTTTAATTGCTTATCAAAGCCAAAACCTATAGTGGGGGTTAAATTTCAGCCTAAATATGGTATTATGTAATATTGTATGAAATTATGGGGTCTGCAGTGGTCCGCGCTTAGTAGAATGTGCTTTAATTTAAATAAACTCCTGTTTTAGGTTTTGGATGTAATGAAAGGGTCAAAATGTATAAAACTAGAACTGGTAGACATTCTAGTATGCAGAAAAATAGTGTATTTAAGATGAATTTGTCAATTTTACACCTGCGGCTTAAGTCGGTTACATTGCTGGCATGGGTTAATACTAAAATTATTTATTTTCTAATCTGATGCTTGCTAAGGGTAAATTTGTTAGGAAACTAGTAACCATATGCAATAATTGTACTTGTTAAGATAATTGGGCCTTGAGATGATGGTACTTCTGTCAAAAATTCCTTAAACATGAGCAGTAATGGGAAATTGGCCAATTTTTGCAATTTCATACCAAAGCAAGATATAATTTTGTTTCTTTGTATGCCAGTTTGAACTTTAGTGGGGTTTTTATTAGTAAGGAATGTTCATTTAACTATTAAGCTTAATGGAATAGTGAACGCATTTAATGAAATTCATAAAATTTTAGTCTCAATTTAGAAACTATTAATGTACACCTCCAAAGTATAGTACAACTGAATATCAATAAATTTAAATTTGAACTCAAAAACTTTCTCAGGATGTACTAGGTGCATAATTAGGACAGTTTCATACTATTTTTCTTAATTGAAATGTATTTCAAGAGATAAAAGTCTTATCCCAACAGTTTGAAGGTACTCAGTATCTCACTTTGTAAAAAGGGGGGGGGGATGTGAAATTAACTGAAAAAGATGCAAAATTTATGATAAAATTATGTAATTAGTGCCTTTCTATGTGTGAAATAAGTCCATTTGTGTTGGATGTATATTGCCAAGCTTGCTATTTACATCTGCAACTAAGAAATTGAAAAATTAAGGAATAATGCATTTCTTGATCACCAAGCTAATTTTTCATGATAACGCGCATGTGAGGTCTTTGTATGTTTTCATGCATTTCTTGAAAACCGCTGAAAGGAATTCAACAAAATTTTAGAATTTGTTTCGACTAACATAAATCTAACACCAGGAAAAATTTTATTTAATTTGTTGAACAAAAACATCTTCTTTAGGTGTAGGACCACCAAATACCGGGAACCAGTCCAGAGGTTGTACGTAAAAGTAGTACTAGTCAACAGACAGGTTCACTCTTGCATCATATAGAATTTGAACCGCACATGATACCAGAATAAATTTGGTATTTTTGGAAAGCTGAATATTCTAGGAAACTTGAGGATAAAGTTTTATTGGTTTTAAATGAACATAAAAATGTTGAGAGTCAATTAGGGACAAGCACTATTTTTGGACTGAAATAGAAAGTGAAAGTAGATTTTTAGACCACATGGACTTCAGGTTGAGCGTTTTTTCTTATATGCAATGAAACATATTGTGAAATTTTGACAGAATGTTTGGCCAGTGCATTTTTATAGGGGACAGAAGTGTCACTTAATTTGAAACAAAGGTAAATTTTCTAGGATAAGTCAAAATTATCAAATTTTAATATAGCTGAAGAGTAAAAAATCTATGGTGGTCCTACACCTGAAGAGGCCATAGACAGGTATATCAACTTCTATTTCTTTTGATAAAAATGGTACTAAAAGAAGGTAAATCACCAAGACTATCATTTTAATTGCTTATCAAAGCCAAAACCTATAGTGGGGGTTAAATTTCAGCCTAAATATGGTATTATGTAATATTGTATGAAATTATGGGGTCTGCAGTGGTCCGCGCTTAGTAGAATGTGCTTTAATTTAAATAAACTCCTGTTTTAGGTTTTGGATGTAATGAAAGGGTCAAAATGTATAAAACTAGAACTGGTAGACATTCTAGTATGCAGAAAAATAGTGTATTTAAGATGAATTTGTCAATTTTACACCTGCGGCTTAAGTCGGTTACATTGCTGGCATGGGTTAATACTAAAATTATTTATTTTCTAATCTGATGCTTGCTAAGGGTAAATTTGTTAGGAAACTAGTAACCATATGCAATAATTGTACTTGTTAAGATAATTGGGCCTTGAGATGATGGTACTTCTGTCAAAAATTCCTTAAACATGAGCAGTAATGGGAAATTGGCCAATTTTTGCAATTTCATACCAAAGCAAGATATAATTTTGTTTCTTTGTATGCCAGTTTGAACTTTAGTGGGGTTTTTATTAGTAAGGAATGTTCATTTAACTATTAAGCTTAATGGAATAGTGAACGCATTTAATGAAATTCATAAAATTTTAGTCTCAATTTAGAAACTATTAATGTACACCTCCAAAGTATAGTACAACTGAATATCAATAAATTTAAATTTGAACTCAAAAACTTTCTCAGGATGTACTAGGTGCATAATTAGGACAGTTTCATACTATTTTTCTTAATTGAAATGTATTTCAAGAGATAAAAGTCTTATCCCAACAGTTTGAAGGTACTCAGTATCTCACTTTGTAAAAAGGGGGGGGGGGATGTGAAATTAACTGAAAAAGATGCAAAATTTATGATAAAATTATGTAATTAGTGCCTTTCTATGTGTGAAATAAGTCCATTTGTGTTGGATGTATATTGCCAAGCTTGCTATTTACATCTGCAACTAAGAAATTGAAAAATTAAGGAATAATGCATTTCTTGATCACCAAGCTAATTTTTCATGATAACGCGCATGTGAGGTCTTTGTATGTTTTCATGCATTTCTTGAAAACCGCTGAAAGGAATTCAACAAAATTTTAGAATTTGTTTCGACTAACATAAATCTAACACCAGGAAAAATTTTATTTAATTTGTTGAACAAAAACATCTTCTTTAGGTGTAGGACCACCAAATACCGGGAACCAGTCCAGAGGTTGTACGTAAAAGTAGTACTAGTCAACAGACAGGTTCACTCTTGCATCATATAGAATTTGAACCGCACATGATACCAGAATAAATTTGGTATTTTTGGAAAGCTGAATATTCTAGGAAACTTGAGGATAAAGTTTTATTGGTTTTAAATGAACATAAAAATGTTGAGAGTCAATTAGGGACAAGCACTATTTTTGGACTGAAATAGAAAGTGAAAGTAGATTTTTAGACCACATGGACTTCAGGTTGAGCGTTTTTTCTTATATGCAATGAAACATATTGTGAAATTTTGACAGAATGTTTGGCCAGTGCATTTTTATAGGGGACAGAAGTGTCACTTAATTTGAAACAAAGGTAAATTTTCTAGGATAAGTCAAAATTATCAAATTTTAATATAGCTGAAGAGTAAAAAATCTATGGTGGTCCTACACCTGAAGAGGCCATAGACAGGTATATCAACTTCTATTTCTTTTGATAAAAATGGTACTAAAAGAAGGTAAATCACCAAGACTATCATTTTAATTGCTTATCAAAGCCAAAACCTATAGTGGGGGTTAAATTTCAGCCTAAATATGGTATTATGTAATATTGTATGAAATTATGGGGTCTGCAGTGGTCCGCGCTTAGTAGAATGTGCTTTAATTTAAATAAACTCCTGTTTTAGGTTTTGGATGTAATGAAAGGGTCAAAATGTATAAAACTAGAACTGGTAGACATTCTAGTATGCAGAAAAATAGTGTATTTAAGATGAATTTGTCAATTTTACACCTGCGGCTTAAGTCGGTTACATTGCTGGCATGGGTTAATACTAAAATTATTTATTTTCTAATCTGATGCTTGCTAAGGGTAAATTTGTTAGGAAACTAGTAACCATATGCAATAATTGTACTTGTTAAGATAATTGGGCCTTGAGATGATGGTACTTCTGTCAAAAATTCCTTAAACATGAGCAGTAATGGGAAATTGGCCAATTTTTGCAATTTCATACCAAAGCAAGATATAATTTTGTTTCTTTGTATGCCAGTTTGAACTTTAGTGGGGTTTTTATTAGTAAGGAATGTTCATTTAACTATTAAGCTTAATGGAATAGTGAACGCATTTAATGAAATTCATAAAATTTTAGTCTCAATTTAGAAACTATTAATGTACACCTCCAAAGTATAGTACAACTGAATATCAATAAATTTAAATTTGAACTCAAAAACTTTCTCAGGATGTACTAGGTGCATAATTAGGACAGTTTCATACTATTTTTCTTAATTGAAATGTATTTCAAGAGATAAAAGTCTTATCCCAACAGTTTGAAGGTACTCAGTATCTCACTTTGTAAAAAGGGGGGGGGATGTGAAATTAACTGAAAAAGATGCAAAATTTATGATAAAATTATGTAATTAGTGCCTTTCTATGTGTGAAATAAGTCCATTTGTGTTGGATGTATATTGCCAAGCTTGCTATTTACATCTGCAACTAAGAAATTGAAAAATTAAGGAATAATGCATTTCTTGATCACCAAGCTAATTTTTCATGATAACGCGCATGTGAGGTCTTTGTATGTTTTCATGCATTTCTTGAAAACCGCTGAAAGGAATTCAACAAAATTTTAGAATTTGTTTCGACTAACATAAATCTAACACCAGGAAAAATTTTATTTAATTTGTTGAACAAAAACATCTTCTTTAGGTGTAGGACCACCAAATACCGGGAACCAGTCCAGAGGTTGTACGTAAAAGTAGTACTAGTCAACAGACAGGTTCACTCTTGCATCATATAGAATTTGAACCGCACATGATACCAGAATAAATTTGGTATTTTTGGAAAGCTGAATATTCTAGGAAACTTGAGGATAAAGTTTTATTGGTTTTAAATGAACATAAAAATGTTGAGAGTCAATTAGGGACAAGCACTATTTTTGGACTGAAATAGAAAGTGAAAGTAGATTTTTAGACCACATGGACTTCAGGTTGAGCGTTTTTTCTTATATGCAATGAAACATATTGTGAAATTTTGACAGAATGTTTGGCCAGTGCATTTTTATAGGGGACAGAAGTGTCACTTAATTTGAAACAAAGGTAAATTTTCTAGGATAAGTCAAAATTATCAAATTTTAATATAGCTGAAGAGTAAAAAATCTATGGTGGTCCTACACCTGAAGAGGCCATAGACAGGTATATCAACTTCTATTTCTTTTGATAAAAATGGTACTAAAAGAAGGTAAATCACCAAGACTATCATTTTAATTGCTTATCAAAGCCAAAACCTATAGTGGGGGTTAAATTTCAGCCTAAATATGGTATTATGTAATATTGTATGAAATTATGGGGTCTGCAGTGGTCCGCGCTTAGTAGAATGTGCTTTAATTTAAATAAACTCCTGTTTTAGGTTTTGGATGTAATGAAAGGGTCAAAATGTATAAAACTAGAACTGGTAGACATTCTAGTATGCAGAAAAATAGTGTATTTAAGATGAATTTGTCAATTTTACACCTGCGGCTTAAGTCGGTTACATTGCTGGCATGGGTTAATACTAAAATTATTTATTTTCTAATCTGATGCTTGCTAAGGGTAAATTTGTTAGGAAACTAGTAACCATATGCAATAATTGTACTTGTTAAGATAATTGGGCCTTGAGATGATGGTACTTCTGTCAAAAATTCCTTAAACATGAGCAGTAATGGGAAATTGGCCAATTTTTGCAATTTCATACCAAAGCAAGATATAATTTTGTTTCTTTGTATGCCAGTTTGAACTTTAGTGGGGTTTTTATTAGTAAGGAATGTTCATTTAACTATTAAGCTTAATGGAATAGTGAACGCATTTAATGAAATTCATAAAATTTTAGTCTCAATTTAGAAACTATTAATGTACACCTCCAAAGTATAGTACAACTGAATATCAATAAATTTAAATTTGAACTCAAAAACTTTCTCAGGATGTACTAGGTGCATAATTAGGACAGTTTCATACTATTTTTCTTAATTGAAATGTATTTCAAGAGATAAAAGTCTTATCCCAACAGTTTGAAGGTACTCAGTATCTCACTTTGTAAAAAGGGGGGGGGATGTGAAATTAACTGAAAAAGATGCAAAATTTATGATAAAATTATGTAATTAGTGCCTTTCTATGTGTGAAATAAGTCCATTTGTGTTGGATGTATATTGCCAAGCTTGCTATTTACATCTGCAACTAAGAAATTGAAAAATTAAGGAATAATGCATTTCTTGATCACCAAGCTAATTTTTCATGATAACGCGCATGTGAGGTCTTTGTATGTTTTCATGCATTTCTTGAAAACCGCTGAAAGGAATTAAACAAAATTTTAGAATTTGTTTCGACTAACATAAATCTAACACCAGGAAAAATTTTATTTAATTTGTTGAACAAAAACATCTTCTTTAGGTGTAGGACCACCAAATACCGGGAACCAGTCCAGAGGTTGTACGTAAAAGTAGTACTAGTCAACAGACAGGTTCACTCTTGCATCATATAGAATTTGAACCGCACATGATACCAGAATAAATTTGGTATTTTTGGAAAGCTGAATATTCTAGGAAACTTGAGGATAAAGTTTTATTGGTTTTAAATGAACATAAAAATGTTGAGAGTCAATTAGGGACAAGCACTATTTTTGGACTGAAATAGAAAGTGAAAGTAGATTTTTAGACCACATGGACTTCAGGTTGAGCGTTTTTTCTTATATGCAATGAAACATATTGTGAAATTTTGACAGAATGTTTGGCCAGTGCATTTTTATAGGGGACAGAAGTGTCACTTAATTTGAAACAAAGGTAAATTTTCTAGGATAAGTCAAAATTATCAAATTTTAATATAGCTGAAGAGTAAAAAATCTATGGTGGTCCTACACCTGAAGAGGCCATAGACAGGTATATCAACTTCTATTTCTTTTGATAAAAATGGTACTAAAAGAAGGTAAATCACCAAGACTATCATTTTAATTGCTTATCAAAGCCAAAACCTATAGTGGGGGTTAAATTTCAGCCTAAATATGGTATTATGTAATATTGTATGAAATTATGGGGTCTGCAGTGGTCCGCGCTTAGTAGAATGTGCTTTAATTTAAATAAACTCCTGTTTTAGGTTTTGGATGTAATGAAAGGGTCAAAATGTATAAAACTAGAACTGGTAGACATTCTAGTATGCAGAAAAATAGTGTATTTAAGATGAATTTGTCAATTTTACACCTGCGGCTTAAGTCGGTTACATTGCTGGCATGGGTTAATACTAAAATTATTTATTTTCTAATCTGATGCTTGCTAAGGGTAAATTTGTTAGGAAACTAGTAACCATATGCAATAATTGTACTTGTTAAGATAATTGGGCCTTGAGATGATGGTACTTCTGTCAAAAATTCCTTAAACATGAGCAGTAATGGGAAATTGGCCAATTTTTGCAATTTCATACCAAAGCAAGATATAATTTTGTTTCTTTGTATGCCAGTTTGAACTTTAGTGGGGTTTTTATTAGTAAGGAATGTTCATTTAACTATTAAGCTTAATGGAATAGTGAACGCATTTAATGAAATTCATAAAATTTTAGTCTCAATTTAGAAACTATTAATGTACACCTCCAAAGTATAGTACAACTGAATATCAATAAATTTAAATTTGAACTCAAAAACTTTCTCAGGATGTACTAGGTGCATAATTAGGACAGTTTCATACTATTTTTCTTAATTGAAATGTATTTCAAGAGATAAAAGTCTTATCCCAACAGTTTGAAGGTACTCAGTATCTCACTTTGTAAAAAGGGGGGGGGATGTGAAATTAACTGAAAAAGATGCAAAATTTATGATAAAATTATGTAATTAGTGCCTTTCTATGTGTGAAATAAGTCCATTTGTGTTGGATGTATATTGCCAAGCTTGCTATTTACATCTGCAACTAAGAAATTGAAAAATTAAGGAATAATGCATTTCTTGATCACCAAGCTAATTTTTCATGATAACGCGCATGTGAGGTCTTTGTATGTTTTCATGCATTTCTTGAAAACCGCTGAAAGGAATTCAACAAAATTTTAGAATTTGTTTCGACTAACATAAATCTAACACCAGGAAAAATTTTATTTAATTTGTTGAACAAAAACATCTTCTTTAGGTGTAGGACCACCAAATACCGGGAACCAGTCCAGAGGTTGTACGTAAAAGTAGTACTAGTCAACAGACAGGTTCACTCTTGCATCATATAGAATTTGAACCGCACATGATACCAGAATAAATTTGGTATTTTTGGAAAGCTGAATATTCTAGGAAACTTGAGGATAAAGTTTTATTGGTTTTAAATGAACATAAAAATGTTGAGAGTCAATTAGGGACAAGCACTATTTTTGGACTGAAATAGAAAGTGAAAGTAGATTTTTAGACCACATGGACTTCAGGTTGAGCGTTTTTTCTTATATGCAATGAAACATATTGTGAAATTTTGACAGAATGTTTGGCCAGTGCATTTTTATAGGGGACAGAAGTGTCACTTAATTTGAAACAAAGGTAAATTTTCTAGGATAAGTCAAAATTATCAAATTTTAATATAGCTGAAGAGTAAAAAATCTATGGTGGTCCTACACCTGAAGAGGCCATAGACAGGTATATCAACTTCTATTTCTTTTGATAAAAATGGTACTAAAAGAAGGTAAATCACCAAGACTATCATTTTAATTGCTTATCAAAGCCAAAACCTATAGTGGGGGTTAAATTTCAGCCTAAATATGGTATTATGTAATATTGTATGAAATTATGGGGTCTGCAGTGGTCCGCGCTTAGTAGAATGTGCTTTAATTTAAATAAACTCCTGTTTTAGGTTTTGGATGTAATGAAAGGGTCAAAATGTATAAAACTAGAACTGGTAGACATTCTAGTATGCAGAAAAATAGTGTATTTAAGATGAATTTGTCAATTTTACACCTGCGGCTTAAGTCGGTTACATTGCTGGCATGGGTTAATACTAAAATTATTTATTTTCTAATCTGATGCTTGCTAAGGGTAAATTTGTTAGGAAACTAGTAACCATATGCAATAATTGTACTTGTTAAGATAATTGGGCCTTGAGATGATGGTACTTCTGTCAAAAATTCCTTAAACATGAGCAGTAATGGGAAATTGGCCAATTTTTGCAATTTCATACCAAAGCAAGATATAATTTTGTTTCTTTGTATGCCAGTTTGAACTTTAGTGGGGTTTTTATTAGTAAGGAATGTTCATTTAACTATTAAGCTTAATGGAATAGTGAACGCATTTAATGAAATTCATAAAATTTTAGTCTCAATTTAGAAACTATTAATGTACACCTCCAAAGTATAGTACAACTGAATATCAATAAATTTAAATTTGAACTCAAAAACTTTCTCAGGATGTACTAGGTGCATAATTAGGACAGTTTCATACTATTTTTCTTAATTGAAATGTATTTCAAGAGATAAAAGTCTTATCCCAACAGTTTGAAGGTACTCAGTATCTCACTTTGTAAAAAGGGGGGGGGGATGTGAAATTAACTGAAAAAGATGCAAAATTTATGATAAAATTATGTAATTAGTGCCTTTCTATGTGTGAAATAAGTCCATTTGTGTTGGATGTATATTGCCAAGCTTGCTATTTACATCTGCAACTAAGAAATTGAAAAATTAAGGAATAATGCATTTCTTGATCACCAAGCTAATTTTTCATGATAACGCGCATGTGAGGTCTTTGTATGTTTTCATGCATTTCTTGAAAACCGCTGAAAGGAATTCAACAAAATTTTAGAATTTGTTTCGACTAACATAAATCTAACACCAGGAAAAATTTTATTTAATTTGTTGAACAAAAACATCTTCTTTAGGTGTAGGACCACCAAATACCGGGAACCAGTCCAGAGGTTGTACGTAAAAGTAGTACTAGTCAACAGACAGGTTCACTCTTGCATCATATAGAATTTGAACCGCACATGATACCAGAATAAATTTGGTATTTTTGGAAAGCTGAATATTCTAGGAAACTTGAGGATAAAGTTTTATTGGTTTTAAATGAACATAAAAATGTTGAGAGTCAATTAGGGACAAGCACTATTTTTGGACTGAAATAGAAAGTGAAAGTAGATTTTTAGACCACATGGACTTCAGGTTGAGCGTTTTTTCTTATATGCAATGAAACATATTGTGAAATTTTGACAGAATGTTTGGCCAGTGCATTTTTATAGGGGACAGAAGTGTCACTTAATTTGAAACAAAGGTAAATTTTCTAGGATAAGTCAAAATTATCAAATTTTAATATAGCTGAAGAGTAAAAAATCTATGGTGGTCCTACACCTGAAGAGGCCATAGACAGGTATATCAACTTCTATTTCTTTTGATAAAAATGGTACTAAAAGAAGGTAAATCACCAAGACTATCATTTTAATTGCTTATCAAAGCCAAAACCTATAGTGGGGGTTAAATTTCAGCCTAAATATGGTATTATGTAATATTGTATGAAATTATGGGGTCTGCAGTGGTCCGCGCTTAGTAGAATGTGCTTTAATTTAAATAAACTCCTGTTTTAGGTTTTGGATGTAATGAAAGGGTCAAAATGTATAAAACTAGAACTGGTAGACATTCTAGTATGCAGAAAAATAGTGTATTTAAGATGAATTTGTCAATTTTACACCTGCGGCTTAAGTCGGTTACATTGCTGGCATGGGTTAATACTAAAATTATTTATTTTCTAATCTGATGCTTGCTAAGGGTAAATTTGTTAGGAAACTAGTAACCATATGCAATAATTGTACTTGTTAAGATAATTGGGCCTTGAGATGATGGTACTTCTGTCAAAAATTCCTTAAACATGAGCAGTAATGGGAAATTGGCCAATTTTTGCAATTTCATACCAAAGCAAGATATAATTTTGTTTCTTTGTATGCCAGTTTGAACTTTAGTGGGGTTTTTATTAGTAAGGAATGTTCATTTAACTATTAAGCTTAATGGAATAGTGAACGCATTTAATGAAATTCATAAAATTTTAGTCTCAATTTAGAAACTATTAATGTACACCTCCAAAGTATAGTACAACTGAATATCAATAAATTTAAATTTGAACTCAAAAACTTTCTCAGGATGTACTAGGTGCATAATTAGGACAGTTTCATACTATTTTTCTTAATTGAAATGTATTTCAAGAGATAAAAGTCTTATCCCAACAGTTTGAAGGTACTCAGTATCTCACTTTGTAAAAAGGGGGGGGGGATGTGAAATTAACTGAAAAAGATGCAAAATTTATGATAAAATTATGTAATTAGTGCCTTTCTATGTGTGAAATAAGTCCATTTGTGTTGGATGTATATTGCCAAGCTTGCTATTTACATCTGCAACTAAGAAATTGAAAAATTAAGGAATAATGCATTTCTTGATCACCAAGCTAATTTTTCATGATAACGCGCATGTGAGGTCTTTGTATGTTTTCATGCATTTCTTGAAAACCGCTGAAAGGAATTCAACAAAATTTTAGAATTTGTTTCGACTAACATAAATCTAACACCAGGAAAAATTTTATTTAATTTGTTGAACAAAAACATCTTCTTTAGGTGTAGGACCACCAAATACCGGGAACCAGTCCAGAGGTTGTACGTAAAAGTAGTACTAGTCAACAGACAGGTTCACTCTTGCATCATATAGAATTTGAACCGCACATGATACCAGAATAAATTTGGTATTTTTGGAAAGCTGAATATTCTAGGAAACTTGAGGATAAAGTTTTATTGGTTTTAAATGAACATAAAAATGTTGAGAGTCAATTAGGGACAAGCACTATTTTTGGACTGAAATAGAAAGTGAAAGTAGATTTTTAGACCACATGGACTTCAGGTTGAGCGTTTTTTCTTATATGCAATGAAACATATTGTGAAATTTTGACAGAATGTTTGGCCAGTGCATTTTTATAGGGGACAGAAGTGTCACTTAATTTGAAACAAAGGTAAATTTTCTAGGATAAGTCAAAATTATCAAATTTTAATATAGCTGAAGAGTAAAAAATCTATGGTGGTCCTACACCTGAAGAGGCCATAGACAGGTATATCAACTTCTATTTCTTTTGATAAAAATGGTACTAAAAGAAGGTAAATCACCAAGACTATCATTTTAATTGCTTATCAAAGCCAAAACCTATAGTGGGGGTTAAATTTCAGCCTAAATATGGTATTATGTAATATTGTATGAAATTATGGGGTCTGCAGTGGTCCGCGCTTAGTAGAATGTGCTTTAATTTAAATAAACTCCTGTTTTAGGTTTTGGATGTAATGAAAGGGTCAAAATGTATAAAACTAGAACTGGTAGACATTCTAGTATGCAGAAAAATAGTGTATTTAAGATGAATTTGTCAATTTTACACCTGCGGCTTAAGTCGGTTACATTGCTGGCATGGGTTAATACTAAAATTATTTATTTTCTAATCTGATGCTTGCTAAGGGTAAATTTGTTAGGAAACTAGTAACCATATGCAATAATTGTACTTGTTAAGATAATTGGGCCTTGAGATGATGGTACTTCTGTCAAAAATTCCTTAAACATGAGCAGTAATGGGAAATTGGCCAATTTTTGCAATTTCATACCAAAGCAAGATATAATTTTGTTTCTTTGTATGCCAGTTTGAACTTTAGTGGGGTTTTTATTAGTAAGGAATGTTCATTTAACTATTAAGCTTAATGGAATAGTGAACGCATTTAATGAAATTCATAAAATTTTAGTCTCAATTTAGAAACTATTAATGTACACCTCCAAAGTATAGTACAACTGAATATCAATAAATTTAAATTTGAACTCAAAAACTTTCTCAGGATGTACTAGGTGCATAATTAGGACAGTTTCATACTATTTTTCTTAATTGAAATGTATTTCAAGAGATAAAAGTCTTATCCCAACAGTTTGAAGGTACTCAGTATCTCACTTTGTAAAAAGGGGGGGGGATGTGAAATTAACTGAAAAAGATGCAAAATTTATGATAAAATTATGTAATTAGTGCCTTTCTATGTGTGAAATAAGTCCATTTGTGTTGGATGTATATTGCCAAGCTTGCTATTTACATCTGCAACTAAGAAATTGAAAAATTAAGGAATAATGCATTTCTTGATCACCAAGCTAATTTTTCATGATAACGCGCATGTGAGGTCTTTGTATGTTTTCATGCATTTCTTGAAAACCGCTGAAAGGAATTCAACAAAATTTTAGAATTTGTTTCGACTAACATAAATCTAACACCAGGAAAAATTTTATTTAATTTGTTGAACAAAAACATCTTCTTTAGGTGTAGGACCACCAAATACCGGGAACCAGTCCAGAGGTTGTACGTAAAAGTAGTACTAGTCAACAGACAGGTTCACTCTTGCATCATATAGAATTTGAACCGCACATGATACCAGAATAAATTTGGTATTTTTGGAAAGCTGAATATTCTAGGAAACTTGAGGATAAAGTTTTATTGGTTTTAAATGAACATAAAAATGTTGAGAGTCAATTAGGGACAAGCACTATTTTTGGACTGAAATAGAAAGTGAAAGTAGATTTTTAGACCACATGGACTTCAGGTTGAGCGTTTTTTCTTATATGCAATGAAACATATTGTGAAATTTTGACAGAATGTTTGGCCAGTGCATTTTTATAGGGGACAGAAGTGTCACTTAATTTGAAACAAAGGTAAATTTTCTAGGATAAGTCAAAATTATCAAATTTTAATATAGCTGAAGAGTAAAAAATCTATGGTGGTCCTACACCTGAAGAGGCCATAGACAGGTATATCAACTTCTATTTCTTTTGATAAAAATGGTACTAAAAGAAGGTAAATCACCAAGACTATCATTTTAATTGCTTATCAAAGCCAAAACCTATAGTGGGGGTTAAATTTCAGCCTAAATATGGTATTATGTAATATTGTATGAAATTATGGGGTCTGCAGTGGTCCGCGCTTAGTAGAATGTGCTTTAATTTAAATAAACTCCTGTTTTAGGTTTTGGATGTAATGAAAGGGTCAAAATGTATAAAACTAGAACTGGTAGACATTCTAGTATGCAGAAAAATAGTGTATTTAAGATGAATTTGTCAATTTTACACCTGCGGCTTAAGTCGGTTACATTGCTGGCATGGGTTAATACTAAAATTATTTATTTTCTAATCTGATGCTTGCTAAGGGTAAATTTGTTAGGAAACTAGTAACCATATGCAATAATTGTACTTGTTAAGATAATTGGGCCTTGAGATGATGGTACTTCTGTCAAAAATTCCTTAAACATGAGCAGTAATGGGAAATTGGCCAATTTTTGCAATTTCATACCAAAGCAAGATATAATTTTGTTTCTTTGTATGCCAGTTTGAACTTTAGTGGGGTTTTTATTAGTAAGGAATGTTCATTTAACTATTAAGCTTAATGGAATAGTGAACGCATTTAATGAAATTCATAAAATTTTAGTCTCAATTTAGAAACTATTAATGTACACCTCCAAAGTATAGTACAACTGAATATCAATAAATTTAAATTTGAACTCAAAAACTTTCTCAGGATGTACTAGGTGCATAATTAGGACAGTTTCATACTATTTTTCTTAATTGAAATGTATTTCAAGAGATAAAAGTCTTATCCCAACAGTTTGAAGGTACTCAGTATCTCACTTTGTAAAAAGGGGGGGGGGATGTGAAATTAACTGAAAAAGATGCAAAATTTATGATAAAATTATGTAATTAGTGCCTTTCTATGTGTGAAATAAGTCCATTTGTGTTGGATGTATATTGCCAAGCTTGCTATTTACATCTGCAACTAAGAAATTGAAAAATTAAGGAATAATGCATTTCTTGATCACCAAGCTAATTTTTCATGATAACGCGCATGTGAGGTCTTTGTATGTTTTCATGCATTTCTTGAAAACCGCTGAAAGGAATTCAACAAAATTTTAGAATTTGTTTCGACTAACATAAATCTAACACCAGGAAAAATTTTATTTAATTTGTTGAACAAAAACATCTTCTTTAGGTGTAGGACCACCAAATACCGGGAACCAGTCCAGAGGTTGTACGTAAAAGTAGTACTAGTCAACAGACAGGTTCACTCTTGCATCATATAGAATTTGAACCGCACATGATACCAGAATAAATTTGGTATTTTTGGAAAGCTGAATATTCTAGGAAACTTGAGGATAAAGTTTTATTGGTTTTAAATGAACATAAAAATGTTGAGAGTCAATTAGGGACAAGCACTATTTTTGGACTGAAATAGAAAGTGAAAGTAGATTTTTAGACCACATGGACTTCAGGTTGAGCGTTTTTTCTTATATGCAATGAAACATATTGTGAAATTTTGACAGAATGTTTGGCCAGTGCATTTTTATAGGGGACAGAAGTGTCACTTAATTTGAAACAAAGGTAAATTTTCTAGGATAAGTCAAAATTATCAAATTTTAATATAGCTGAAGAGTAAAAAATCTATGGTGGTCCTACACCTGAAGAGGCCATAGACAGGTATATCAACTTCTATTTCTTTTGATAAAAATGGTACTAAAAGAAGGTAAATCACCAAGACTATCATTTTAATTGCTTATCAAAGCCAAAACCTATAGTGGGGGTTAAATTTCAGCCTAAATATGGTATTATGTAATATTGTATGAAATTATGGGGTCTGCAGTGGTCCGCGCTTAGTAGAATGTGCTTTAATTTAAATAAACTCCTGTTTTAGGTTTTGGATGTAATGAAAGGGTCAAAATGTATAAAACTAGAACTGGTAGACATTCTAGTATGCAGAAAAATAGTGTATTTAAGATGAATTTGTCAATTTTACACCTGCGGCTTAAGTCGGTTACATTGCTGGCATGGGTTAATACTAAAATTATTTATTTTCTAATCTGATGCTTGCTAAGGGTAAATTTGTTAGGAAACTAGTAACCATATGCAATAATTGTACTTGTTAAGATAATTGGGCCTTGAGATGATGGTACTTCTGTCAAAAATTCCTTAAACATGAGCAGTAATGGGAAATTGGCCAATTTTTGCAATTTCATACCAAAGCAAGATATAATTTTGTTTCTTTGTATGCCAGTTTGAACTTTAGTGGGGTTTTTATTAGTAAGGAATGTTCATTTAACTATTAAGCTTAATGGAATAGTGAACGCATTTAATGAAATTCATAAAATTTTAGTCTCAATTTAGAAACTATTAATGTACACCTCCAAAGTATAGTACAACTGAATATCAATAAATTTAAATTTGAACTCAAAAACTTTCTCAGGATGTACTAGGTGCATAATTAGGACAGTTTCATACTATTTTTCTTAATTGAAATGTATTTCAAGAGATAAAAGTCTTATCCCAACAGTTTGAAGGTACTCAGTATCTCACTTTGTAAAAAGGGGGGGGGATGTGAAATTAACTGAAAAAGATGCAAAATTTATGATAAAATTATGTAATTAGTGCCTTTCTATGTGTGAAATAAGTCCATTTGTGTTGGATGTATATTGCCAAGCTTGCTATTTACATCTGCAACTAAGAAATTGAAAAATTAAGGAATAATGCATTTCTTGATCACCAAGCTAATTTTTCATGATAACGCGCATGTGAGGTCTTTGTATGTTTTCATGCATTTCTTTATAAAGAAGATGTTTTTGTTCAACAAATTAAATAAAATTTTTCCTGGTGTTAGATTTATGTTAGTCGAAACAAATTCTAAAATTTTGTTGAATTCCTTTCAGCGGTTTTCAAGAAATGCATGAAAACATACAAAGACCTCACATGCGCGTTATCATGAAAAATTAGCTTGGTGATCAAGAAATGCATTATTCCTTAATTTTTCAATTTCTTAGTTGCAGATGTAAATAGCAAGCTTGGCAATATACATCCAACACAAATGGACTTATTTCACACATAGAAAGGCACTAATTACATAATTTTATCATAAATTTTGCATCTTTTTCAGTTAATTTCACATCCCCCCCCCCTTTTTACAAAGTGAGATACTGAGTACCTTCAAACTGTTGGGATAAGACTTTTATCTCTTGAAATACATTTCAATTAAGAAAAATAGTATGAAACTGTCCTAATTATGCACCTAGTACATCCTGAGAAAGTTTTTGAGTTCAAATTTAAATTTATTGATATTCAGTTGTACTATACTTTGGAGGTGTACATTAATAGTTTCTAAATTGAGACTAAAATTTTATGAATTTCATTAAATGCGTTCACTATTCCATTAAGCTTAATAGTTAAATGAACATTCCTTACTAATAAAAACCCCACTAAAGTTCAAACTGGCATACAAAGAAACAAAATTATATCTTGCTTTGGTATGAAATTGCAAAAATTGGCCAATTTCCCATTACTGCTCATGTTTAAGGAATTTTTGACAGAAGTACCATCATCTCAAGGCCCAATTATCTTAACAAGTACAATTATTGCATATGGTTACTAGTTTCCTAACAAATTTACCCTTAGCAAGCATCAGATTAGAAAATAAATAATTTTAGTATTAACCCATGCCAGCAATGTAACCGACTTAAGCCGCAGGTGTAAAATTGACAAATTCATCTTAAATACACTATTTTTCTGCATACTAGAATGTCTACCAGTTCTAGTTTTATACATTTTGACCCTTTCATTACATCCAAAACCTAAAACAGGAGTTTATTTAAATTAAAGCACATTCTACTAAGCGCGGACCACTGCAGACCCCATAATTTCATACAATATTACATAATACCATATTTAGGCTGAAATTTAACCCCCACTATAGGTTTTGGCTTTGATAAGCAATTAAAATGATAGTCTTGGTGATTTACCTTCTTTTAGTACCATTTTTATCAAAAGAAATAGAAGTTGATATACCTGTCTATGGCCTCTTCAGGTGTAGGACCACCATAGATTTTTTACTCTTCAGCTATATTAAAATTTGATAATTTTGACTTATCCTAGAAAATTTACCTTTGTTTCAAATTAAGTGACACTTCTGTCCCCTATAAAAATGCACTGGCCAAACATTCTGTCAAAATTTCACAATATGTTTCATTGCATATAAGAAAAAACGCTCAACCTGAAGTCCATGTGGTCTAAAAATCTACTTTCACTTTCTATTTCAGTCCAAAAATAGTGCTTGTCCCTAATTGACTCTCAACATTTTTATGTTCATTTAAAACCAATAAAACTTTATCCTCAAGTTTCCTAGAATATTCAGCTTTCCAAAAATACCAAATTTATTCTGGTATCATGTGCGGTTCAAATTCTATATGATGCAAGAGTGAACCTGTCTGTTGACTAGTACTACTTTTACGTACAACCTCTGGACTGGTTCCCGGTATTTGGTGGTCCTACACCTAAAGAAGATGTTTTTGTTCAACAAATTAAATAAAATTTTTCCTGGTGTTAGATTTATGTTAGTCGAAACAAATTCTAAAATTTTGTTGAATTCCTTTCAGCGGTTTTCAAGAAATGCATGAAAACATACAAAGACCTCACATGCGCGTTATCATGAAAAATTAGCTTGGTGATCAAGAAATGCATTATTCCTTAATTTTTCAATTTCTTAGTTGCAGATGTAAATAGCAAGCTTGGCAATATACATCCAACACAAATGGACTTATTTCACACATAGAAAGGCACTAATTACATAATTTTATCATAAATTTTGCATCTTTTTCAGTTAATTTCACATCCCCCCCCCCTTTTTACAAAGTGAGATACTGAGTACCTTCAAACTGTTGGGATAAGACTTTTATCTCTTGAAATACATTTCAATTAAGAAAAATAGTATGAAACTGTCCTAATTATGCACCTAGTACATCCTGAGAAAGTTTTTGAGTTCAAATTTAAATTTATTGATATTCAGTTGTACTATACTTTGGAGGTGTACATTAATAGTTTCTAAATTGAGACTAAAATTTTATGAATTTCATTAAATGCGTTCACTATTCCATTAAGCTTAATAGTTAAATGAACATTCCTTACTAATAAAAACCCCACTAAAGTTCAAACTGGCATACAAAGAAACAAAATTATATCTTGCTTTGGTATGAAATTGCAAAAATTGGCCAATTTCCCATTACTGCTCATGTTTAAGGAATTTTTGACAGAAGTACCATCATCTCAAGGCCCAATTATCTTAACAAGTACAATTATTGCATATGGTTACTAGTTTCCTAACAAATTTACCCTTAGCAAGCATCAGATTAGAAAATAAATAATTTTAGTATTAACCCATGCCAGCAATGTAACCGACTTAAGCCGCAGGTGTAAAATTGACAAATTCATCTTAAATACACTATTTTTCTGCATACTAGAATGTCTACCAGTTCTAGTTTTATACATTTTGACCCTTTCATTACATCCAAAACCTAAAACAGGAGTTTATTTAAATTAAAGCACATTCTACTAAGCGCGGACCACTGCAGACCCCATAATTTCATACAATATTACATAATACCATATTTAGGCTGAAATTTAACCCCCACTATAGGTTTTGGCTTTGATAAGCAATTAAAATGATAGTCTTGGTGATTTACCTTCTTTTAGTACCATTTTTATCAAAAGAAATAGAAGTTGATATACCTGTCTATGGCCTCTTCAGGTGTAGGACCACCATAGATTTTTTACTCTTCAGCTATATTAAAATTTGATAATTTTGACTTATCCTAGAAAATTTACCTTTGTTTCAAATTAAGTGACACTTCTGTCCCCTATAAAAATGCACTGGCCAAACATTCTGTCAAAATTTCACAATATGTTTCATTGCATATAAGAAAAAACGCTCAACCTGAAGTCCATGTGGTCTAAAAATCTACTTTCACTTTCTATTTCAGTCCAAAAATAGTGCTTGTCCCTAATTGACTCTCAACATTTTTATGTTCATTTAAAACCAATAAAACTTTATCCTCAAGTTTCCTAGAATATTCAGCTTTCCAAAAATACCAAATTTATTCTGGTATCATGTGCGGTTCAAATTCTATATGATGCAAGAGTGAACCTGTCTGTTGACTAGTACTACTTTTACGTACAACCTCTGGACTGGTTCCCGGTATTTGGTGGTCCTACACCTAAAGAAGATGTTTTTGTTCAACAAATTAAATAAAATTTTTCCTGGTGTTAGATTTATGTTAGTCGAAACAAATTCTAAAATTTTGTTGAATTCCTTTCAGCGGTTTTCAAGAAATGCATGAAAACATACAAAGACCTCACATGCGCGTTATCATGAAAAATTAGCTTGGTGATCAAGAAATGCATTATTCCTTAATTTTTCAATTTCTTAGTTGCAGATGTAAATAGCAAGCTTGGCAATATACATCCAACACAAATGGACTTATTTCACACATAGAAAGGCACTAATTACATAATTTTATCATAAATTTTGCATCTTTTTCAGTTAATTTCACATCCCCCCCCCTTTTTACAAAGTGAGATACTGAGTACCTTCAAACTGTTGGGATAAGACTTTTATCTCTTGAAATACATTTCAATTAAGAAAAATAGTATGAAACTGTCCTAATTATGCACCTAGTACATCCTGAGAAAGTTTTTGAGTTCAAATTTAAATTTATTGATATTCAGTTGTACTATACTTTGGAGGTGTACATTAATAGTTTCTAAATTGAGACTAAAATTTTATGAATTTCATTAAATGCGTTCACTATTCCATTAAGCTTAATAGTTAAATGAACATTCCTTACTAATAAAAACCCCACTAAAGTTCAAACTGGCATACAAAGAAACAAAATTATATCTTGCTTTGGTATGAAATTGCAAAAATTGGCCAATTTCCCATTACTGCTCATGTTTAAGGAATTTTTGACAGAAGTACCATCATCTCAAGGCCCAATTATCTTAACAAGTACAATTATTGCATATGGTTACTAGTTTCCTAACAAATTTACCCTTAGCAAGCATCAGATTAGAAAATAAATAATTTTAGTATTAACCCATGCCAGCAATGTAACCGACTTAAGCCGCAGGTGTAAAATTGACAAATTCATCTTAAATACACTATTTTTCTGCATACTAGAATGTCTACCAGTTCTAGTTTTATACATTTTGACCCTTTCATTACATCCAAAACCTAAAACAGGAGTTTATTTAAATTAAAGCACATTCTACTAAGCGCGGACCACTGCAGACCCCATAATTTCATACAATATTACATAATACCATATTTAGGCTGAAATTTAACCCCCACTATAGGTTTTGGCTTTGATAAGCAATTAAAATGATAGTCTTGGTGATTTACCTTCTTTTAGTACCATTTTTATCAAAAGAAATAGAAGTTGATATACCTGTCTATGGCCTCTTCAGGTGTAGGACCACCATAGATTTTTTACTCTTCAGCTATATTAAAATTTGATAATTTTGACTTATCCTAGAAAATTTACCTTTGTTTCAAATTAAGTGACACTTCTGTCCCCTATAAAAATGCACTGGCCAAACATTCTGTCAAAATTTCACAATATGTTTCATTGCATATAAGAAAAAACGCTCAACCTGAAGTCCATGTGGTCTAAAAATCTACTTTCACTTTCTATTTCAGTCCAAAAATAGTGCTTGTCCCTAATTGACTCTCAACATTTTTATGTTCATTTAAAACCAATAAAACTTTATCCTCAAGTTTCCTAGAATATTCAGCTTTCCAAAAATACCAAATTTATTCTGGTATCATGTGCGGTTCAAATTCTATATGATGCAAGAGTGAACCTGTCTGTTGACTAGTACTACTTTTACGTACAACCTCTGGACTGGTTCCCGGTATTTGGTGGTCCTACACCTAAAGAAGATGTTTTTGTTCAACAAATTAAATAAAATTTTTCCTGGTGTTAGATTTATGTTAGTCGAAACAAATTCTAAAATTTTGTTGAATTCCTTTCAGCGGTTTTCAAGAAATGCATGAAAACATACAAAGACCTCACATGCGCGTTATCATGAAAAATTAGCTTGGTGATCAAGAAATGCATTATTCCTTAATTTTTCAATTTCTTAGTTGCAGATGTAAATAGCAAGCTTGGCAATATACATCCAACACAAATGGACTTATTTCACACATAGAAAGGCACTAATTACATAATTTTATCATAAATTTTGCATCTTTTTCAGTTAATTTCACATCCCCCCCCCCTTTTTACAAAGTGAGATACTGAGTACCTTCAAACTGTTGGGATAAGACTTTTATCTCTTGAAATACATTTCAATTAAGAAAAATAGTATGAAACTGTCCTAATTATGCACCTAGTACATCCTGAGAAAGTTTTTGAGTTCAAATTTAAATTTATTGATATTCAGTTGTACTATACTTTGGAGGTGTACATTAATAGTTTCTAAATTGAGACTAAAATTTTATGAATTTCATTAAATGCGTTCACTATTCCATTAAGCTTAATAGTTAAATGAACATTCCTTACTAATAAAAACCCCACTAAAGTTCAAACTGGCATACAAAGAAACAAAATTATATCTTGCTTTGGTATGAAATTGCAAAAATTGGCCAATTTCCCATTACTGCTCATGTTTAAGGAATTTTTGACAGAAGTACCATCATCTCAAGGCCCAATTATCTTAACAAGTACAATTATTGCATATGGTTACTAGTTTCCTAACAAATTTACCCTTAGCAAGCATCAGATTAGAAAATAAATAATTTTAGTATTAACCCATGCCAGCAATGTAACCGACTTAAGCCGCAGGTGTAAAATTGACAAATTCATCTTAAATACACTATTTTTCTGCATACTAGAATGTCTACCAGTTCTAGTTTTATACATTTTGACCCTTTCATTACATCCAAAACCTAAAACAGGAGTTTATTTAAATTAAAGCACATTCTACTAAGCGCGGACCACTGCAGACCCCATAATTTCATACAATATTACATAATACCATATTTAGGCTGAAATTTAACCCCCACTATAGGTTTTGGCTTTGATAAGCAATTAAAATGATAGTCTTGGTGATTTACCTTCTTTTAGTACCATTTTTATCAAAAGAAATAGAAGTTGATATACCTGTCTATGGCCTCTTCAGGTGTAGGACCACCATAGATTTTTTACTCTTCAGCTATATTAAAATTTGATAATTTTGACTTATCCTAGAAAATTTACCTTTGTTTCAAATTAAGTGACACTTCTGTCCCCTATAAAAATGCACTGGCCAAACATTCTGTCAAAATTTCACAATATGTTTCATTGCATATAAGAAAAAACGCTCAACCTGAAGTCCATGTGGTCTAAAAATCTACTTTCACTTTCTATTTCAGTCCAAAAATAGTGCTTGTCCCTAATTGACTCTCAACATTTTTATGTTCATTTAAAACCAATAAAACTTTATCCTCAAGTTTCCTAGAATATTCAGCTTTCCAAAAATACCAAATTTATTCTGGTATCATGTGCGGTTCAAATTCTATATGATGCAAGAGTGAACCTGTCTGTTGACTAGTACTACTTTTACGTACAACCTCTGGACTGGTTCCCGGTATTTGGTGGTCCTACACCTAAAGAAGATGTTTTTGTTCAACAAATTAAATAAAATTTTTCCTGGTGTTAGATTTATGTTAGTCGAAACAAATTCTAAAATTTTGTTGAATTCCTTTCAGCGGTTTTCAAGAAATGCATGAAAACATACAAAGACCTCACATGCGCGTTATCATGAAAAATTAGCTTGGTGATCAAGAAATGCATTATTCCTTAATTTTTCAATTTCTTAGTTGCAGATGTAAATAGCAAGCTTGGCAATATACATCCAACACAAATGGACTTATTTCACACATAGAAAGGCACTAATTACATAATTTTATCATAAATTTTGCATCTTTTTCAGTTAATTTCACATCCCCCCCCCTTTTTACAAAGTGAGATACTGAGTACCTTCAAACTGTTGGGATAAGACTTTTATCTCTTGAAATACATTTCAATTAAGAAAAATAGTATGAAACTGTCCTAATTATGCACCTAGTACATCCTGAGAAAGTTTTTGAGTTCAAATTTAAATTTATTGATATTCAGTTGTACTATACTTTGGAGGTGTACATTAATAGTTTCTAAATTGAGACTAAAATTTTATGAATTTCATTAAATGCGTTCACTATTCCATTAAGCTTAATAGTTAAATGAACATTCCTTACTAATAAAAACCCCACTAAAGTTCAAACTGGCATACAAAGAAACAAAATTATATCTTGCTTTGGTATGAAATTGCAAAAATTGGCCAATTTCCCATTACTGCTCATGTTTAAGGAATTTTTGACAGAAGTACCATCATCTCAAGGCCCAATTATCTTAACAAGTACAATTATTGCATATGGTTACTAGTTTCCTAACAAATTTACCCTTAGCAAGCATCAGATTAGAAAATAAATAATTTTAGTATTAACCCATGCCAGCAATGTAACCGACTTAAGCCGCAGGTGTAAAATTGACAAATTCATCTTAAATACACTATTTTTCTGCATACTAGAATGTCTACCAGTTCTAGTTTTATACATTTTGACCCTTTCATTACATCCAAAACCTAAAACAGGAGTTTATTTAAATTAAAGCACATTCTACTAAGCGCGGACCACTGCAGACCCCATAATTTCATACAATATTACATAATACCATATTTAGGCTGAAATTTAACCCCCACTATAGGTTTTGGCTTTGATAAGCAATTAAAATGATAGTCTTGGTGATTTACCTTCTTTTAGTACCATTTTTATCAAAAGAAATAGAAGTTGATATACCTGTCTATGGCCTCTTCAGGTGTAGGACCACCATAGATTTTTTACTCTTCAGCTATATTAAAATTTGATAATTTTGACTTATCCTAGAAAATTTACCTTTGTTTCAAATTAAGTGACACTTCTGTCCCCTATAAAAATGCACTGGCCAAACATTCTGTCAAAATTTCACAATATGTTTCATTGCATATAAGAAAAAACGCTCAACCTGAAGTCCATGTGGTCTAAAAATCTACTTTCACTTTCTATTTCAGTCCAAAAATAGTGCTTGTCCCTAATTGACTCTCAACATTTTTATGTTCATTTAAAACCAATAAAACTTTATCCTCAAGTTTCCTAGAATATTCAGCTTTCCAAAAATACCAAATTTATTCTGGTATCATGTGCGGTTCAAATTCTATATGATGCAAGAGTGAACCTGTCTGTTGACTAGTACTACTTTTACGTACAACCTCTGGACTGGTTCCCGGTATTTGGTGGTCCTACACCTAAAGAAGATGTTTTTGTTCAACAAATTAAATAAAATTTTTCCTGGTGTTAGATTTATGTTAGTCGAAACAAATTCTAAAATTTTGTTGAATTCCTTTCAGCGGTTTTCAAGAAATGCATGAAAACATACAAAGACCTCACATGCGCGTTATCATGAAAAATTAGCTTGGTGATCAAGAAATGCATTATTCCTTAATTTTTCAATTTCTTAGTTGCAGATGTAAATAGCAAGCTTGGCAATATACATCCAACACAAATGGACTTATTTCACACATAGAAAGGCACTAATTACATAATTTTATCATAAATTTTGCATCTTTTTCAGTTAATTTCACATCCCCCCCCCCTTTTTACAAAGTGAGATACTGAGTACCTTCAAACTGTTGGGATAAGACTTTTATCTCTTGAAATACATTTCAATTAAGAAAAATAGTATGAAACTGTCCTAATTATGCACCTAGTACATCCTGAGAAAGTTTTTGAGTTCAAATTTAAATTTATTGATATTCAGTTGTACTATACTTTGGAGGTGTACATTAATAGTTTCTAAATTGAGACTAAAATTTTATGAATTTCATTAAATGCGTTCACTATTCCATTAAGCTTAATAGTTAAATGAACATTCCTTACTAATAAAAACCCCACTAAAGTTCAAACTGGCATACAAAGAAACAAAATTATATCTTGCTTTGGTATGAAATTGCAAAAATTGGCCAATTTCCCATTACTGCTCATGTTTAAGGAATTTTTGACAGAAGTACCATCATCTCAAGGCCCAATTATCTTAACAAGTACAATTATTGCATATGGTTACTAGTTTCCTAACAAATTTACCCTTAGCAAGCATCAGATTAGAAAATAAATAATTTTAGTATTAACCCATGCCAGCAATGTAACCGACTTAAGCCGCAGGTGTAAAATTGACAAATTCATCTTAAATACACTATTTTTCTGCATACTAGAATGTCTACCAGTTCTAGTTTTATACATTTTGACCCTTTCATTACATCCAAAACCTAAAACAGGAGTTTATTTAAATTAAAGCACATTCTACTAAGCGCGGACCACTGCAGACCCCATAATTTCATACAATATTACATAATACCATATTTAGGCTGAAATTTAACCCCCACTATAGGTTTTGGCTTTGATAAGCAATTAAAATGATAGTCTTGGTGATTTACCTTCTTTTAGTACCATTTTTATCAAAAGAAATAGAAGTTGATATACCTGTCTATGGCCTCTTCAGGTGTAGGACCACCATAGATTTTTTACTCTTCAGCTATATTAAAATTTGATAATTTTGACTTATCCTAGAAAATTTACCTTTGTTTCAAATTAAGTGACACTTCTGTCCCCTATAAAAATGCACTGGCCAAACATTCTGTCAAAATTTCACAATATGTTTCATTGCATATAAGAAAAAACGCTCAACCTGAAGTCCATGTGGTCTAAAAATCTACTTTCACTTTCTATTTCAGTCCAAAAATAGTGCTTGTCCCTAATTGACTCTCAACATTTTTATGTTCATTTAAAACCAATAAAACTTTATCCTCAAGTTTCCTAGAATATTCAGCTTTCCAAAAATACCAAATTTATTCTGGTATCATGTGCGGTTCAAATTCTATATGATGCAAGAGTGAACCTGTCTGTTGACTAGTACTACTTTTACGTACAACCTCTGGACTGGTTCCCGGTATTTGGTGGTCCTACACCTAAAGAAGATGTTTTTGTTCAACAAATTAAATAAAATTTTTCCTGGTGTTAGATTTATGTTAGTCGAAACAAATTCTAAAATTTTGTTGAATTCCTTTCAGCGGTTTTCAAGAAATGCATGAAAACATACAAAGACCTCACATGCGCGTTATCATGAAAAATTAGCTTGGTGATCAAGAAATGCATTATTCCTTAATTTTTCAATTTCTTAGTTGCAGATGTAAATAGCAAGCTTGGCAATATACATCCAACACAAATGGACTTATTTCACACATAGAAAGGCACTAATTACATAATTTTATCATAAATTTTGCATCTTTTTCAGTTAATTTCACATCCCCCCCCCCTTTTTACAAAGTGAGATACTGAGTACCTTCAAACTGTTGGGATAAGACTTTTATCTCTTGAAATACATTTCAATTAAGAAAAATAGTATGAAACTGTCCTAATTATGCACCTAGTACATCCTGAGAAAGTTTTTGAGTTCAAATTTAAATTTATTGATATTCAGTTGTACTATACTTTGGAGGTGTACATTAATAGTTTCTAAATTGAGACTAAAATTTTATGAATTTCATTAAATGCGTTCACTATTCCATTAAGCTTAATAGTTAAATGAACATTCCTTACTAATAAAAACCCCACTAAAGTTCAAACTGGCATACAAAGAAACAAAATTATATCTTGCTTTGGTATGAAATTGCAAAAATTGGCCAATTTCCCATTACTGCTCATGTTTAAGGAATTTTTGACAGAAGTACCATCATCTCAAGGCCCAATTATCTTAACAAGTACAATTATTGCATATGGTTACTAGTTTCCTAACAAATTTACCCTTAGCAAGCATCAGATTAGAAAATAAATAATTTTAGTATTAACCCATGCCAGCAATGTAACCGACTTAAGCCGCAGGTGTAAAATTGACAAATTCATCTTAAATACACTATTTTTCTGCATACTAGAATGTCTACCAGTTCTAGTTTTATACATTTTGACCCTTTCATTACATCCAAAACCTAAAACAGGAGTTTATTTAAATTAAAGCACATTCTACTAAGCGCGGACCACTGCAGACCCCATAATTTCATACAATATTACATAATACCATATTTAGGCTGAAATTTAACCCCCACTATAGGTTTTGGCTTTGATAAGCAATTAAAATGATAGTCTTGGTGATTTACCTTCTTTTAGTACCATTTTTATCAAAAGAAATAGAAGTTGATATACCTGTCTATGGCCTCTTCAGGTGTAGGACCACCATAGATTTTTTACTCTTCAGCTATATTAAAATTTGATAATTTTGACTTATCCTAGAAAATTTACCTTTGTTTCAAATTAAGTGACACTTCTGTCCCCTATAAAAATGCACTGGCCAAACATTCTGTCAAAATTTCACAATATGTTTCATTGCATATAAGAAAAAACGCTCAACCTGAAGTCCATGTGGTCTAAAAATCTACTTTCACTTTCTATTTCAGTCCAAAAATAGTGCTTGTCCCTAATTGACTCTCAACATTTTTATGTTCATTTAAAACCAATAAAACTTTATCCTCAAGTTTCCTAGAATATTCAGCTTTCCAAAAATACCAAATTTATTCTGGTATCATGTGCGGTTCAAATTCTATATGATGCAAGAGTGAACCTGTCTGTTGACTAGTACTACTTTTACGTACAACCTCTGGACTGGTTCCCGGTATTTGGTGGTCCTACACCTAAAGAAGATGTTTTTGTTCAACAAATTAAATAAAATTTTTCCTGGTGTTAGATTTATGTTAGTCGAAACAAATTCTAAAATTTTGTTGAATTCCTTTCAGCGGTTTTCAAGAAATGCATGAAAACATACAAAGACCTCACATGCGCGTTATCATGAAAAATTAGCTTGGTGATCAAGAAATGCATTATTCCTTAATTTTTCAATTTCTTAGTTGCAGATGTAAATAGCAAGCTTGGCAATATACATCCAACACAAATGGACTTATTTCACACATAGAAAGGCACTAATTACATAATTTTATCATAAATTTTGCATCTTTTTCAGTTAATTTCACATCCCCCCCCCTTTTTACAAAGTGAGATACTGAGTACCTTCAAACTGTTGGGATAAGACTTTTATCTCTTGAAATACATTTCAATTAAGAAAAATAGTATGAAACTGTCCTAATTATGCACCTAGTACATCCTGAGAAAGTTTTTGAGTTCAAATTTAAATTTATTGATATTCAGTTGTACTATACTTTGGAGGTGTACATTAATAGTTTCTAAATTGAGACTAAAATTTTATGAATTTCATTAAATGCGTTCACTATTCCATTAAGCTTAATAGTTAAATGAACATTCCTTACTAATAAAAACCCCACTAAAGTTCAAACTGGCATACAAAGAAACAAAATTATATCTTGCTTTGGTATGAAATTGCAAAAATTGGCCAATTTCCCATTACTGCTCATGTTTAAGGAATTTTTGACAGAAGTACCATCATCTCAAGGCCCAATTATCTTAACAAGTACAATTATTGCATATGGTTACTAGTTTCCTAACAAATTTACCCTTAGCAAGCATCAGATTAGAAAATAAATAATTTTAGTATTAACCCATGCCAGCAATGTAACCGACTTAAGCCGCAGGTGTAAAATTGACAAATTCATCTTAAATACACTATTTTTCTGCATACTAGAATGTCTACCAGTTCTAGTTTTATACATTTTGACCCTTTCATTACATCCAAAACCTAAAACAGGAGTTTATTTAAATTAAAGCACATTCTACTAAGCGCGGACCACTGCAGACCCCATAATTTCATACAATATTACATAATACCATATTTAGGCTGAAATTTAACCCCCACTATAGGTTTTGGCTTTGATAAGCAATTAAAATGATAGTCTTGGTGATTTACCTTCTTTTAGTACCATTTTTATCAAAAGAAATAGAAGTTGATATACCTGTCTATGGCCTCTTCAGGTGTAGGACCACCATAGATTTTTTACTCTTCAGCTATATTAAAATTTGATAATTTTGACTTATCCTAGAAAATTTACCTTTGTTTCAAATTAAGTGACACTTCTGTCCCCTATAAAAATGCACTGGCCAAACATTCTGTCAAAATTTCACAATATGTTTCATTGCATATAAGAAAAAACGCTCAACCTGAAGTCCATGTGGTCTAAAAATCTACTTTCACTTTCTATTTCAGTCCAAAAATAGTGCTTGTCCCTAATTGACTCTCAACATTTTTATGTTCATTTAAAACCAATAAAACTTTATCCTCAAGTTTCCTAGAATATTCAGCTTTCCAAAAATACCAAATTTATTCTGGTATCATGTGCGGTTCAAATTCTATATGATGCAAGAGTGAACCTGTCTGTTGACTAGTACTACTTTTACGTACAACCTCTGGACTGGTTCCCGGTATTTGGTGGTCCTACACCTAAAGAAGATGTTTTTGTTCAACAAATTAAATAAAATTTTTCCTGGTGTTAGATTTATGTTAGTCGAAACAAATTCTAAAATTTTGTTGAATTCCTTTCAGGGGTTTTCAAGAAATGCATGAAAACATACAAAGACCTCACATGCGCGTTATCATGAAAAATTAGCTTGGTGATCAAGAAATGCATTATTTCTTAATTTTTCAATTTCTTAGTTGCAGATGTAAATAGCAAGCTTGGCAATATACATCCAACACAAATGGACTTATTTCACACATAGAAAGGCACTAATTACATAATTTTATCATAAATTTTGCATCTTTTTCAGTTAATTTCACATCCCCCCCCCCTTTTTACAAAGTGAGATACTGAGTACCTTCAAACTGTTGGGATAAGACTTTTATCTCTTGAAATACATTTCAATTAAGAAAAATAGTATGAAACTGTCCTAATTATGCACCTAGTACATCCTGAGAAAGTTTTTGAGTTCAAATTTAAATTTATTGATATTCAGTTGTACTATACTTTGGAGGTGTACATTAATAGTTTCTAAATTGAGACTAAAATTTTATGAATTTCATTAAATGCGTTCACTATTCCATTAAGCTTAATAGTTAAATGAACATTCCTTACTAATAAAAACCCCACTAAAGTTCAAACTGGCATACAAAGAAACAAAATTATATCTTGCTTTGGTATGAAATTGCAAAAATTGGCCAATTTCCCATTACTGCTCATGTTTAAGGAATTTTTGACAGAAGTACCATCATCTCAAGGCCCAATTATCTTAACAAGTACAATTATTGCATATGGTTACTAGTTTCCTAACAAATTTACCCTTAGCAAGCATCAGATTAGAAAATAAATAATTTTAGTATTAACCCATGCCAGCAATGTAACCGACTTAAGCCGCAGGTGTAAAATTGACAAATTCATCTTAAATACACTATTTTTCTGCATACTAGAATGTCTACCAGTTCTAGTTTTATACATTTTGACCCTTTCATTACATCCAAAACCTAAAACAGGAGTTTATTTAAATTAAAGCACATTCTACTAAGCGCGGACCACTGCAGACCCCATAATTTCATACAATATTACATAATACCATATTTAGGCTGAAATTTAACCCCCACTATAGGTTTTGGCTTTGATAAGCAATTAAAATGATAGTCTTGGTGATTTACCTTCTTTTAGTACCATTTTTATCAAAAGAAATAGAAGTTGATATACCTGTCTATGGCCTCTTCAGGTGTAGGACCACCATAGATTTTTTACTCTTCAGCTATATTAAAATTTGATAATTTTGACTTATCCTAGAAAATTTACCTTTGTTTCAAATTAAGTGACACTTCTGTCCCCTATAAAAATGCACTGGCCAAACATTCTGTCAAAATTTCACAATATGTTTCATTGCATATAAGAAAAAACGCTCAACCTGAAGTCCATGTGGTCTAAAAATCTACTTTCACTTTCTATTTCAGTCCAAAAATAGTGCTTGTCCCTAATTGACTCTCAACATTTTTATGTTCATTTAAAACCAATAAAACTTTATCCTCAAGTTTCCTAGAATATTCAGCTTTCCAAAAATACCAAATTTATTCTGGTATCATGTGCGGTTCAAATTCTATATGATGCAAGAGTGAACCTGTCTGTTGACTAGTACTACTTTTACCTACAACCTCTGGACTGGTTCCCGGTATTTGGTGGTCCTACACCTAAAGAAGATGTTTTTGTTCAACAAATTAAATAAAATTTTTCCTGGTGTTAGATTTATGTTAGTCGAAACAAATTCTAAAATTTTGTTGAATTCCTTTCAGCGGTTTTCAAGAAATGCATGAAAACATACAAAGACCTCACATGCGCGTTATCATGAAAAATTAGCTTGGTGATCAAGAAATGCATTATTCCTTAATTTTTCAATTTCTTAGTTGCAGATGTAAATAGCAAGCTTGGCAATATACATCCAACACAAATGGACTTATTTCACACATAGAAAGGCACTAATTACATAATTTTATCATAAATTTTGCATCTTTTTCAGTTAATTTCACATCCCCCCCCCCTTTTTACAAAGTGAGATACTGAGTACCTTCAAACTGTTGGGATAAGACTTTTATCTCTTGAAATACATTTCAATTAAGAAAAATAGTATGAAACTGTCCTAATTATGCACCTAGTACATCCTGAGAAAGTTTTTGAGTTCAAATTTAAATTTATTGATATTCAGTTGTACTATACTTTGGAGGTGTACATTAATAGTTTCTAAATTGAGACTAAAATTTTATGAATTTCATTAAATGCGTTCACTATTCCATTAAGCTTAATAGTTAAATGAACATTCCTTACTAATAAAAACCCCACTAAAGTTCAAACTGGCATACAAAGAAACAAAATTATATCTTGCTTTGGTATGAAATTGCAAAAATTGGCCAATTTCCCATTACTGCTCATGTTTAAGGAATTTTTGACAGAAGTACCATCATCTCAAGGCCCAATTATCTTAACAAGTACAATTATTGCATATGGTTACTAGTTTCCTAACAAATTTACCCTTAGCAAGCATCAGATTAGAAAATAAATAATTTTAGTATTAACCCATGCCAGCAATGTAACCGACTTAAGCCGCAGGTGTAAAATTGACAAATTCATCTTAAATACACTATTTTTCTGCATACTAGAATGTCTACCAGTTCTAGTTTTATACATTTTGACCCTTTCATTACATCCAAAACCTAAAACAGGAGTTTATTTAAATTAAAGCACATTCTACTAAGCGCGGACCACTGCAGACCCCATAATTTCATACAATATTACATAATACCATATTTAGGCTGAAATTTAACCCCCACTATAGGTTTTGGCTTTGATAAGCAATTAAAATGATAGTCTTGGTGATTTACCTTCTTTTAGTACCATTTTTATCAAAAGAAATAGAAGTTGATATACCTGTCTATGGCCTCTTCAGGTGTAGGACCACCATAGATTTTTTACTCTTCAGCTATATTAAAATTTGATAATTTTGACTTATCCTAGAAAATTTACCTTTGTTTCAAATTAAGTGACACTTCTGTCCCCTATAAAAATGCACTGGCCAAACATTCTGTCAAAATTTCACAATATGTTTCATTGCATATAAGAAAAAACGCTCAACCTGAAGTCCATGTGGTCTAAAAATCTACTTTCACTTTCTATTTCAGTCCAAAAATAGTGCTTGTCCCTAATTGACTCTCAACATTTTTATGTTCATTTAAAACCAATAAAACTTTATCCTCAAGTTTCCTAGAATATTCAGCTTTCCAAAAATACCAAATTTATTCTGGTATCATGTGCGGTTCAAATTCTATATGATGCAAGAGTGAACCTGTCTGTTGACTAGTACTACTTTTACGTACAACCTCTGGACTGGTTCCCGGTATTTGGTGGTCCTACACCTAAAGAAGATGTTTTTGTTCAACAAATTAAATAAAATTTTTCCTGGTGTTAGATTTATGTTAGTCGAAACAAATTCTAAAATTTTGTTGAATTCCTTTCAGCGGTTTTCAAGAAATGCATGAAAACATACAAAGACCTCACATGCGCGTTATCATGAAAAATTAGCTTGGTGATCAAGAAATGCATTATTCCTTAATTTTTCAATTTCTTAGTTGCAGATGTAAATAGCAAGCTTGGCAATATACATCCAACACAAATGGACTTATTTCACACATAGAAAGGCACTAATTACATAATTTTATCATAAATTTTGCATCTTTTTCAGTTAATTTCACATCCCCCCCCCCCTTTTTACAAAGTGAGATACTGAGTACCTTCAAACTGTTGGGATAAGACTTTTATCTCTTGAAATACATTTCAATTAAGAAAAATAGTATGAAACTGTCCTAATTATGCACCTAGTACATCCTGAGAAAGTTTTTGAGTTCAAATTTAAATTTATTGATATTCAGTTGTACTATACTTTGGAGGTGTACATTAATAGTTTCTAAATTGAGACTAAAATTTTATGAATTTCATTAAATGCGTTCACTATTCCATTAAGCTTAATAGTTAAATGAACATTCCTTACTAATAAAAACCCCACTAAAGTTCAAACTGGCATACAAAGAAACAAAATTATATCTTGCTTTGGTATGAAATTGCAAAAATTGGCCAATTTCCCATTACTGCTCATGTTTAAGGAATTTTTGACAGAAGTACCATCATCTCAAGGCCCAATTATCTTAACAAGTACAATTATTGCATATGGTTACTAGTTTCCTAACAAATTTACCCTTAGCAAGCATCAGATTAGAAAATAAATAATTTTAGTATTAACCCATGCCAGCAATGTAACCGACTTAAGCCGCAGGTGTAAAATTGACAAATTCATCTTAAATACACTATTTTTCTGCATACTAGAATGTCTACCAGTTCTAGTTTTATACATTTTGACCCTTTCATTACATCCAAAACCTAAAACAGGAGTTTATTTAAATTAAAGCACATTCTACTAAGCGCGGACCACTGCAGACCCCATAATTTCATACAATATTACATAATACCATATTTAGGCTGAAATTTAACCCCCACTATAGGTTTTGGCTTTGATAAGCAATTAAAATGATAGTCTTGGTGATTTACCTTCTTTTAGTACCATTTTTATCAAAAGAAATAGAAGTTGATATACCTGTCTATGGCCTCTTCATAAAGAAGATGTTTTTGTTCAACAAATTAAATAAAATTTTTCCTGGTGTTAGATTTATGTTAGTCGAAACAAATTCTAAAATTTTGTTGAATTCCTTTCAGCGGTTTTCAAGAAATGCATGAAAACATACAAAGACCTCACATGCGCGTTATCATGAAAAATTAGCTTGGTGATCAAGAAATGCATTATTCCTTAATTTTTCAATTTCTTAGTTGCAGATGTAAATAGCAAGCTTGGCAATATACATCCAACACAAATGGACTTATTTCACACATAGAAAGGCACTAATTACATAATTTTATCATAAATTTTGCATCTTTTTCAGTTAATTTCACATCCCCCCCCCCTTTTTTACAAAGTGAGATACTGAGTACCTTCAAACTGTTGGGATAAGACTTTTATCTCTTGAAATACATTTCAATTAAGAAAAATAGTATGAAACTGTCCTAATTATGCACCTAGTACATCCTGAGAAAGTTTTTGAGTTCAAATTTAAATTTATTGATATTCAGTTGTACTATACTTTGGACGTGTACATTAATAGTTTCTAAATTGAGACTAAAATTTTATGAATTTCATTAAATGCGTTCACTATTCCATTAAGCTTAATAGTTAAATGAACATTCCTTACTAATAAAAACCCCACTAAAGTTCAAACTGGCATACAAAGAAACAAAATTATATCTTGCTTTGGTATGAAATTGCAAAAATTGGCCAATTTCCCATTACTGCTCATGTTTAAGGAATTTTTGACAGAAGTACCATCATCTCAAGGCCCAATTATCTTAACAAGTACAATTATTGCATATGGTTACTAGTTTCCTAACAAATTTACCCTTAGCAAGCATCAGATTAGAAAATAAATAATTTTAGTATTAACCCATGCCAGCAATGTAACCGACTTAAGCCGCAGGTGTAAAATTGACAAATTCATCTTAAATACACTATTTTTCTGCATACTAGAATGTCTACCAGTTCTAGTTTTATACATTTTGACCCTTTCATTACATCCAAAACCTAAAACAGGAGTTTATTTAAATTAAAGCACATTCTACTAAGCGCGGACCACTGCAGACCCCATAATTTCATACAATATTACATAATACCATATTTAGGCTGAAATTTAACCCCCACTATAGGTTTTGGCTTTGATAAGCAATTAAAATGATAGTCTTGGTGATTTACCTTCTTTTAGTACCATTTTTATCAAAAGAAATAGAAGTTGATATACCTGTCTATGGCCTCTTCAGGTGTAGGACCACCATAGATTTTTTACTCTTCAGCTATATTAAAATTTGATAATTTTGACTTATCCTAGAAAATTTACCTTTGTTTCAAATTAAGTGACACTTCTGTCCCCTATAAAAATGCACTGGCCAAACATTCTGTCAAAATTTCACAATATGTTTCATTGCATATAAGAAAAAACGCTCAACCTGAAGTCCATGTGGTCTAAAAATCTACTTTCACTTTCTATTTCAGTCCAAAAATAGTGCTTGTCCCTAATTGACTCTCAACATTTTTATGTTCATTTAAAACCAATAAAACTTTATCCTCAAGTTTCCTAGAATATTCAGCTTTCCAAAAATACCAAATTTATTCTGGTATCATGTGCGGTTCAAATTCTATATGATGCAAGAGTGAACCTGTCTGTTGACTAGTACTACTTTTACGTACAACCTCTGGACTGGTTCCCGGTATTTGGTGGTCCTACACCTAAAGAAGATGTTTTTGTTCAACAAATTAAATAAAATTTTTCCTGGTGTTAGATTTATGTTAGTCGAAACAAATTCTAAAATTTTGTTGAATTCCTTTCAGCGGTTTTCAAGAAATGCATGAAAACATACAAAGACCTCACATGCGCGTTATCATGAAAAATTAGCTTGGTGATCAAGAAATGCATTATTCCTTAATTTTTCAATTTCTTAGTTGCAGATGTAAATAGCAAGCTTGGCAATATACATCCAACACAAATGGACTTATTTCACACATAGAAAGGCACTAATTACATAATTTTATCATAAATTTTGCATCTTTTTCAGTTAATTTCACATCCCCCCCCCTTTTTACAAAGTGAGATACTGAGTACCTTCAAACTGTTGGGATAAGACTTTTATCTCTTGAAATACATTTCAATTAAGAAAAATAGTATGAAACTGTCCTAATTATGCACCTAGTACATCCTGAGAAAGTTTTTGAGTTCAAATTTAAATTTATTGATATTCAGTTGTACTATACTTTGGAGGTGTACATTAATAGTTTCTAAATTGAGACTAAAATTTTATGAATTTCATTAAATGCGTTCACTATTCCATTAAGCTTAATAGTTAAATGAACATTCCTTACTAATAAAAACCCCACTAAAGTTCAAACTGGCATACAAAGAAACAAAATTATATCTTGCTTTGGTATGAAATTGCAAAAATTGGCCAATTTCCCATTACTGCTCATGTTTAAGGAATTTTTGACAGAAGTACCATCATCTCAAGGCCCAATTATCTTAACAAGTACAATTATTGCATATGGTTACTAGTTTCCTAACAAATTTACCCTTAGCAAGCATCAGATTAGAAAATAAATAATTTTAGTATTAACCCATGCCAGCAATGTAACCGACTTAAGCCGCAGGTGTAAAATTGACAAATTCATCTTAAATACACTATTTTTCTGCATACTAGAATGTCTACCAGTTCTAGTTTTATACATTTTGACCCTTTCATTACATCCAAAACCTAAAACAGGAGTTTATTTAAATTAAAGCACATTCTACTAAGCGCGGACCACTGCAGACCCCATAATTTCATACAATATTACATAATACCATATTTAGGCTGAAATTTAACCCCCACTATAGGTTTTGGCTTTGATAAGCAATTAAAATGATAGTCTTGGTGATTTACCTTCTTTTAGTACCATTTTTATCAAAAGAAATAGAAGTTGATATACCTGTCTATGGCCTCTTCAGGTGTAGGACCACCATAGATTTTTTACTCTTCAGCTATATTAAAATTTGATAATTTTGACTTATCCTAGAAAATTTACCTTTGTTTCAAATTAAGTGACACTTCTGTCCCCTATAAAAATGCACTGGCCAAACATTCTGTCAAAATTTCACAATATGTTTCATTGCATATAAGAAAAAACGCTCAACCTGAAGTCCATGTGGTCTAAAAATCTACTTTCACTTTCTATTTCAGTCCAAAAATAGTGCTTGTCCCTAATTGACTCTCAACATTTTTATGTTCATTTAAAACCAATAAAACTTTATCCTCAAGTTTCCTAGAATATTCAGCTTTCCAAAAATACCAAATTTATTCTGGTATCATGTGCGGTTCAAATTCTATATGATGCAAGAGTGAACCTGTCTGTTGACTAGTACTACTTTTACGTACAACCTCTGGACTGGTTCCCGGTATTTGGTGGTCCTACACCTAAAGAAGATGTTTTTGTTCAACAAATTAAATAAAATTTTTCCTGGTGTTAGATTTATGTTAGTCGAAACAAATTCTAAAATTTTGTTGAATTCCTTTCAGCGGTTTTCAAGAAATGCATGAAAACATACAAAGACCTCACATGCGCGTTATCATGAAAAATTAGCTTGGTGATCAAGAAATGCATTATTCCTTAATTTTTCAATTTCTTAGTTGCAGATGTAAATAGCAAGCTTGGCAATATACATCCAACACAAATGGACTTATTTCACACATAGAAAGGCACTAATTACATAATTTTATCATAAATTTTGCATCTTTTTCAGTTAATTTCACATCCCCCCCCCCTTTTTACAAAGTGAGATACTGAGTACCTTCAAACTGTTGGGATAAGACTTTTATCTCTTGAAATACATTTCAATTAAGAAAAATAGTATGAAACTGTCCTAATTATGCACCTAGTACATCCTGAGAAAGTTTTTGAGTTCAAATTTAAATTTATTGATATTCAGTTGTACTATACTTTGGAGGTGTACATTAATAGTTTCTAAATTGAGACTAAAATTTTATGAATTTCATTAAATGCGTTCACTATTCCATTAAGCTTAATAGTTAAATGAACATTCCTTACTAATAAAAACCCCACTAAAGTTCAAACTGGCATACAAAGAAACAAAATTATATCTTGCTTTGGTATGAAATTGCAAAAATTGGCCAATTTCCCATTACTGCTCATGTTTAAGGAATTTTTGACAGAAGTACCATCATCTCAAGGCCCAATTATCTTAACAAGTACAATTATTGCATATGGTTACTAGTTTCCTAACAAATTTACCCTTAGCAAGCATCAGATTAGAAAATAAATAATTTTAGTATTAACCCATGCCAGCAATGTAACCGACTTAAGCCGCAGGTGTAAAATTGACAAATTCATCTTAAATACACTATTTTTCTGCATACTAGAATGTCTACCAGTTCTAGTTTTATACATTTTGACCCTTTCATTACATCCAAAACCTAAAACAGGAGTTTATTTAAATTAAAGCACATTCTACTAAGCGCGGACCACTGCAGACCCCATAATTTCATACAATATTACATAATACCATATTTAGGCTGAAATTTAACCCCCACTATAGGTTTTGGCTTTGATAAGCAATTAAAATGATAGTCTTGGTGATTTACCTTCTTTTAGTACCATTTTTATCAAAAGAAATAGAAGTTGATATACCTGTCTATGGCCTCTTCAGGTGTAGGACCACCATAGATTTTTTACTCTTCAGCTATATTAAAATTTGATAATTTTGACTTATCCTAGAAAATTTACCTTTGTTTCAAATTAAGTGACACTTCTGTCCCCTATAAAAATGCACTGGCCAAACATTCTGTCAAAATTTCACAATATGTTTCATTGCATATAAGAAAAAACGCTCAACCTGAAGTCCATGTGGTCTAAAAATCTACTTTCACTTTCTATTTCAGTCCAAAAATAGTGCTTGTCCCTAATTGACTCTCAACATTTTTATGTTCATTTAAAACCAATAAAACTTTATCCTCAAGTTTCCTAGAATATTCAGCTTTCCAAAAATACCAAATTTATTCTGGTATCATGTGCGGTTCAAATTCTATATGATGCAAGAGTGAACCTGTCTGTTGACTAGTACTACTTTTACGTACAACCTCTGGACTGGTTCCCGGTATTTGGTGGTCCTACACCTAAAGAAGATGTTTTTGTTCAACAAATTAAATAAAATTTTTCCTGGTGTTAGATTTATGTTAGTCGAAACAAATTCTAAAATTTTGTTGAATTCCTTTCAGCGGTTTTCAAGAAATGCATGAAAACATACAAAGACCTCACATGCGCGTTATCATGAAAAATTAGCTTGGTGATCAAGAAATGCATTATTCCTTAATTTTTCAATTTCTTAGTTGCAGATGTAAATAGCAAGCTTGGCAATATACATCCAACACAAATGGACTTATTTCACACATAGAAAGGCACTAATTACATAATTTTATCATAAATTTTGCATCTTTTTCAGTTAATTTCACATCCCCCCCCCCTTTTTACAAAGTGAGATACTGAGTACCTTCAAACTGTTGGGATAAGACTTTTATCTCTTGAAATACATTTCAATTAAGAAAAATAGTATGAAACTGTCCTAATTATGCACCTAGTACATCCTGAGAAAGTTTTTGAGTTCAAATTTAAATTTATTGATATTCAGTTGTACTATACTTTGGAGGTGTACATTAATAGTTTCTAAATTGAGACTAAAATTTTATGAATTTCATTAAATGCGTTCACTATTCCATTAAGCTTAATAGTTAAATGAACATTCCTTACTAATAAAAACCCCACTAAAGTTCAAACTGGCATACAAAGAAACAAAATTATATCTTGCTTTGGTATGAAATTGCAAAAATTGGCCAATTTCCCATTACTGCTCATGTTTAAGGAATTTTTGACAGAAGTACCATCATCTCAAGGCCCAATTATCTTAACAAGTACAATTATTGCATATGGTTACTAGTTTCCTAACAAATTTACCCTTAGCAAGCATCAGATTAGAAAATAAATAATTTTAGTATTAACCCATGCCAGCAATGTAACCGACTTAAGCCGCAGGTGTAAAATTGACAAATTCATCTTAAATACACTATTTTTCTGCATACTAGAATGTCTACCAGTTCTAGTTTTATACATTTTGACCCTTTCATTACATCCAAAACCTAAAACAGGAGTTTATTTAAATTAAAGCACATTCTACTAAGCGCGGACCACTGCAGACCCCATAATTTCATACAATATTACATAATACCATATTTAGGCTGAAATTTAACCCCCACTATAGGTTTTGGCTTTGATAAGCAATTAAAATGATAGTCTTGGTGATTTACCTTCTTTTAGTACCATTTTTATCAAAAGAAATAGAAGTTGATATACCTGTCTATGGCCTCTTCAGGTGTAGGACCACCATAGATTTTTTACTCTTCAGCTATATTAAAATTTGATAATTTTGACTTATCCTAGAAAATTTACCTTTGTTTCAAATTAAGTGACACTTCTGTCCCCTATAAAAATGCACTGGCCAAACATTCTGTCAAAATTTCACAATATGTTTCATTGCATATAAGAAAAAACGCTCAACCTGAAGTCCATGTGGTCTAAAAATCTACTTTCACTTTCTATTTCAGTCCAAAAATAGTGCTTGTCCCTAATTGACTCTCAACATTTTTATGTTCATTTAAAACCAATAAAACTTTATCCTCAAGTTTCCTAGAATATTCAGCTTTCCAAAAATACCAAATTTATTCTGGTATCATGTGCGGTTCAAATTCTATATGATGCAAGAGTGAACCTGTCTGTTGACTAGTACTACTTTTACGTACAACCTCTGGACTGGTTCCCGGTATTTGGTGGTCCTACACCTAAAGAAGATGTTTTTGTTCAACAAATTAAATAAAATTTTTCCTGGTGTTAGATTTATGTTAGTCGAAACAAATTCTAAAATTTTGTTGAATTCCTTTCAGCGGTTTTCAAGAAATGCATGAAAACATACAAAGACCTCACATGCGCGTTATCATGAAAAATTAGCTTGGTGATCAAGAAATGCATTATTCCTTAATTTTTCAATTTCTTAGTTGCAGATGTAAATAGCAAGCTTGGCAATATACATCCAACACAAATGGACTTATTTCACACATAGAAAGGCACTAATTACATAATTTTATCATAAATTTTGCATCTTTTTCAGTTAATTTCACATCCCCCCCCCTTTTTACAAAGTGAGATACTGAGTACCTTCAAACTGTTGGGATAAGACTTTTATCTCTTGAAATACATTTCAATTAAGAAAAATAGTATGAAACTGTCCTAATTATGCACCTAGTACATCCTGAGAAAGTTTTTGAGTTCAAATTTAAATTTATTGATATTCAGTTGTACTATACTTTGGAGGTGTACATTAATAGTTTCTAAATTGAGACTAAAATTTTATGAATTTCATTAAATGCGTTCACTATTCCATTAAGCTTAATAGTTAAATGAACATTCCTTACTAATAAAAACCCCACTAAAGTTCAAACTGGCATACAAAGAAACAAAATTATATCTTGCTTTGGTATGAAATTGCAAAAATTGGCCAATTTCCCATTACTGCTCATGTTTAAGGAATTTTTGACAGAAGTACCATCATCTCAAGGCCCAATTATCTTAACAAGTACAATTATTGCATATGGTTACTAGTTTCCTAACAAATTTACCCTTAGCAAGCATCAGATTAGAAAATAAATAATTTTAGTATTAACCCATGCCAGCAATGTAACCGACTTAAGCCGCAGGTGTAAAATTGACAAATTCATCTTAAATACACTATTTTTCTGCATACTAGAATGTCTACCAGTTCTAGTTTTATACATTTTGACCCTTTCATTACATCCAAAACCTAAAACAGGAGTTTATTTAAATTAAAGCACATTCTACTAAGCGCGGACCACTGCAGACCCCATAATTTCATACAATATTACATAATACCATATTTAGGCTGAAATTTAACCCCCACTATAGGTTTTGGCTTTGATAAGCAATTAAAATGATAGTCTTGGTGATTTACCTTCTTTTAGTACCATTTTTATCAAAAGAAATAGAAGTTGATATACCTGTCTATGGCCTCTTCATAAAGAAGATGTTTTTGTTCAACAAATTAAATAAAATTTTTCCTGGTGTTAGATTTATGTTAGTCGAAACAAATTCTAAAATTTTGTTGAATTCCTTTCAGCGGTTTTCAAGAAATGCATGAAAACATACAAAGACCTCACATGCGCGTTATCATGAAAAATTAGCTTGGTGATCAAGAAATGCATTATTCCTTAATTTTTCAATTTCTTAGTTGCAGATGTAAATAGCAAGCTTGGCAATATACATCCAACACAAATGGACTTATTTCACACATAGAAAGGCACTAATTACATAATTTTATCATAAATTTTGCATCTTTTTCAGTTAATTTCACATCCCCCCCCCTTTTTACAAAGTGAGATACTGAGTACCTTCAAACTGTTGGGATAAGACTTTTATCTCTTGAAATACATTTCAATTAAGAAAAATAGTATGAAACTGTCCTAATTATGCACCTAGTACATCCTGAGAAAGTTTTTGAGTTCAAATTTAAATTTATTGATATTCAGTTGTACTATACTTTGGAGGTGTACATTAATAGTTTCTAAATTGAGACTAAAATTTTATGAATTTCATTAAATGCGTTCACTATTCCATTAAGCTTAATAGTTAAATGAACATTCCTTACTAATAAAAACCCCACTAAAGTTCAAACTGGCATACAAAGAAACAAAATTATATCTTGCTTTGGTATGAAATTGCAAAAATTGGCCAATTTCCCATTACTGCTCATGTTTAAGGAATTTTTGACAGAAGTACCATCATCTCAAGGCCCAATTATCTTAACAAGTACAATTATTGCATATGGTTACTAGTTTCCTAACAAATTTACCCTTAGCAAGCATCAGATTAGAAAATAAATAATTTTAGTATTAACCCATGCCAGCAATGTAACCGACTTAAGCCGCAGGTGTAAAATTGACAAATTCATCTTAAATACACTATTTTTCTGCATACTAGAATGTCTACCAGTTCTAGTTTTATACATTTTGACCCTTTCATTACATCCAAAACCTAAAACAGGAGTTTATTTAAATTAAAGCACATTCTACTAAGCGCGGACCACTGCAGACCCCATAATTTCATACAATATTACATAATACCATATTTAGGCTGAAATTTAACCCCCACTATAGGTTTTGGCTTTGATAAGCAATTAAAATGATAGTCTTGGTGATTTACCTTCTTTTAGTACCATTTTTATCAAAAGAAATAGAAGTTGATATACCTGTCTATGGCCTCTTCAGGTGTAGGACCACCATAGATTTTTTACTCTTCAGCTATATTAAAATTTGATAATTTTGACTTATCCTAGAAAATTTACCTTTGTTTCAAATTAAGTGACACTTCTGTCCCCTATAAAAATGCACTGGCCAAACATTCTGTCAAAATTTCACAATATGTTTCATTGCATATAAGAAAAAACGCTCAACCTGAAGTCCATGTGGTCTAAAAATCTACTTTCACTTTCTATTTCAGTCCAAAAATAGTGCTTGTCCCTAATTGACTCTCAACATTTTTATGTTCATTTAAAACCAATAAAACTTTATCCTCAAGTTTCCTAGAATATTCAGCTTTCCAAAAATACCAAATTTATTCTGGTATCATGTGCGGTTCAAATTCTATATGATGCAAGAGTGAACCTGTCTGTTGACTAGTACTACTTTTACGTACAACCTCTGGACTGGTTCCCGGTATTTGGTGGTCCTACACCTAAAGAAGATGTTTTTGTTCAACAAATTAAATAAAATTTTTCCTGGTGTTAGATTTATGTTAGTCGAAACAAATTCTAAAATTTTGTTGAATTCCTTTCAGCGGTTTTCAAGAAATGCATGAAAACATACAAAGACCTCACATGCGCGTTATCATGAAAAATTAGCTTGGTGATCAAGAAATGCATTATTCCTTAATTTTTCAATTTCTTAGTTGCAGATGTAAATAGCAAGCTTGGCAATATACATCCAACACAAATGGACTTATTTCACACATAGAAAGGCACTAATTACATAATTTTATCATAAATTTTGCATCTTTTTCAGTTAATTTCACATCCCCCCCCCTTTTTACAAAGTGAGATACTGAGTACCTTCAAACTGTTGGGATAAGACTTTTATCTCTTGAAATACATTTCAATTAAGAAAAATAGTATGAAACTGTCCTAATTATGCACCTAGTACATCCTGAGAAAGTTTTTGAGTTCAAATTTAAATTTATTGATATTCAGTTGTACTATACTTTGGAGGTGTACATTAATAGTTTCTAAATTGAGACTAAAATTTTATGAATTTCATTAAATGCGTTCACTATTCCATTAAGCTTAATAGTTAAATGAACATTCCTTACTAATAAAAACCCCACTAAAGTTCAAACTGGCATACAAAGAAACAAAATTATATCTTGCTTTGGTATGAAATTGCAAAAATTGGCCAATTTCCCATTACTGCTCATGTTTAAGGAATTTTTGACAGAAGTACCATCATCTCAAGGCCCAATTATCTTAACAAGTACAATTATTGCATATGGTTACTAGTTTCCTAACAAATTTACCCTTAGCAAGCATCAGATTAGAAAATAAATAATTTTAGTATTAACCCATGCCAGCAATGTAACCGACTTAAGCCGCAGGTGTAAAATTGACAAATTCATCTTAAATACACTATTTTTCTGCATACTAGAATGTCTACCAGTTCTAGTTTTATACATTTTGACCCTTTCATTACATCCAAAACCTAAAACAGGAGTTTATTTAAATTAAAGCACATTCTACTAAGCGCGGACCACTGCAGACCCCATAATTTCATACAATATTACATAATACCATATTTAGGCTGAAATTTAACCCCCACTATAGGTTTTGGCTTTGATAAGCAATTAAAATGATAGTCTTGGTGATTTACCTTCTTTTAGTACCATTTTTATCAAAAGAAATAGAAGTTGATATACCTGTCTATGGCCTCTTAAAGAAGATGTTTTTGTTCAACAAATTAAATAAAATTTTTCCTGGTGTTAGATTTATGTTAGTCGAAACAAATTCTAAAATTTTGTTGAATTCCTTTCAGCGGTTTTCAAGAAATGCATGAAAACATACAAAGACCTCACATGCGCGTTATCATGAAAAATTAGCTTGGTGATCAAGAAATGCATTATTCCTTAATTTTTCAATTTCTTAGTTGCAGATGTAAATAGCAAGCTTGGCAATATACATCCAACACAAATGGACTTATTTCACACATAGAAAGGCACTAATTACATAATTTTATCATAAATTTTGCATCTTTTTCAGTTAATTTCACATCCCCCCCCCTTTTTACAAAGTGAGATACTGAGTACCTTCAAACTGTTGGGATAAGACTTTTATCTCTTGAAATACATTTCAATTAAGAAAAATAGTATGAAACTGTCCTAATTATGCACCTAGTACATCCTGAGAAAGTTTTTGAGTTCAAATTTAAATTTATTGATATTCAGTTGTACTATACTTTGGAGGTGTACATTAATAGTTTCTAAATTGAGACTAAAATTTTATGAATTTCATTAAATGCGTTCACTATTCCATTAAGCTTAATAGTTAAATGAACATTCCTTACTAATAAAAACCCCACTAAAGTTCAAACTGGCATACAAAGAAACAAAATTATATCTTGCTTTGGTATGAAATTGCAAAAATTGGCCAATTTCCCATTACTGCTCATGTTTAAGGAATTTTTGACAGAAGTACCATCATCTCAAGGCCCAATTATCTTAACAAGTACAATTATTGCATATGGTTACTAGTTTCCTAACAAATTTACCCTTAGCAAGCATCAGATTAGAAAATAAATAATTTTAGTATTAACCCATGCCAGCAATGTAACCGACTTAAGCCGCAGGTGTAAAATTGACAAATTCATCTTAAATACACTATTTTTCTGCATACTAGAATGTCTACCAGTTCTAGTTTTATACATTTTGACCCTTTCATTACATCCAAAACCTAAAACAGGAGTTTATTTAAATTAAAGCACATTCTACTAAGCGCGGACCACTGCAGACCCCATAATTTCATACAATATTACATAATACCATATTTAGGCTGAAATTTAACCCCCACTATAGGTTTTGGCTTTGATAAGCAATTAAAATGATAGTCTTGGTGATTTACCTTCTTTTAGTACCATTTTTATCAAAAGAAATAGAAGTTGATATACCTGTCTATGGCCTCTTCAGGTGTAGGACCACCATAGATTTTTTACTCTTCAGCTATATTAAAATTTGATAATTTTGACTTATCCTAGAAAATTTACCTTTGTTTCAAATTAAGTGACACTTCTGTCCCCTATAAAAATGCACTGGCCAAACATTCTGTCAAAATTTCACAATATGTTTCATTGCATATAAGAAAAAACGCTCAACCTGAAGTCCATGTGGTCTAAAAATCTACTTTCACTTTCTATTTCAGTCCAAAAATAGTGCTTGTCCCTAATTGACTCTCAACATTTTTATGTTCATTTAAAACCAATAAAACTTTATCCTCAAGTTTCCTAGAATATTCAGCTTTCCAAAAATACCAAATTTATTCTGGTATCATGTGCGGTTCAAATTCTATATGATGCAAGAGTGAACCTGTCTGTTGACTAGTACTACTTTTACGTACAACCTCTGGACTGGTTCCCGGTATTTGGTGGTCCTACACCTAAAGAAGATGTTTTTGTTCAACAAATTAAATAAAATTTTTCCTGGTGTTAGATTTATGTTAGTCGAAACAAATTCTAAAATTTTGTTGAATTCCTTTCAGCGGTTTTCAAGAAATGCATGAAAACATACAAAGACCTCACATGCGCGTTATCATGAAAAATTAGCTTGGTGATCAAGAAATGCATTATTCCTTAATTTTTCAATTTCTTAGTTGCAGATGTAAATAGCAAGCTTGGCAATATACATCCAACACAAATGGACTTATTTCACACATAGAAAGGCACTAATTACATAATTTTATCATAAATTTTGCATCTTTTTCAGTTAATTTCACATCCCCCCCCCTTTTTACAAAGTGAGATACTGAGTACCTTCAAACTGTTGGGATAAGACTTTTATCTCTTGAAATACATTTCAATTAAGAAAAATAGTATGAAACTGTCCTAATTATGCACCTAGTACATCCTGAGAAAGTTTTTGAGTTCAAATTTAAATTTATTGATATTCAGTTGTACTATACTTTGGAGGTGTACATTAATAGTTTCTAAATTGAGACTAAAATTTTATGAATTTCATTAAATGCGTTCACTATTCCATTAAGCTTAATAGTTAAATGAACATTCCTTACTAATAAAAACCCCACTAAAGTTCAAACTGGCATACAAAGAAACAAAATTATATCTTGCTTTGGTATGAAATTGCAAAAATTGGCCAATTTCCCATTACTGCTCATGTTTAAGGAATTTTTGACAGAAGTACCATCATCTCAAGGCCCAATTATCTTAACAAGTACAATTATTGCATATGGTTACTAGTTTCCTAACAAATTTACCCTTAGCAAGCATCAGATTAGAAAATAAATAATTTTAGTATTAACCCATGCCAGCAATGTAACCGACTTAAGCCGCAGGTGTAAAATTGACAAATTCATCTTAAATACACTATTTTTCTGCATACTAGAATGTCTACCAGTTCTAGTTTTATACATTTTGACCCTTTCATTACATCCAAAACCTAAAACAGGAGTTTATTTAAATTAAAGCACATTCTACTAAGCGCGGACCACTGCAGACCCCATAATTTCATACAATATTACATAATACCATATTTAGGCTGAAATTTAACCCCCACTATAGGTTTTGGCTTTGATAAGCAATTAAAATGATAGTCTTGGTGATTTACCTTCTTTTAGTACCATTTTTATCAAAAGAAATAGAAGTTGATATACCTGTCTATGGCCTCTTCATAAAGAAGATGTTTTTGTTCAACAAATTAAATAAAATTTTTCCTGGTGTTAGATTTATGTTAGTCGAAACAAATTCTAAAATTTTGTTGAATTCCTTTCAGCGGTTTTCAAGAAATGCATGAAAACATACAAAGACCTCACATGCGCGTTATCATGAAAAATTAGCTTGGTGATCAAGAAATGCATTATTCCTTAATTTTTCAATTTCTTAGTTGCAGATGTAAATAGCAAGCTTGGCAATATACATCCAACACAAATGGACTTATTTCACACATAGAAAGGCACTAATTACATAATTTTATCATAAATTTTGCATCTTTTTCAGTTAATTTCACATCCCCCCCCCTTTTTACAAAGTGAGATACTGAGTACCTTCAAACTGTTGGGATAAGACTTTTATCTCTTGAAATACATTTCAATTAAGAAAAATAGTATGAAACTGTCCTAATTATGCACCTAGTACATCCTGAGAAAGTTTTTGAGTTCAAATTTAAATTTATTGATATTCAGTTGTACTATACTTTGGAGGTGTACATTAATAGTTTCTAAATTGAGACTAAAATTTTATGAATTTCATTAAATGCGTTCACTATTCCATTAAGCTTAATAGTTAAATGAACATTCCTTACTAATAAAAACCCCACTAAAGTTCAAACTGGCATACAAAGAAACAAAATTATATCTTGCTTTGGTATGAAATTGCAAAAATTGGCCAATTTCCCATTACTGCTCATGTTTAAGGAGTTTTTGACAGAAGTACCATCATCTCAAGGCCCAATTATCTTAACAAGTACAATTATTGCATATGGTTACTAGTTTCCTAACAAATTTACCCTTAGCAAGCATCAGATTAGAAAATAAATAATTTTAGTATTAACCCATGCCAGCAATGTAACCGACTTAAGCCGCAGGTGTAAAATTGACAAATTCATCTTAAATACACTATTTTTCTGCATACTAGAATGTCTACCAGTTCTAGTTTTATACATTTTGACCCTTTCATTACATCCAAAACCTAAAACAGGAGTTTATTTAAATTAAAGCACATTCTACTAAGCGCGGACCACTGCAGACCCCATAATTTCATACAATATTACATAATACCATATTTAGGCTGAAATTTAACCCCCACTATAGGTTTTGGCTTTGATAAGCAATTAAAATGATAGTCTTGGTGATTTACCTTCTTTTAGTACCATTTTTATCAAAAGAAATAGAAGTTGATATACCTGTCTATGGCCTCTTCAGGTGTAGGACCACCATAGATTTTTTACTCTTCAGCTATATTAAAATTTGATAATTTTGACTTATCCTAGAAAATTTACCTTTGTTTCAAATTAAGTGACACTTCTGTCCCCTATAAAAATGCACTGGCCAAACATTCTGTCAAAATTTCACAATATGTTTCATTGCATATAAGAAAAAACGCTCAACCTGAAGTCCATGTGGTCTAAAAATCTACTTTCACTTTCTATTTCAGTCCAAAAATAGTGCTTGTACCTAATTGACTCTCAACATTTTTATGTTCATTTAAAACCAATAAAACTTTATCCTCAAGTTTCCTAGAATATTCAGCTTTCCAAAAATACCAAATTTATTCTGGTATCATGTGCGGTTCAAATTCTATATGATGCAAGAGTGAACCTGTCTGTTGACTAGTACTACTTTTACGTACAACCTCTGGACTGGTTCCCGGTATTTGGTGGTCCTACACCTAAAGAAGATGTTTTTGTTCAACAAATTAAATAAAATTTTTCCTGGTGTTAGATTTATGTTAGTCGAAACAAATTCTAAAATTTTGTTGAATTCCTTTCAGCGGTTTTCAAGAAATGCATGAAAACATACAAAGACCTCACATGCGCGTTATCATGAAAAATTAGCTTGGTGATCAAGAAATGCATTATTCCTTAATTTTTCAATTTCTTAGTTGCAGATGTAAATAGCAAGCTTGGCAATATACATCCAACACAAATGGACTTATTTCACACATAGAAAGGCACTAATTACATAATTTTATCATAAATTTTGCATCTTTTTCAGTTAATTTCACATCCCCCCCCCTTTTTACAAAGTGAGATACTGAGTACCTTCAAACTGTTGGGATAAGACTTTTATCTCTTGAAATACATTTCAATTAAGAAAAATAGTATGAAACTGTCCTAATTATGCACCTAGTACATCCTGAGAAAGTTTTTGAGTTCAAATTTAAATTTATTGATATTCAGTTGTACTATACTTTGGAGGTGTACATTAATAGTTTCTAAATTGAGACTAAAATTTTATGAATTTCATTAAATGCGTTCACTATTCCATTAAGCTTAATAGTTAAATGAACATTCCTTACTAATAAAAACCCCACTAAAGTTCAAACTGGCATACAAAGAAACAAAATTATATCTTGCTTTGGTATGAAATTGCAAAAATTGGCCAATTTCCCATTACTGCTCATGTTTAAGGAGTTTTTGACAGAAGTACCATCATCTCAAGGCCCAATTATCTTAACAAGTACAATTATTGCATATGGTTACTAGTTTCCTAACAAATTTACCCTTAGCAAGCATCAGATTAGAAAATAAATAATTTTAGTATTAACCCATGCCAGCAATGTAACCAACTTAAGCCGCAGGTGTAAAATTGACAAATTCATCTTAAATACACTATTTTTCTGCATACTAGAATGTCTACCAGTTCTAGTTTTATACATTTTGACCCTTTCATTACATCCAAAACCTAAAACAGGAGTTTATTTAAATTAAAGCACATTCTACTAAGCGCGGACCACTGCAGACCCCATAATTTCATACAATATTACATAATACCATATTTAGGCTGAAATTTAACCCCCACTATAGGTTTTGGCTTTGATAAGCAATTAAAATGATAGTCTTGGTGATTTACCTTCTTTTAGTACCATTTTTATCAAAAGAAATAGAAGTTGATATACCTGTCTATGGCCTCTTCATAAAGAAGATGTTTTTGTTCAACAAATTAAATAAAATTTTTCCTGGTGTTAGATTTATGTTAGTCGAAACAAATTCTAAAATTTTGTTGAATTCCTTTCAGCGGTTTTCAAGAAATGCATGAAAACATACAAAGACCTCACATGCGCGTTATCATGAAAAATTAGCTTGGTGATCAAGAAATGCATTATTCCTTAATTTTTCAATTTCTTAGTTGCAGATGTAAATAGCAAGCTTGGCAATATACATCCAACACAAATGGACTTATTTCACACATAGAAAGGCACTAATTACATAATTTTATCATAAATTTTGCATCTTTTTCAGTTAATTTCACATCCCCCCCCCTTTTTACAAAGTGAGATACTGAGTACCTTCAAACTGTTGGGATAAGACTTTTATCTCTTGAAATACATTTCAATTAAGAAAAATAGTATGAAACTGTCCTAATTATGCACCTAGTACATCCTGAGAAAGTTTTTGAGTTCAAATTTAAATTTATTGATATTCAGTTGTACTATACTTTGGAGGTGTACATTAATAGTTTCTAAATTGAGACTAAAATTTTATGAATTTCATTAAATGCGTTCACTATTCCATTAAGCTTAATAGTTAAATGAACATTCCTTACTAATAAAAACCCCACTAAAGTTCAAACTGGCATACAAAGAAACAAAATTATATCTTGCTTTGGTATGAAATTGCAAAAATTGGCCAATTTCCCATTACTGCTCATGTTTAAGGAGTTTTTGACAGAAGTACCATCATCTCAAGGCCCAATTATCTTAACAAGTACAATTATTGCATATGGTTACTAGTTTCCTAACAAATTTACCCTTAGCAAGCATCAGATTAGAAAATAAATAATTTTAGTATTAACCCATGCCAGCAATGTAACCGACTTAAGCCGCAGGTGTAAAATTGACAAATTCATCTTAAATACACTATTTTTCTGCATACTAGAATGTCTACCAGTTCTAGTTTTATACATTTTGACCCTTTCATTACATCCAAAACCTAAAACAGGAGTTTATTTAAATTAAAGCACATTCTACTAAGCGCGGACCACTGCAGACCCCATAATTTCATACAATATTACATAATACCATATTTAGGCTGAAATTTAACCCCCACTATAGGTTTTGGCTTTGATAAGCAATTAAAATGATAGTCTTGGTGATTTACCTTCTTTTAGTACCATTTTTATCAAAAGAAATAGAAGTTGATATACCTGTCTATGGCCTCTTCAGGTGTAGGACCACCATAGATTTTTTACTCTTCAGCTATATTAAAATTTGATAATTTTGACTTATCCTAGAAAATTTACCTTTGTTTCAAATTAAGTGACACTTCTGTCCCCTATAAAAATGCACTGGCCAAACATTCTGTCAAAATTTCACAATATGTTTCATTGCATATAAGAAAAAACGCTCAACCTGAAGTCCATGTGGTCTAAAAATCTACTTTCACTTTCTATTTCAGTCCAAAAATAGTGCTTGTCCCTAATTGACTCTCAACATTTTTATGTTCATTTAAAACCAATAAAACTTTATCCTCAAGTTTCCTAGAATATTCAGCTTTCCAAAAATACCAAATTTATTCTGGTATCATGTGCGGTTCAAATTCTATATGATGCAAGAGTGAACCTGTCTGTTGACTAGTACTACTTTTACGTACAACCTCTGGACTGGTTCCCGGTATTTGGTGGTCCTACACCTAAAGAAGATGTTTTTGTTCAACAAATTAAATAAAATTTTTCCTGGTGTTAGATTTATGTTAGTCGAAACAAATTCTAAAATTTTGTTGAATTCCTTTCAGCGGTTTTCAAGAAATGCATGAAAACATACAAAGACCTCACATGCGCGTTATCATGAAAAATTAGCTTGGTGATCAAGAAATGCATTATTCCTTAATTTTTCAATTTCTTAGTTGCAGATGTAAATAGCAAGCTTGGCAATATACATCCAACACAAATGGACTTATTTCACACATAGAAAGGCACTAATTACATAATTTTATCATAAATTTTGCATCTTTTTCAGTTAATTTCACATCCCCCCCCCTTTTTACAAAGTGAGATACTGAGTACCTTCAAACTGTTGGGATAAGACTTTTATCTCTTGAAATACATTTCAATTAAGAAAAATAGTATGAAACTGTCCTAATTATGCACCTAGTACATCCTGAGAAAGTTTTTGAGTTCAAATTTAAATTTATTGATATTCAGTTGTACTATACTTTGGAGGTGTACATTAATAGTTTCTAAATTGAGACTAAAATTTTATGAATTTCATTAAATGCGTTCACTATTCCATTAAGCTTAATAGTTAAATGAACATTCCTTACTAATAAAAACCCCACTAAAGTTCAAACTGGCATACAAAGAAACAAAATTATATCTTGCTTTGGTATGAAATTGCAAAAATTGGCCAATTTCCCATTACTGCTCATGTTTAAGGAGTTTTTGACAGAAGTACCATCATCTCAAGGCCCAATTATCTTAACAAGTACAATTATTGCATATGGTTACTAGTTTCCTAACAAATTTACCCTTAGCAAGCATCAGATTAGAAAATAAATAATTTTAGTATTAACCCATGCCAGCAATGTAACCGACTTAAGCCGCAGGTGTAAAATTGACAAATTCATCTTAAATACACTATTTTTCTGCATACTAGAATGTCTACCAGTTCTAGTTTTATACATTTTGACCCTTTCATTACATCCAAAACCTAAAACAGGAGTTTATTTAAATTAAAGCACATTCTACTAAGCGCGGACCACTGCAGACCCCATAATTTCATACAATATTACATAATACCATATTTAGGCTGAAATTTAACCCCCACTATAGGTTTTGGCTTTGATAAGCAATTAAAATGATAGTCTTGGTGATTTACCTTCTTTTAGTACCATTTTTATCAAAAGAAATAGAAGTTGATATACCTGTCTATGGCCTCTTCAGGTGTAGGACCACCATAGATTTTTTACTCTTCAGCTATATTAAAATTTGATAATTTTGACTTATCCTAGAAAATTTACCTTTGTTTCAAATTAAGTGACACTTCTGTCCCCTATAAAAATGCACTGGCCAAACATTCTGTCAAAATTTCACAATATGTTTCATTGCATATAAGAAAAAACGCTCAACCTGAAGTCCATGTGGTCTAAAAATCTACTTTCACTTTCTATTTCAGTCCAAAAATAGTGCTTGTCCCTAATTGACTCTCAACATTTTTATGTTCATTTAAAACCAATAAAACTTTATCCTCAAGTTTCCTAGAATATTCAGCTTTCCAAAAATACCAAATTTATTCTGGTATCATGTGCGGTTCAAATTCTATATGATGCAAGAGTGAACCTGTCTGTTGACTAGTACTACTTTTACGTACAACCTCTGGACTGGTTCCCGGTATTTGGTGGTCCTACACCTAAAGAAGATGTTTTTGTTCAACAAATTAAATAAAATTTTTCCTGGTGTTAGATTTATGTTAGTCGAAACAAATTCTAAAATTTTGTTGAATTCCTTTCAGCGGTTTTCAAGAAATGCATGAAAACATACAAAGACCTCACATGCGCGTTATCATGAAAAATTAGCTTGGTGATCAAGAAATGCATTATTCCTTAATTTTTCAATTTCTTAGTTGCAGATGTAAATAGCAAGCTTGGCAATATACATCCAACACAAATGGACTTATTTCACACATAGAAAGGCACTAATTACATAATTTTATCATAAATTTTGCATCTTTTTCAGTTAATTTCACATCCCCCCCCCTTTTTACAAAGTGAGATACTGAGTACCTTCAAACTGTTGGGATAAGACTTTTATCTCTTGAAATACATTTCAATTAAGAAAAATAGTATGAAACTGTCCTAATTATGCACCTAGTACATCCTGAGAAAGTTTTTGAGTTCAAATTTAAATTTATTGATATTCAGTTGTACTATACTTTGGAGGTGTACATTAATAGTTTCTAAATTGAGACTAAAATTTTATGAATTTCATTAAATGCGTTCACTATTCCATTAAGCTTAATAGTTAAATGAACATTCCTTACTAATAAAAACCCCACTAAAGTTCAAACTGGCATACAAAGAAACAAAATTATATCTTGCTTTGGTATGAAATTGCAAAAATTGGCCAATTTCCCATTACTGCTCATGTTTAAGGAGTTTTTGACAGAAGTACCATCATCTCAAGGCCCAATTATCTTAACAAGTACAATTATTGCATATGGTTACTAGTTTCCTAACAAATTTACCCTTAGCAAGCATCAGATTAGAAAATAAATAATTTTAGTATTAACCCATGCCAGCAATGTAACCGACTTAAGCCGCAGGTGTAAAATTGACAAATTCATCTTAAATACACTATTTTTCTGCATACTAGAATGTCTACCAGTTCTAGTTTTATACATTTTGACCCTTTCATTACATCCAAAACCTAAAACAGGAGTTTATTTAAATTAAAGCACATTCTACTAAGCGCGGACCACTGCAGACCCCATAATTTCATACAATATTACATAATACCATATTTAGGCTGAAATTTAACCCCCACTATAGGTTTTGGCTTTGATAAGCAATTAAAATGATAGTCTTGGTGATTTACCTTCTTTTAGTACCATTTTTATCAAAAGAAATAGAAGTTGATATACCTGTCTATGGCCTCTTCAGGTGTAGGACCACCATAGATTTTTTACTCTTCAGCTATATTAAAATTTGATAATTTTGACTTATCCTAGAAAATTTACCTTTGTTTCAAATTAAGTGACACTTCTGTCCCCTATAAAAATGCACTGGCCAAACATTCTGTCAAAATTTCACAATATGTTTCATTGCATATAAGAAAAAACGCTCAACCTGAAGTCCATGTGGTCTAAAAATCTACTTTCACTTTCTATTTCAGTCCAAAAATAGTGCTTGTCCCTAATTGACTCTCAACATTTTTATGTTCATTTAAAACCAATAAAACTTTATCCTCAAGTTTCCTAGAATATTCAGCTTTCCAAAAATACCAAATTTATTCTGGTATCATGTGCGGTTCAAATTCTATATGATGCAAGAGTGAACCTGTCTGTTGACTAGTACTACTTTTACGTACAACCTCTGGACTGGTTCCCGGTATTTGGTGGTCCTACACCTAAAGAAGATGTTTTTGTTCAACAAATTAAATAAAATTTTTCCTGGTGTTAGATTTATGTTAGTCGAAACAAATTCTAAAATTTTGTTGAATTCCTTTCAGCGGTTTTCAAGAAATGCATGAAAACATACAAAGACCTCACATGCGCGTTATCATGAAAAATTAGCTTGGTGATCAAGAAATGCATTATTCCTTAATTTTTCAATTTCTTAGTTGCAGATGTAAATAGCAAGCTTGGCAATATACATCCAACACAAATGGACTTATTTCACACATAGAAAGGCACTAATTACATAATTTTATCATAAATTTTGCATCTTTTTCAGTTAATTTCACATCCCCCCCCCTTTTTACAAAGTGAGATACTGAGTACCTTCAAACTGTTGGGATAAGACTTTTATCTCTTGAAATACATTTCAATTAAGAAAAATAGTATGAAACTGTCCTAATTATGCACCTAGTACATCCTGAGAAAGTTTTTGAGTTCAAATTTAAATTTATTGATATTCAGTTGTACTATACTTTGGAGGTGTACATTAATAGTTTCTAAATTGAGACTAAAATTTTATGAATTTCATTAAATGCGTTCACTATTCCATTAAGCTTAATAGTTAAATGAACATTCCTTACTAATAAAAACCCCACTAAAGTTCAAACTGGCATACAAAGAAACAAAATTATATCTTGCTTTGGTATGAAATTGCAAAAATTGGCCAATTTCCCATTACTGCTCATGTTTAAGGAGTTTTTGACAGAAGTACCATCATCTCAAGGCCCAATTATCTTAACAAGTACAATTATTGCATATGGTTACTAGTTTCCTAACAAATTTACCCTTAGCAAGCATCAGATTAGAAAATAAATAATTTTAGTATTAACCCATGCCAGCAATGTAACCGACTTAAGCCGCAGGTGTAAAATTGACAAATTCATCTTAAATACACTATTTTTCTGCATACTAGAATGTCTACCAGTTCTAGTTTTATACATTTTGACCCTTTCATTACATCCAAAACCTAAAACAGGAGTTTATTTAAATTAAAGCACATTCTACTAAGCGCGGACCACTGCAGACCCCATAATTTCATACAATATTACATAATACCATATTTAGGCTGAAATTTAACCCCCACTATAGGTTTTGGCTTTGATAAGCAATTAAAATGATAGTCTTGGTGATTTACCTTCTTTTAGTAATATTTTTATCAAAAGAAATAGAAGTTGATATACCTGTCTATGGCCTCTTCAAAGAAGATGTTTTTGTTCAACAAATTAAATAAAATTTTTCCTGGTGTTAGATTTATGTTAGTCGAAACAAATTCTAAAATTTTGTTGAATTCCTTTCAGCGGTTTTCAAGAAATGCATGAAAACATACAAAGACCTCACATGCGCGTTATCATGAAAAATTAGCTTGGTGATCAAGAAATGCATTATTCCTTAATTTTTCAATTTCTTAGTTGCAGATGTAAATAGCAAGCTTGGCAATATACATCCAACACAAATGGACTTATTTCACACATAGAAAGGCACTAATTACATAATTTTATCATAAATTTTGCATCTTTTTCAGTTAATTTCACATCCCCCCCCTTTTTACAAAGTGAGATACTGAGTACCTTCAAACTGTTGGGATAAGACTTTTATCTCTTGAAATACATTTCAATTAAGAAAAATAGTATGAAACTGTCCTAATTATGCACCTAGTACATCCTGAGAAAGTTTTTGAGTTCAAATTTAAATTTATTGATATTCAGTTGTACTATACTTTGGAGGTGTACATTAATAGTTTCTAAATTGAGACTAAAATTTTATGAATTTCATTAAATGCGTTCACTATTCCATTAAGCTTAATAGTTAAATGAACATTCCTTACTAATAAAAACCCCACTAAAGTTCAAACTGGCATACAAAGAAACAAAATTATATCTTGCTTTGGTATGAAATTGCAAAAATTGGCCAATTTCCCATTACTGCTCATGTTTAAGGAGTTTTTGACAGAAGTACCATCATCTCAAGGCCCAATTATCTTAACAAGTACAATTATTGCATATGGTTACTAGTTTCCTAACAAATTTACCCTTAGCAAGCATCAGATTAGAAAATAAATAATTTTAGTATTAACCCATGCCAGCAATGTAACCGACTTAAGCCGCAGGTGTAAAATTGACAAATTCATCTTAAATACACTATTTTTCTGCATACTAGAATGTCTACCAGTTCTAGTTTTATACATTTTGACCCTTTCATTACATCCAAAACCTAAAACAGGAGTTTATTTAAATTAAAGCACATTCTACTAAGCGCGGACCACTGCAGACCCCATAATTTCATACAATATTACATAATACCATATTTAGGCTGAAATTTAACCCCCACTATAGGTTTTGGCTTTGATAAGCAATTAAAATGATAGTCTTGGTGATTTACCTTCTTTTAGTACCATTTTTATCAAAAGAAATAGAAGTTGATATACCTGTCTATGGCCTCTTCAGGTGTAGGACCACCATAGATTTTTTACTCTTCAGCTATATTAAAATTTGCTAATTTTGACTTATCCTAGAAAATTTACCTTTGTTTCAAATTAAGTGACACTTCTGTCCCCTATAAAAATGCACTGGCCAAACATTCTGTCAAAATTTCACAATATGTTTCATTGCATATAAGAAAAAACGCTCAACCTGAAGTCCATGTGGTCTAAAAATCTACTTTCACTTTCTATTTCAGTCCAAAAATAGTGCTTGTCCCTAATTGACTCTCAACATTTTTATGTTCATTTAAAACCAATAAAACTTTATCCTCAAGTTTCCTAGAATATTCAGCTTTCCAAAAATACCAAATTTATTCTGGTATCATGTGCGGTTCAAATTCTATATGATGCAAGAGTGAACCTGTCTGTTGACTAGTACTACTTTTACGTACAACCTCTGGACTGGTTCCCGGTATTTGGTGGTCCTACACCTAAAGAAGATGTTTTTGTTCAACAAATTAAATAAAATTTTTCCTGGTGTTAGATTTATGTTAGTCGAAACAAATTCTAAAATTTTGTTGAATTCCTTTCAGCGGTTTTCAAGAAATGCATGAAAACATACAAAGACCTCACATGCGCGTTATCATGAAAAATTAGCTTGGTGATCAAGAAATGCATTATTCCTTAATTTTTCAATTTCTTAGTTGCAGATGTAAATAGCAAGCTTGGCAATATACATCCAACACAAATGGACTTATTTCACACATAGAAAGGCACTAATTACATAATTTTATCATAAATTTTGCATCTTTTTCAGTTAATTTCACATCCCCCCCCCCTTTTTACAAAGTGAGATACTGAGTACCTTCAAACTGTTGGGATAAGACTTTTATCTCTTGAAATACATTTCAATTAAGAAAAATAGTATGAAACTGTCCTAATTATGCACCTAGTACATCCTGAGAAAGTTTTTGAGTTCAAATTTAAATTTATTGATATTCAGTTGTACTATACTTTGGAGGTGTACATTAATAGTTTCTAAATTGAGACTAAAATTTTATGAATTTCATTAAATGCGTTCACTATTCCATTAAGCTTAATAGTTAAATGAACATTCCTTACTAATAAAAACCCCACTAAAGTTCAAACTGGCATACAAAGAAACAAAATTATATCTTGCTTTGGTATGAAATTGCAAAAATTGGCCAATTTCCCATTACTGCTCATGTTTAAGGAGTTTTTGACAGAAGTACCATCATCTCAAGGCCCAATTATCTTAACAAGTACAATTATTGCATATGGTTACTAGTTTCCTAACAAATTTACCCTTAGCAAGCATCAGATTAGAAAATAAATAATTTTAGTATTAACCCATGCCAGCAATGTAACCGACTTAAGCCGCAGGTGTAAAATTGACAAATTCATCTTAAATACACTATTTTTCTGCATACTAGAATGTCTACCAGTTCTAGTTTTATACATTTTGACCCTTTCATTACATCCAAAACCTAAAACAGGAGTTTATTTAAATTAAAGCACATTCTACTAAGCGCGGACCACTGCAGACCCCATAATTTCATACAATATTACATAATACCATATTTAGGCTGAAATTTAACCCCCACTATAGGTTTTGGCTTTGATAAGCAATTAAAATGATAGTCTTGGTGATTTACCTTCTTTTAGTACCATTTTTATCAAAAGAAATAGAAGTTGATATACCTGTCTATGGCCTCTTCAGGTGTAGGACCACCATAGATTTTTTACTCTTCAGCTATATTAAAATTTGATAATTTTGACTTATCCTAGAAAATTTACCTTTGTTTCAAATTAAGTGACACTTCTGTCCCCTATAAAAATGCACTGGCCAAACATTCTGTCAAAATTTCACAATATGTTTCATTGCATATAAGAAAAAACGCTCAACCTGAAGTCCATGTGGTCTAAAAATCTACTTTCACTTTCTATTTCAGTCCAAAAATAGTGCTTGTCCCTAATTGACTCTCAACATTTTTATGTTCATTTAAAACCAATAAAACTTTATCCTCAAGTTTCCTAGAATATTCAGCTTTCCAAAAATACCAAATTTATTCTGGTATCATGTGCGGTTCAAATTCTATATGATGCAAGAGTGAACCTGTCTGTTGACTAGTACTACTTTTACGTACAACCTCTGGACTGGTTCCCGGTATTTGGTGGTCCTACACCTAAAGAAGATGTTTTTGTTCAACAAATTAAATAAAATTTTTCCTGGTGTTAGATTTATGTTAGTCGAAACAAATTCTAAAATTTTGTTGAATTCCTTTCAGCGGTTTTCAAGAAATGCATGAAAACATACAAAGACCTCACATGCGCGTTATCATGAAAAATTAGCTTGGTGATCAAGAAATGCATTATTCCTTAATTTTTCAATTTCTTAGTTGCAGATGTAAATAGCAAGCTTGGCAATATACATCCAACACAAATGGACTTATTTCACACATAGAAAGGCACTAATTACATAATTTTATCATAAATTTTGCATCTTTTTCAGTTAATTTCACATCCCCCCCCCTTTTTACAAAGTGAGATACTGAGTACCTTCAAACTGTTGGGATAAGACTTTTATCTCTTGAAATACATTTCAATTAAGAAAAATAGTATGAAACTGTCCTAATTATGCACCTAGTACATCCTGAGAAAGTTTTTGAGTTCAAATTTAAATTTATTGATATTCAGTTGTACTATACTTTGGAGGTGTACATTAATAGTTTCTAAATTGAGACTAAAATTTTATGAATTTCATTAAATGCGTTCACTATTCCATTAAGCTTAATAGTTAAATGAACATTCCTTACTAATAAAAACCCCACTAAAGTTCAAACTGGCATACAAAGAAACAAAATTATATCTTGCTTTGGTATGAAATTGCAAAAATTGGCCAATTTCCCATTACTGCTCATGTTTAAGGAGTTTTTGACAGAAGTACCATCATCTCAAGGCCCAATTATCTTAACAAGTACAATTATTGCATATGGTTACTAGTTTCCTAACAAATTTACCCTTAGCAAGCATCAGATTAGAAAATAAATAATTTTAGTATTAACCCATGCCAGCAATGTAACTGACTTAAGCCGCAGGTGTAAAATTGACAAATTCATCTTAAATACACTATTTTTCTGCATACTAGAATGTCTACCAGTTCTAGTTTTATACATTTTGACCCTTTCATTACATCCAAAACCTAAAACAGGAGTTTATTTAAATTAAAGCACATTCTACTAAGCGCGGACCACTGCAGACCCCATAATTTCATACAATATTACATAATACCATATTTAGGCTGAAATTTAACCCCCACTATAGGTTTTGGCTTTGATAAGCAATTAAAATGATAGTCTTGGTGATTTACCTTCTTTTAGTACCATTTTTATCAAAAGAAATAGAAGTTGATATACCTGTCTATGGCCTCTTCAGGTGTAGGACCACCATAGATTTTTTACTCTTCAGCTATATTAAAATTTGATAATTTTGACTTATCCTAGAAAATTTACCTTTGTTTCAAATTAAGTGACACTTCTGTCCCCTATAAAAATGCACTGGCCAAACATTCTGTCAAAATTTCACAATATGTTTCATTGCATATAAGAAAAAACGCTCAACCTGAAGTCCATGTGGTCTAAAAATCTACTTTCACTTTCTATTTCAGTCCAAAAATAGTGCTTGTCCCTAATTGACTCTCAACATTTTTATGTTCATTTAAAACCAATAAAACTTTATCCTCAAGTTTCCTAGAATATTCAGCTTTCCAAAAATACCAAATTTATTCTGGTATCATGTGCGGTTCAAATTCTATATGATGCAAGAGTGAACCTGTCTGTTGACTAGTACTACTTTTACGTACAACCTCTGGACTGGTTCCCGGTATTTGGTGGTCCTACACCTAAAGAAGATGTTTTTGTTCAACAAATTAAATAAAATTTTTCCTGGTGTTAGATTTATGTTAGTCGAAACAAATTCTAAAATTTTGTTGAATTCCTTTCAGCGGTTTTCAAGAAATGCATGAAAACATACAAAGACCTCACATGCGCGTTATCATGAAAAATTAGCTTGGTGATCAAGAAATGCATTATTCCTTAATTTTTCAATTTCTTAGTTGCAGATGTAAATAGCAAGCTTATACATCCAACACAAATGGACTTATTTCACACATAGAAAGGCACTAATTACATAATTTTATCATAAATTTTGCATCTTTTTCAGTTAATTTCACATCCCCCCCCCTTTTTACAAAGTGAGATACTGAGTACCTTCAAACTGTTGGGATAAGACTTTTATCTCTTGAAATACATTTCAATTAAGAAAAATAGTATGAAACTGTCCTAATTATGCACCTAGTACATCCTGAGAAAGTTTTTGAGTTCAAATTTAAATTTATTGATATTCAGTTGTACTATACTTTGGAGGTGTACATTAATAGTTTCTAAATTGAGACTAAAATTTTATGAATTTCATTAAATGCGTTCACTATTCCATTAAGCTTAATAGTTAAATGAACATTCCTTACTAATAAAAACCCCACTAAAGTTCAAACTGGCATACAAAGAAACAAAATTATATCTTGCTTTGGTATGAAATTGCAAAAATTGGCCAATTTCCCATTACTGCTCATGTTTAAGGAGTTTTTGACAGAAGTACCATCATCTCAAGGCCCAATTATCTTAACAAGTACAATTATTGCATATGGTTACTAGTTTCCTAACAAATTTACCCTTAGCAAGCATCAGATTAGAAAATAAATAATTTTAGTATTAACCCATGCCAGCAATGTAACCGACTTAAGCCGCAGGTGTAAAATTGACAAATTCATCTTAAATACACTATTTTTCTGCATACTAGAATGTCTACCAGTTCTAGTTTTATACATTTTGACCCTTTCATTACATCCAAAACCTAAAACAGGAGTTTATTTAAATTAAAGCACATTCTACTAAGCGCGGACCACTGCAGACCCCATAATTTCATACAATATTACATAATACCATATTTAGGCTGAAATTTAACCCCCACTATAGGTTTTGGCTTTGATAAGCAATTAAAATGATAGTCTTGGTGATTTACCTTCTTTTAGTACCATTTTTATCAAAAGAAATAGAAGTTGATATACCTGTCTATGGCCTCTTCAGGTGTAGGACCACCATAGATTTTTTACTCTTCAGCTATATTAAAATTTGATAATTTTGACTTATCCTAGAAAATTTACCTTTGTTTCAAATTAAGTGACACTTCTGTCCCCTATAAAAATGCACTGGCCAAACATTCTGTCAAAATTTCACAATATGTTTCATTGCATATAAGAAAAAACGCTCAACCTGAAGTCCATGTGGTCTAAAAATCTACTTTCACTTTCTATTTCAGTCCAAAAATAGTGCTTGTCCCTAATTGACTCTCAACATTTTTATGTTCATTTAAAACCAATAAAACTTTATCCTCAAGTTTCCTAGAATATTCAGCTTTCCAAAAATACCAAATTTATTCTGGTATCATGTGCGGTTCAAATTCTATATGATGCAAGAGTGAACCTGTCTGTTGACTAGTACTACTTTTACGTACAACCTCTGGACTGGTTCCCGGTATTTGGTGGTCCTACACCTAAAGAAGATGTTTTTGTTCAACAAATTAAATAAAATTTTTCCTGGTGTTAGATTTATGTTAGTCGAAACAAATTCTAAAATTTTGTTGAATTCCTTTCAGCGGTTTTCAAGAAATGCATGAAAACATACAAAGACCTCACATGCGCGTTATCATGAAAAATTAGCTTGGTGATCAAGAAATGCATTATTCCTTAATTTTTCAATTTCTTAGTTGCAGATGTAAATAGCAAGCTTATACATCCAACACAAATGGACTTATTTCACACATAGAAAGGCACTAATTACATAATTTTATCATAAATTTTGCATCTTTTTCAGTTAATTTCACATCCCCCCCCCTTTTTACAAAGTGAGATACTGAGTACCTTCAAACTGTTGGGATAAGACTTTTATCTCTTGAAATACATTTCAATTAAGAAAAATAGTATGAAACTGTCCTAATTATGCACCTAGTACATCCTGAGAAAGTTTTTGAGTTCAAATTTAAATTTATTGATATTCAGTTGTACTATACTTTGGAGGTGTACATTAATAGTTTCTAAATTGAGACTAAAATTTTATGAATTTCATTAAATGCGTTCACTATTCCATTAAGCTTAATAGTTAAATGAACATTCCTTACTAATAAAAACCCCACTAAAGTTCAAACTGGCATACAAAGAAACAAAATTATATCTTGCTTTGGTATGAAATTGCAAAAATTGGCCAATTTCCCATTACTGCTCATGTTTAAGGAGTTTTTGACAGAAGTACCATCATCTCAAGGCCCAATTATCTTAACAAGTACAATTATTGCATATGGTTACTAGTTTCCTAACAAATTTACCCTTAGCAAGCATCAGATTAGAAAATAAATAATTTTAGTATTAACCCATGCCAGCAATGTAACCGACTTAAGCCGCAGGTGTAAAATTGACAAATTCATCTTAAATACACTATTTTTCTGCATACTAGAATGTCTACCAGTTCTAGTTTTATACATTTTGACCCTTTCATTACATCCAAAACCTAAAACAGGAGTTTATTTAAATTAAAGCACATTCTACTAAGCGCGGACCACTGCAGACCCCATAATTTCATACAATATTACATAATACCATATTTAGGCTGAAATTTAACCCCCACTATAGGTTTTGGCTTTGATAAGCAATTAAAATGATAGTCTTGGTGATTTACCTTCTTTTAGTACCATTTTTATCAAAAGAAATAGAAGTTGATATACCTGTCTATGGCCTCTTCAGGTGTAGGACCACCATAGATTTTTTACTCTTCAGCTATATTAAAATTTGATAATTTTGACTTATCCTAGAAAATTTACCTTTGTTTCAAATTAAGTGACACTTCTGTCCCCTATAAAAATGCACTGGCCAAACATTCTGTCAAAATTTCACAATATGTTTCATTGCATATAAGAAAAAACGCTCAACCTGAAGTCCATGTGGTCTAAAAATCTACTTTCACTTTCTATTTCAGTCCAAAAATAGTGCTTGTCCCTAATTGACTCTCAACATTTTTATGTTCATTTAAAACCAATAAAACTTTATCCTCAAGTTTCCTAGAATATTCAGCTTTCCAAAAATACCAAATTTATTCTGGTATCATGTGCGGTTCAAATTCTATATGATGCAAGAGTGAACCTGTCTGTTGACTAGTACTACTTTTACGTACAACCTCTGGACTGGTTCCCGGTATTTGGTGGTCCTACACCTAAAGAAGATGTTTTTGTTCAACAAATTAAATAAAATTTTTCCTGGTGTTAGATTTATGTTAGTCGAAACAAATTCTAAAATTTTGTTGAATTCCTTTCAGCGGTTTTCAAGAAATGCATGAAAACATACAAAGACCTCACATGCGCGTTATCATGAAAAATTAGCTTGGTGATCAAGAAATGCATTATTCCTTAATTTTTCAATTTCTTAGTTGCAGATGTAAATAGCAAGCTTATACATCCAACACAAATGGACTTATTTCACAAATGGACTTATTTCACACATAGAAAGGCACTAATTACATAATTTTATCATAAATTTTGCATCTTTTTCAGTTAATTTCACATCCCCCCCCCTTTTTACAAAGTGAGATACTGAGTACCTTCAAACTGTTGGGATAAGACTTTTATCTCTTGAAATACATTTCAATTAAGAAAAATAGTATGAAACTGTCCTAATTATGCACCTAGTACATCCTGAGAAAGTTTTTGAGTTCAAATTTTAATTTATTGATATTCAGTTGTACTATACTTTGGAGGTGTACATTAATAGTTTCTAAATTGAGACTAAAATTTTATGAATTTCATTAATGCGTTCACTATTCCATTAAGCTTAATAGTTAAATGAACATTCCTTACTAATAAAAACCCCACTAAAGTTCAAACTGGCATACAAAGAAACAAAATTATATCTTGCTTTGGTATGAAATTGCAAAACTTGGCCAATTTCCCATTACTGCTCATGTTTAAGGAGTTTTTGACAGAAGTACCATCATCTCAAGGCCCAATTATCTTAACAAGTACAATTATTGCATATGGTTACTAGTTTCCTAACAAATTTACCCTTAGCAAGCATCAGATTAGAAAATAAATAATTTTAGTATTAACCCATGCCAGCAATGTAACCGACTTAAGCCGCAGGTGTAAAATTGACAAATTCATCTTAAATACACTATTTTTCTGCATACTAGAATGTCTACCAGTTCTAGTTTTATACATTTTGACCCTTTCATTACATCCAAAACCTAAAACAGGAGTTTATTTAAATTAAAGCACATTCTACTAAGCGCGGACCACTGCAGACCCCATAATTTCATACAATATTACATAATACCATATTTAGGCTGAAATTTAACCCCCACTATAGGTTTTGGCTTTGATAAGCAATTAAAATGATAGTCTTGGTGATTTACCTTCTTTTAGTACCATTTTTATCAAAAGAAATAGAAGTTGATATACCTGTCTATGGCCTCTTCAGGTGTAGGACCACCATAGATTTTTTACTCTTCAGCTATATTAAAATTTGATAATTTTGACTTATCCTAGAAAATTTACCTTTGTTTCAAATTAAGTGACACTTCTGTCCCCTATAAAAATGCACTGGCCAAACATTCTGTCAAAATTTCACAATATGTTTCATTGCATATAAGAAAAAACGCTCAACCTGAAGTCCATGTGGTCTAAAAATCTACTTTCACTTTCTATTTCAGTCCAAAAATAGTGCTTGTCCCTAATTGACTCTCAACATTTTTATGTTCATTTAAAACCAATAAAACTTTATCCTCAAGTTTCCTAGAATATTCAGCTTTCCAAAAATACCAAATTTATTCTGGTATCATGTGCGGTTCAAATTCTATATGATGCAAGAGTGAACCTGTCTGTTGACTAGTACTACTTTTACGTACAACCTCTGGACTGGTTCCCGGTATTTGGTGGTCCTACACCTAAAGAAGATGTTTTTGTTCAACAAATTAAATAAAATTTTTCCTGGTGTTAGATTTATGTTAGTCGAAACAAATTCTAAAATTTTGTTGAATTCCTTTCAGCGGTTTTCAAGAAATGCATGAAAACATACAAAGACCTCACATGCGCGTTATCATGAAAAATTAGCTTGGTGATCAAGAAATGCATTATTCCTTAATTTTTCAATTTCTTAGTTGCAGATGTAAATAGCAAGCTTATACATCCAACACAAATGGACTTATTTCACACATAGAAAGGCACTAATTACATAATTTTATCATAAATTTTGCATCTTTTTCAGTTAATTTCACATCCCCCCCCCTTTTTACAAAGTGAGATACTGAGTACCTTCAAACTGTTGGGATAAGACTTTTATCTCTTGAAATACATTTCAATTAAGAAAAATAGTATGAAACTGTCCTAATTATGCACCTAGTACATCCTGAGAAAGTTTTTGAGTTCAAATTTAAATTTATTGATATTCAGTTGTACTATACTTTGGAGGTGTACATTAATAGTTTCTAAATTGAGACTAAAATTTTATGAATTTCATTAAATGCGTTCACTATTCCATTAAGCTTAATAGTTAAATGAACATTCCTTACTAATAAAAACCCCACTAAAGTTCAAACTGGCATACAAAGAAACAAAATTATATCTTGCTTTGGTATGAAATTGCAAAAATTGGCCAATTTCCCATTACTGCTCATGTTTAAGGAGTTTTTGACAGAAGTACCATCATCTCAAGGCCCAATTATCTTAACAAGTACAATTATTGCATATGGTTACTAGTTTCCTAACAAATTTACCCTTAGCAAGCATCAGATTAGAAAATAAATAATTTTAGTATTAACCCATGCCAGCAATGTAACCGACTTAAGCCGCAGGTGTAAAATTGACAAATTCATCTTAAATACACTATTTTTCTGCATACTAGAATGTCTACCAGTTCTAGTTTTATACATTTTGACCCTTTCATTACATCCAAAACCTAAAACAGGAGTTTATTTAAATTAAAGCACATTCTACTAAGCGCGGACCACTGCAGACCCCATAATTTCATACAATATTACATAATACCATATTTAGGCTGAAATTTAACCCCCACTATAGGTTTTGGCTTTGATAAGCAATTAAAATGATAGTCTTGGTGATTTACCTTCTTTTAGTACCATTTTTATCAAAAGAAATAGAAGTTGATATACCTGTCTATGGCCTCTTCAGGTGTAGGACCACCATAGATTTTTTACTCTTCAGCTATATTAAAATTTGATAATTTTGACTTATCCTAGAAAATTTACCTTTGTTTCAAATTAAGTGAGTGACACTTCTGTCCCCTATAAAAATGCACTGGCCAAACATTCTGTCAAAATTTCACAATATGTTTCATTGCATATAAGAAAAAACGCTCAACCTGAAGTCCATGTGGTCTAAAAATCTACTTTCACTTTCTATTTCAGTCCAAAAATAGTGCTTGTCCCTAATTGACTCTCAACATTTTTATGTTCATTTAAAACCAATAAAACTTTATCCTCAAGTTTCCTAGAATATTCAGCTTTCCAAAAATACCAAATTTATTCTGGTATCATGTGCGGTTCAAATTCTATATGATGCAAGAGTGAACCTGTCTGTTGACTAGTACTACTTTTACGTACAACCTCTGGACTGGTTCCCGGTATTTGGTGGTCCTACACCTAAAGAAGATGTTTTTGTTCAACAAATTAAATAAAATTTTTCCTGGTGTTAGATTTATGTTAGTCGAAACAAATTCTAAAATTTTGTTGAATTCCTTTCAGCGGTTTTCAAGAAATGCATGAAAACATACAAAGACCTCACATGCGCGTTATCATGAAAAATTAGCTTGGTGATCAAGAAATGCATTATTCCTTAATTTTTCAATTTCTTAGTTGCAGATGTAAATAGCAAGCTTATACATCCAACACAAATGGACTTATTTCACACATAGAAAGGCACTAATTACATAATTTTATCATAAATTTTGCATCTTTTTCAGTTAATTTCACATCCCCCCCCCTTTTTACAAAGTGAGATACTGAGTACCTTCAAACTGTTGGGATAAGACTTTTATCTCTTGAAATACATTTCAATTAAGAAAAATAGTATGAAACTGTCCTAATTATGCACCTAGTACATCCTGAGAAAGTTTTTGAGTTCAAATTTAAATTTATTGATATTCAGTTGTACTATACTTTGGAGGTGTACATTAATAGTTTCTAAATTGAGACTAAAATTTTATGAATTTCATTAAATGCGTTCACTATTCCATTAAGCTTAATAGTTAAATGAACATTCCTTACTAATAAAAACCCCACTAAAGTTCAAACTGGCATACAAAGAAACAAAATTATATCTTGCTTTGGTATGAAATTGCAAAAATTGGCCAATTTCCCATTACTGCTCATGTTTAAGGAGTTTTTGACAGAAGTACCATCATCTCAAGGCCCAATTATCTTAACAAGTACAATTATTGCATATGGTTACTAGTTTCCTAACAAATTTACCCTTAGCAAGCATCAGATTAGAAAATAAATAATTTTAGTATTAACCCATGCCAGCAATGTAACCGACTTAAGCCGCAGGTGTAAAATTGACAAATTCATCTTAAATACACTATTTTTCTGCATACTAGAATGTCTACCAGTTCTAGTTTTATACATTTTGACCCTTTCATTACATCCAAAACCTAAAACAGGAGTTTATTTAAATTAAAGCACATTCTACTAAGCGCGGACCACTGCAGACCCCATAATTTCATACAATATTACATAATACCATATTTAGGCTGAAATTTAACCCCCACTATAGGTTTTGGCTTTGATAAGCAATTAAAATGATAGTCTTGGTGATTTACCTTCTTTTAGTACCATTTTTATCAAAAGAAATAGAAGTTGATATACCTGTCTATGGCCTCTTCAGGTGTAGGACCACCATAGATTTTTTACTCTTCAGCTATATTAAAATTTGATAATTTTGACTTATCCTAGAAAATTTACCTTTGTTTCAAATTAAGTGACACTTCTGTCCCCTATAAAAATGCACTGGCCAAACATTCTGTCAAAATTTCACAATATGTTTCATTGCATATAAGAAAAAACGCTCAACCTGAAGTCCATGTGGTCTAAAAATCTACTTTCACTTTCTATTTCAGTCCAAAAATAGTGCTTGTCCCTAATTGACTCTCAACATTTTTATGTTCATTTAAAACCAATAAAACTTTATCCTCAAGTTTCCTAGAATATTCAGCTTTCCAAAAATACCAAATTTATTCTGGTATCATGTGCGGTTCAAATTCTATATGATGCAAGAGTGAACCTGTCTGTTGACTAGTACTACTTTTACGTACAACCTCTGGACTGGTTCCCGGTATTTGGTGGTCCTACACCTAAAGAAGATGTTTTTGTTCAACAAATTAAATAAAATTTTTCCTGGTGTTAGATTTATGTTAGTCGAAACAAATTCTAAAATTTTGTTGAATTCCTTTCAGCGGTTTTCAAGAAATGCATGAAAACATACAAAGACCTCACATGCGCGTTATCATGAAAAATTAGCTTGGTGATCAAGAAATGCATTATTCCTTAATTTTTCAATTTCTTAGTTGCAGATGTAAATAGCAAGCTTATACATCCAACACAAATGGACTTATTTCACACATAGAAAGGCACTAATTACATAATTTTATCATAAATTTTGCATCTTTTTCAGTTAATTTCACATCCCCCCCCCTTTTTACAAAGTGAGATACTGAGTACCTTCAAACTGTTGGGATAAGACTTTTATCTCTTGAAATACATTTCAATTAAGAAAAATAGTATGAAACTGTCCTAATTATGCACCTAGTACATCCTGAGAAAGTTTTTGAGTTCAAATTTAAATTTATTGATATTCAGTTGTACTATACTTTGGAGGTGTACATTAATAGTTTCTAAATTGAGACTAAAATTTTATGAATTTCATTAAATGCGTTCACTATTCCATTAAGCTTAATAGTTAAATGAACATTCCTTACTAATAAAAACCCCACTAAAGTTCAAACTGGCATACAAAGAAACAAAATTATATCTTGCTTTGGTATGAAATTGCAAAAATTGGCCAATTTCCCATTACTGCTCATGTTTAAGGAGTTTTTGACAGAAGTACCATCATCTCAAGGCCCAATTATCTTAACAAGTACAATTATTGCATATGGTTACTAGTTTCCTAACAAATTTACCCTTAGCAAGCATCAGATTAGAAAATAAATAATTTTAGTATTAACCCATGCCAGCAATGTAACCGACTTAAGCCGCAGGTGTAAAATTGACAAATTCATCTTAAATACACTATTTTTCTGCATACTAGAATGTCTACCAGTTCTAGTTTTATACATTTTGACCCTTTCATTACATCCAAAACCTAAAACAGGAGTTTATTTAAATTAAAGCACATTCTACTAAGCGCGGACCACTGCAGACCCCATAATTTCATACAATATTACATAATACCATATTTAGGCTGAAATTTAACCCCCACTATAGGTTTTGGCTTTGATAAGCAATTAAAATGATAGTCTTGGTGATTTACCTTCTTTTAGTACCATTTTTATCAAAAGAAATAGAAGTTGATATACCTGTCTATGGCCTCTTCAGGTGTAGGACCACCATAGATTTTTTACTCTTCAGCTATATTAAAATTTGATAATTTTGACTTATCCTAGAAAATTTACCTTTGTTTCAAATTAAGTGACACTTCTGTCCCCTATAAAAATGCACTGGCCAAACATTCTGTCAAAATTTCACAATATGTTTCATTGCATATAAGAAAAAACGCTCAACCTGAAGTCCATGTGGTCTAAAAATCTACTTTCACTTTCTATTTCAGTCCAAAAATAGTGCTTGTCCCTAATTGACTCTCAACATTTTTATGTTCATTTAAAACCAATAAAACTTTATCCTCAAGTTTCCTAGAATATTCAGCTTTCCAAAAATACCAAATTTATTCTGGTATCATGTGCGGTTCAAATTCTATATGATGCAAGAGTGAACCTGTCTGTTGACTAGTACTACTTTTACGTACAACCTCTGGACTGGTTCCCGGTATTTGGTGGTCCTACACCTAAAGAAGATGTTTTTGTTCAACAAATTAAATAAAATTTTTCCTGGTGTTAGATTTATGTTAGTCGAAACAAATTCTAAAATTTTGTTGAATTCCTTTCAGCGGTTTTCAAGAAATGCATGAAAACATACAAAGACCTCACATGCGCGTTATCATGAAAAATTAGCTTGGTGATCAAGAAATGCATTATTCCTTAATTTTTCAATTTCTTAGTTGCAGATGTAAATAGCAAGCTTATACATCCAACACAAATGGACTTATTTCACACATAGAAAGGCACTAATTACATAATTTTATCATAAATTTTGCATCTTTTTCAGTTAATTTCACATCCCCCCCCCTTTTTACAAAGTGAGATACTGAGTACCTTCAAACTGTTGGGATAAGACTTTTATCTCTTGAAATACATTTCAATTAAGAAAAATAGTATGAAACTGTCCTAATTATGCACCTAGTACATCCTGAGAAAGTTTTTGAGTTCAAATTTAAATTTATTGATATTCAGTTGTACTATACTTTGGAGGTGTACATTAATAGTTTCTAAATTGAGACTAAAATTTTATGAATTTCATTAAATGCGTTCACTATTCCATTAAGCTTAATAGTTAAATGAACATTCCTTACTAATAAAAACCCCACTAAAGTTCAAACTGGCATACAAAGAAACAAAATTATATCTTGCTTTGGTATGAAATTGCAAAAATTGGCCAATTTCCCATTACTGCTCATGTTTAAGGAGTTTTTGACAGAAGTACCATCATCTCAAGGCCCAATTATCTTAACAAGTACAATTATTGCATATGGTTACTAGTTTCCTAACAAATTTACCCTTAGCAAGCATCAGATTAGAAAATAAATAATTTTAGTATTAACCCATGCCAGCAATGTAACCGACTTAAGCCGCAGGTGTAAAATTGACAAATTCATCTTAAATACACTATTTTTCTGCATACTAGAATGTCTACCAGTTCTAGTTTTATACATTTTGACCCTTTCATTACATCCAAAACCTAAAACAGGAGTTTATTTAAATTAAAGCACATTCTACTAAGCGCGGACCACTGCAGACCCCATAATTTCATACAATATTACATAATACCATATTTAGGCTGAAATTTAACCCCCACTATAGGTTTTGGCTTTGATAAGCAATTAAAATGATAGTCTTGGTGATTTACCTTCTTTTAGTACCATTTTTATCAAAAGAAATAGAAGTTGATATACCTGTCTATGGCCTCTTCAGGTGTAGGACCACCATAGATTTTTTACTCTTCAGCTATATTAAAATTTGATAATTTTGACTTATCCTAGAAAATTTACCTTTGTTTCAAATTAAGTGACACTTCTGTCCCCTATAAAAATGCACTGGCCAAACATTCTGTCAAAATTTCACAATATGTTTCATTGCATATAAGAAAAAACGCTCAACCTGAAGTCCATGTGGTCTAAAAATCTACTTTCACTTTCTATTTCAGTCCAAAAATAGTGCTTGTCCCTAATTGACTCTCAACATTTTTATGTTCATTTAAAACCAATAAAACTTTATCCTCAAGTTTCCTAGAATATTCAGCTTTCCAAAAATACCAAATTTATTCTGGTATCATGTGCGGTTCAAATTCTATATGATGCAAGAGTGAACCTGTCTGTTGACTAGTACTACTTTTACGTACAACCTCTGGACTGGTTCCCGGTATTTGGTGGTCCTACACCTAAAGAAGATGTTTTTGTTCAACAAATTAAATAAAATTTTTCCTGGTGTTAGATTTATGTTAGTCGAAACAAATTCTAAAATTTTGTTGAATTCCTTTCAGCGGTTTTCAAGAAATGCATGAAAACATACAAAGACCTCACATGCGCGTTATCATGAAAAATTAGCTTGGTGATCAAGAAATGCATTATTCCTTAATTTTTCAATTTCTTAGTTGCAGATGTAAATAGCAAGCTTATACATCCAACACAAATGGACTTATTTCACACATAGAAAGGCACTAATTACATAATTTTATCATAAATTTTGCATCTTTTTCAGTTAATTTCACATCCCCCCCCCTTTTTACAAAGTGAGATACTGAGTACCTTCAAACTGTTGGGATAAGACTTTTATCTCTTGAAATACATTTCAATTAAGAAAAATAGTATGAAACTGTCCTAATTATGCACCTAGTACATCCTGAGAAAGTTTTTGAGTTCAAATTTAAATTTATTGATATTCAGTTGTACTATACTTTGGAGGTGTACATTAATAGTTTCTAAATTGAGACTAAAATTTTATGAATTTCATTAAATGCGTTCACTATTCCATTAAGCTTAATAGTTAAATGAACATTCCTTACTAATAAAAACCCCACTAAAGTTCAAACTGGCATACAAAGAAACAAAATTATATCTTGCTTTGGTATGAAATTGCAAAAATTGGCCAATTTCCCATTACTGCTCATGTTTAAGGAGTTTTTGACAGAAGTACCATCATCTCAAGGCCCAATTATCTTAACAAGTACAATTATTGCATATGGTTACTAGTTTCCTAACAAATTTACCCTTAGCAAGCATCAGATTAGAAAATAAATAATTTTAGTATTAACCCATGCCAGCAATGTAACCGACTTAAGCCGCAGGTGTAAAATTGACAAATTCATCTTAAATACACTATTTTTCTGCATACTAGAATGTCTACCAGTTCTAGTTTTATACATTTTGACCCTTTCATTACATCCAAAACCTAAAACAGGAGTTTATTTAAATTAAAGCACATTCTACTAAGCGCGGACCACTGCAGACCCCATAATTTCATACAATATTACATAATACCATATTTAGGCTGAAATTTAACCCCCACTATAGGTTTTGGCTTTGATAAGCAATTAAAATGATAGTCTTGGTGATTTACCTTCTTTTAGTACCATTTTTATCAAAAGAAATAGAAGTTGATATACCTGTCTATGGCCTCTTCAGGTGTAGGACCACCATAGATTTTTTACTCTTCAGCTATATTAAAATTTGATAATTTTGACTTATCCTAGAAAATTTACCTTTGTTTCAAATTAAGTGACACTTCTGTCCCCTATAAAAATGCACTGGCCAAACATTCTGTCAAAATTTCACAATATGTTTCATTGCATATAAGAAAAAACGCTCAACCTGAAGTCCATGTGGTCTAAAAATCTACTTTCACTTTCTATTTCAGTCCAAAAATAGTGCTTGTCCCTAATTGACTCTCAACATTTTTATGTTCATTTAAAACCAATAAAACTTTATCCTCAAGTTTCCTAGAATATTCAGCTTTCCAAAAATACCAAATTTATTCTGGTATCATGTGCGGTTCAAATTCTATATGATGCAAGAGTGAACCTGTCTGTTGACTAGTACTACTTTTACGTACAACCTCTGGACTGGTTCCCGGTATTTGGTGGTCCTACACCTAAAGAAGATGTTTTTGTTCAACAAATTAAATAAAATTTTTCCTGGTGTTAGATTTATGTTAGTCGAAACAAATTCTAAAATTTTGTTGAATTCCTTTCAGCGGTTTTCAAGAAATGCATGAAAACATACAAAGACCTCACATGCGCGTTATCATGAAAAATTAGCTTGGTGATCAAGAAATGCATTATTCCTTAATTTTTCAATTTCTTAGTTGCAGATGTAAATAGCAAGCTTATACATCCAACACAAATGGACTTATTTCACACATAGAAAGGCACTAATTACATAATTTTATCATAAATTTTGCATCTTTTTCAGTTAATTTCACATCCCCCCCCCTTTTTACAAAGTGAGATACTGAGTACCTTCAAACTGTTGGGATAAGACTTTTATCTCTTGAAATACATTTCAATTAAGAAAAATAGTATGAAACTGTCCTAATTATGCACCTAGTACATCCTGAGAAAGTTTTTGAGTTCAAATTTAAATTTATTGATATTCAGTTGTACTATACTTTGGAGGTGTACATTAATAGTTTCTAAATTGAGACTAAAATTTTATGAATTTCATTAAATGCGTTCACTATTCCATTAAGCTTAATAGTTAAATGAACATTCCTTACTAATAAAAACCCCACTAAAGTTCAAACTGGCATACAAAGAAACAAAATTATATCTTGCTTTGGTATGAAATTGCAAAAATTGGCCAATTTCCCATTACTGCTCATGTTTAAGGAGTTTTTGACAGAAGTACCATCATCTCAAGGCCCAATTATCTTAACAAGTACAATTATTGCATATGGTTACTAGTTTCCTAACAAATTTACCCTTAGCAAGCATCAGATTAGAAAATAAATAATTTTAGTATTAACCCATGCCAGCAATGTAACCGACTTAAGCCGCAGGTGTAAAATTGACAAATTCATCTTAAATACACTATTTTTCTGCATACTAGAATGTCTACCAGTTCTAGTTTTATACATTTTGACCCTTTCATTACATCCAAAACCTAAAACAGGAGTTTATTTAAATTAAAGCACATTCTACTAAGCGCGGACCACTGCAGACCCCATAATTTCATACAATATTACATAATACCATATTTAGGCTGAAATTTAACCCCCACTATAGGTTTTGGCTTTGATAAGCAATTAAAATGATAGTCTTGGTGATTTACCTTCTTTTAGTACCATTTTTATCAAAAGAAATAGAAGTTGATATACCTGTCTATGGCCTCTTCAGGTGTAGGACCACCATAGATTTTTTACTCTTCAGCTATATTAAAATTTGATAATTTTGACTTATCCTAGAAAATTTACCTTTGTTTCAAATTAAGTGACACTTCTGTCCCCTATAAAAATGCACTGGCCAAACATTCTGTCAAAATTTCACAATATGTTTCATTGCATATAAGAAAAAACGCTCAACCTGAAGTCCATGTGGTCTAAAAATCTACTTTCACTTTCTATTTCAGTCCAAAAATAGTGCTTGTCCCTAATTGACTCTCAACATTTTTATGTTCATTTAAAACCAATAAAACTTTATCCTCAAGTTTCCTAGAATATTCAGCTTTCCAAAAATACCAAATTTATTCTGGTATCATGTGCGGTTCAAATTCTATATGATGCAAGAGTGAACCTGTCTGTTGACTAGTACTACTTTTACGTACAACCTCTGGACTGGTTCCCGGTATTTGGTGGTCCTACACCTAAAGAAGATGTTTTTGTTCAACAAATTAAATAAAATTTTTCCTGGTGTTAGATTTATGTTAGTCGAAACAAATTCTAAAATTTTGTTGAATTCCTTTCAGCGGTTTTCAAGAAATGCATGAAAACATACAAAGACCTCACATGCGCGTTATCATGAAAAATTAGCTTGGTGATCAAGAAATGCATTATTCCTTAATTTTTCAATTTCTTAGTTGCAGATGTAAATAGCAAGCTTATACATCCAACACAAATGGACTTATTTCACACATAGAAAGGCACTAATTACATAATTTTATCATAAATTTTGCATCTTTTTCAGTTAATTTCACATCCCCCCCCCTTTTTACAAAGTGAGATACTGAGTACCTTCAAACTGTTGGGATAAGACTTTTATCTCTTGAAATACATTTCAATTAAGAAAAATAGTATGAAACTGTCCTAATTATGCACCTAGTACATCCTGAGAAAGTTTTTGAGTTCAAATTTAAATTTATTGATATTCAGTTGTACTATACTTTGGAGGTGTACATTAATAGTTTCTAAATTGAGACTAAAATTTTATGAATTTCATTAAATGCGTTCACTATTCCATTAAGCTTAATAGTTAAATGAACATTCCTTACTAATAAAAACCCCACTAAAGTTCAAACTGGCATACAAAGAAACAAAATTATATCTTGCTTTGGTATGAAATTGCAAAAATTGGCCAATTTCCCATTACTGCTCATGTTTAAGGAGTTTTTGACAGAAGTACCATCATCTCAAGGCCCAATTATCTTAACAAGTACAATTATTGCATATGGTTACTAGTTTCCTAACAAATTTACCCTTAGCAAGCATCAGATTAGAAAATAAATAATTTTAGTATTAACCCATGCCAGCAATGTAACCGACTTAAGCCGCAGGTGTAAAATTGACAAATTCATCTTAAATACACTATTTTTCTGCATACTAGAATGTCTACCAGTTCTAGTTTTATACATTTTGACCCTTTCATTACATCCAAAACCTAAAACAGGAGTTTATTTAAATTAAAGCACATTCTACTAAGCGCGGACCACTGCAGACCCCATAATTTCATACAATATTACATAATACCATATTTAGGCTGAAATTTAACCCCCACTATAGGTTTTGGCTTTGATAAGCAATTAAAATGATAGTCTTGGTGATTTACCTTCTTTTAGTACCATTTTTATCAAAAGAAATAGAAGTTGATATACCTGTCTATGGCCTCTTCAGGTGTAGGACCACCATAGATTTTTTACTCTTCAGCTATATTAAAATTTGATAATTTTGACTTATCCTAGAAAATTTACCTTTGTTTCAAATTAAGTGACACTTCTGTCCCCTATAAAAATGCACTGGCCAAACATTCTGTCAAAATTTCACAATATGTTTCATTGCATATAAGAAAAAACGCTCAACCTGAAGTCCATGTGGTCTAAAAATCTACTTTCACTTTCTATTTCAGTCCAAAAATAGTGCTTGTCCCTAATTGACTCTCAACATTTTTATGTTCATTTAAAACCAATAAAACTTTATCCTCAAGTTTCCTAGAATATTCAGCTTTCCAAAAATACCAAATTTATTCTGGTATCATGTGCGGTTCAAATTCTATATGATGCAAGAGTGAACCTGTCTGTTGACTAGTACTACTTTTACGTACAACCTCTGGACTGGTTCCCGGTATTTGGTGGTCCTACACCTAAAGAAGATGTTTTTGTTCAACAAATTAAATAAAATTTTTCCTGGTGTTAGATTTATGTTAGTCGAAACAAATTCTAAAATTTTGTTGAATTCCTTTCAGCGGTTTTCAAGAAATGCATGAAAACATACAAAGACCTCACATGCGCGTTATCATGAAAAATTAGCTTGGTGATCAAGAAATGCATTATTCCTTAATTTTTCAATTTCTTAGTTGCAGATGTAAATAGCAAGCTTATACATCCAACACAAATGGACTTATTTCACACATAGAAAGGCACTAATTACATAATTTTATCATAAATTTTGCATCTTTTTCAGTTAATTTCACATCCCCCCCCCTTTTTACAAAGTGAGATACTGAGTACCTTCAAACTGTTGGGATAAGACTTTTATCTCTTGAAATACATTTCAATTAAGAAAAATAGCATGAAACTGTCCTAATTATGCACCTAGTACATCCTGAGAAAGTTTTTGAGTTCAAATTTAAATTTATTGATATTCAGTTGTACTATACTTTGGAGGTGTACATTAATAGTTTCTAAATTGAGACTAAAATTTTATGAATTTCATTAAATGCGTTCACTATTCCATTAAGCTTAATAGTTAAATGAACATTCCTTACTAATAAAAACCCCACTAAAGTTCAAACTGGCATACAAAGAAACAAAATTATATCTTGCTTTGGTATGAAATTGCAAAAATTGGCCAATTTCCCATTACTGCTCATGTTTAAGGAGTTTTTGACAGAAGTACCATCATCTCAAGGCCCAATTATCTTAACAAGTACAATTATTGCATATGGTTACTAGTTTCCTAACAAATTTACCCTTAGCAAGCATCAGATTAGAAAATAAATAATTTTAGTATTAACCCATGCCAGCAATGTAACCGACTTAAGCCGCAGGTGTAAAATTGACAAATTCATCTTAAATACACTATTTTTCTGCATACTAGAATGTCTACCAGTTCTAGTTTTATACATTTTGACCCTTTCATTACATCCAAAACCTAAAACAGGAGTTTATTTAAATTAAAGCACATTCTACTAAGCACGGACCACTGCAGACCCCATAATTTCATACAATATTACATAATACCATATTTAGGCTGAAATTTAACCCCCACTATAGGTTTTGGCTTTGATAAGCAATTAAAATGATAGTCTTGGTGATTTACCTTCTTTTAGTACCATTTTTATCAAAAGAAATAGAAGTTGATATACCTGTCTATGGCCTCTTCAGGTGTAGGACCACCATAGATTTTTTACTCTTCAGCTATATTAAAATTTGATAATTTTGACTTATCCTAGAAAATTTACCTTTGTTTCAAATTAAGTGACACTTCTGTCCCCTATAAAAATGCACTGGCCAAACATTCTGTCAAAATTTCACAATATGTTTCATTGCATATAAGAAAAAACGCTCAACCTGAAGTCCATGTGGTCTAAAAATCTACTTTCACTTTCTATTTCAGTCCAAAAATAGTGCTTGTCCCTAATTGACTCTCAACATTTTTATGTTCATTTAAAACCAATAAAACTTTATCCTCAAGTTTCCTAGAATATTCAGCTTTCCAAAAATACCAAATTTATTCTGGTATCATGTGCGGTTCAAATTCTATATGATGCAAGAGTGAACCTGTCTGTTGACTAGTACTACTTTTACGTACAACCTCTGGACTGGTTCCCGGTATTTGGTGGTCCTACACCTAAAGAAGATGTTTTTGTTCAACAAATTAAATAAAATTTTTCCTGGTGTTAGATTTATGTTAGTCGAAACAAATTCTAAAATTTTGTTGAATTCCTTTCAGCGGTTTTCAAGAAATGCATGAAAACATACAAAGACCTCACATGCGCGTTATCATGAAAAATTAGCTTGGTGATCAAGAAATGCATTATTCCTTAATTTTTCAATTTCTTAGTTGCAGATGTAAATAGCAAGCTTATACATCCAACACAAATGGACTTATTTCACACATAGAAAGGCACTAATTACATAATTTTATCATAAATTTTGCATCTTTTTCAGTTAATTTCACATCCCCCCCCCTTTTTACAAAGTGAGATACTGAGTACCTTCAAACTGTTGGGATAAGACTTTTATCTCTTGAAATACATTTCAATTAAGAAAAATAGTATGAAACTGTCCTAATTATGCACCTAGTACATCCTGAGAAAGTTTTTGAGTTCAAATTTAAATTTATTGATATTCAGTTGTACTATACTTTGGAGGTGTACATTAATAGTTTCTAAATTGAGACTAAAATTTTATGAATTTCATTAAATGCGTTCACTATTCCATTAAGCTTAATAGTTAAATGAACATTCCTTACTAATAAAAACCCCACTAAAGTTCAAACTGGCATACAAAGAAACAAAATTATATCTTGCTTTGGTATGAAATTGCAAAAATTGGCCAATTTCCCATTACTGCTCATGTTTAAGGAGTTTTTGACAGAAGTACCATCATCTCAAGGCCCAATTATCTTAACAAGTACAATTATTGCATATGGTTACTAGTTTCCTAACAAATTTACCCTTAGCAAGCATCAGATTAGAAAATAAATAATTTTAGTATTAACCCATGCCAGCAATGTAACCGACTTAAGCCGCAGGTGTAAAATTGACAAATTCATCTTAAATACACTATTTTTCTGCATACTAGAATGTCTACCAGTTCTAGTTTTATACATTTTGACCCTTTCATTACATCCAAAACCTAAAACAGGAGTTTATTTAAATTAAAGCACATTCTACTAAGCGCGGACCACTGCAGACCCCATAATTTCATACAATATTACATAATACCATATTTAGGCTGAAATTTAACCCCCACTATAGGTTTTGGCTTTGATAAGCAATTAAAATGATAGTCTTGGTGATTTACCTTCTTTTAGTACCATTTTTATCAAAAGAAATAGAAGTTGATATACCTGTCTATGGCCTCTTCAGGTGTAGGACCACCATAGATTTTTTACTCTTCAGCTATATTAAAATTTGATAATTTTGACTTATCCTAGAAAATTTACCTTTGTTTCAAATTAAGTGACACTTCTGTCCCCTATAAAAATGCACTGGCCAAACATTCTGTCAAAATTTCACAATATGTTTCATTGCATATAAGAAAAAACGCTCAACCTGAAGTCCATGTGGTCTAAAAATCTACTTTCACTTTCTATTTCAGTCCAAAAATAGTGCTTGTCCCTAATTGACTCTCAACATTTTTATGTTCATTTAAAACCAATAAAACTTTATCCTCAAGTTTCCTAGAATATTCAGCTTTCCAAAAATACCAAATTTATTCTGGTATCATGTGCGGTTCAAATTCTATATGATGCAAGAGTGAACCTGTCTGTTGACTAGTACTACTTTTACGTACAACCTCTGGACTGGTTCCCGGTATTTGGTGGTCCTACACCTAAAGAAGATGTTTTTGTTCAACAAATTAAATAAAATTTTTCCTGGTGTTAGATTTATGTTAGTCGAAACAAATTCTAAAATTTTGTTGAATTCCTTTCAGCGGTTTTCAAGAAATGCATGAAAACATACAAAGACCTCACATGCGCGTTATCATGAAAAATTAGCTTGGTGATCAAGAAATGCATTATTCCTTAATTTTTCAATTTCTTAGTTGCAGATGTAAATAGCAAGCTTATACATCCAACACAAATGGACTTATTTCACACATAGAAAGGCACTAATTACATAATTTTATCATAAATTTTGCATCTTTTTCAGTTAATTTCACATCCCCCCCCCTTTTTACAAAGTGAGATACTGAGTACCTTCAAACTGTTGGGATAAGACTTTTATCTCTTGAAATACATTTCAATTAAGAAAAATAGTATGAAACTGTCCTAATTATGCACCTAGTACATCCTGAGAAAGTTTTTGAGTTCAAATTTAAATTTATTGATATTCAGTTGTACTATACTTTGGAGGTGTACATTAATAGTTTCTAAATTGAGACTAAAATTTTATGAATTTCATTAAATGCGTTCACTATTCCATTAAGCTTAATAGTTAAATGAACATTCCTTACTAATAAAAACCCCACTAAAGTTCAAACTGGCATACAAAGAAACAAAATTATATCTTGCTTTGGTATGAAATTGCAAAAATTGGCCAATTTCCCATTACTGCTCATGTTTAAGGAGTTTTTGACAGAAGTACCATCATCTCAAGGCCCAATTATCTTAACAAGTACAATTATTGCATATGGTTACTAGTTTCCTAACAAATTTACCCTTAGCAAGCATCAGATTAGAAAATAAATAATTTTAGTATTAACCCATGCCAGCAATGTAACCGACTTAAGCCGCAGGTGTAAAATTGACAAATTCATCTTAAATACACTATTTTTCTGCATACTAGAATGTCTACCAGTTCTAGTTTTATACATTTTGACCCTTTCATTACATCCAAAACCTAAAACAGGAGTTTATTTAAATTAAAGCACATTCTACTAAGCGCGGACCACTGCAGACCCCATAATTTCATACAATATTACATAATACCATATTTAGGCTGAAATTTAACCCCCACTATAGGTTTTGGCTTTGATAAGCAATTAAAATGATAGTCTTGGTGATTTACCTTCTTTTAGTACCATTTTTATCAAAAGAAATAGAAGTTGATATACCTGTCTATGGCCTCTTCAGGTGTAGGACCACCATAGATTTTTTACTCTTCAGCTATATTAAAATTTGATAATTTTGACTTATCCTAGAAAATTTACCTTTGTTTCAAATTAAGTGACACTTCTGTCCCCTATAAAAATGCACTGGCCAAACATTCTGTCAAAATTTCACAATATGTTTCATTGCATATAAGAAAAAACGCTCAACCTGAAGTCCATGTGGTCTAAAAATCTACTTTCACTTTCTATTTCAGTCCAAAAATAGTGCTTGTCCCTAATTGACTCTCAACATTTTTATGTTCATTTAAAACCAATAAAACTTTATCCTCAAGTTTCCTAGAATATTCAGCTTTCCAAAAATACCAAATTTATTCTGGTATCATGTGCGGTTCAAATTCTATATGATGCAAGAGTGAACCTGTCTGTTGACTAGTACTACTTTTACGTACAACCTCTGGACTGGTTCCCGGTATTTGGTGGTCCTACACCTAAAGAAGATGTTTTTGTTCAACAAATTAAATAAAATTTTTCCTGGTGTTAGATTTATGTTAGTCGAAACAAATTCTAAAATTTTGTTGAATTCCTTTCAGCGGTTTTCAAGAAATGCATGAAAACATACAAAGACCTCACATGCGCGTTATCATGAAAAATTAGCTTGGTGATCAAGAAATGCATTATTCCTTAATTTTTCAATTTCTTAGTTGCAGATGTAAATAGCAAGCTTGGCAATATACATCCAACACAAATGGACTTATTTCACACATAGAAAGGCACTAATTACATAATTTTATCATAAATTTTGCATCTTTTTCAGTTAATTTCACATCCCCCCCCCTTTTTACAAAGTGAGATACTGAGTACCTTCAAACTGTTGGGATAAGACTTTTATCTCTTGAAATACATTTCAATTAAGAAAAATAGTATGAAACTGTCCTAATTATGCACCTAGTACATCCTGAGAAAGTTTTTGAGTTCAAATTTAAATTTATTGATATTCAGTTGTACTATACTTTGGAGGTGTACATTAATAGTTTCTAAATTGAGACTAAAATTTTATGAATTTCATTAAATGCGTTCACTATTCCATTAAGCTTAATAGTTAAATGAACATTCCTTACTAATAAAAACCCCACTAAAGTTCAAACTGGCATACAAAGAAACAAAATTATATCTTGCTTTGGTATGAAATTGCAAAAATTGGCCAATTTCCCATTACTGCTCATGTTTAAGGAGTTTTTGACAGAAGTACCATCATCTCAAGGCCCAATTATCTTAACAAGTACAATTATTGCATATGGTTACTAGTTTCCTAACAAATTTACCCTTAGCAAGCATCAGATTAGAAAATAAATAATTTTAGTATTAACCCATGCCAGCAATGTAACCGACTTAAGCCGCAGGTGTAAAATTGACAAATTCATCTTAAATACACTATTTTTCTGCATACTAGAATGTCTACCAGTTCTAGTTTTATACATTTTGACCCTTTCATTACATCCAAAACCTAAAACAGGAGTTTATTTAAATTAAAGCACATTCTACTAAGCGCGGACCACTGCAGACCCCATAATTTCATACAATATTACATAATACCATATTTAGGCTGAAATTTAACCCCCACTATAGGTTTTGGCTTTGATAAGCAATTAAAATGATAGTCTTGGTGATTTACCTTCTTTTAGTACCATTTTTATCAAAAGAAATAGAAGTTGATATACCTGTCTATGGCCTCTTCAGGTGTAGGACCACCATAGATTTTTTACTCTTCAGCTATATTAAAATTTGATAATTTTGACTTATCCTAGAAAATTTACCTTTGTTTCAAATTAAGTGACACTTCTGTCCCCTATAAAAATGCACTGGCCAAACATTCTGTCAAAATTTCACAATATGTTTCATTGCATATAAGAAAAAACGCTCAACCTGAAGTCCATGTGGTCTAAAAATCTACTTTCACTTTCTATTTCAGTCCAAAAATAGTGCTTGTCCCTAATTGACTCTCAACATTTTTATGTTCATTTAAAACCAATAAAACTTTATCCTCAAGTTTCCTAGAATATTCAGCTTTCCAAAAATACCAAATTTATTCTGGTATCATGTGCGGTTCAAATTCTATATGATGCAAGAGTGAACCTGTCTGTTGACTAGTACTACTTTTACGTACAACCTCTGGACTGGTTCCCGGTATTTGGTGGTCCTACACCTAAAGAAGATGTTTTTGTTCAACAAATTAAATAAAATTTTTCCTGGTGTTAGATTTATGTTAGTCGAAACAAATTCTAAAATTTTGTTGAATTCCTTTCAGCGGTTTTCAAGAAATGCATGAAAACATACAAAGACCTCACATGCGCGTTATCATGAAAAATTAGCTTGGTGATCAAGAAATGCATTATTCCTTAATTTTTCAATTTCTTAGTTGCAGATGTAAATAGCAAGCTTATACATCCAACACAAATGGACTTATTTCACACATAGAAAGGCACTAATTACATAATTTTATCATAAATTTTGCATCTTTTTCAGTTAATTTCACATCCCCCCCCCTTTTTACAAAGTGAGATACTGAGTACCTTCAAACTGTTGGGATAAGACTTTTATCTCTTGAAATACATTTCAATTAAGAAAAATAGTATGAAACTGTCCTAATTATGCACCTAGTACATCCTGAGAAAGTTTTTGAGTTCAAATTTAAATTTATTGATATTCAGTTGTACTATACTTTGGAGGTGTACATTAATAGTTTCTAAATTGAGACTAAAATTTTATGAATTTCATTAAATGCGTTCACTATTCCATTAAGCTTAATAGTTAAATGAACATTCCTTACTAATAAAAACCCCACTAAAGTTCAAACTGGCATACAAAGAAACAAAATTATATCTTGCTTTGGTATGAAATTGCAAAAATTGGCCAATTTCCCATTACTGCTCATGTTTAAGGAGTTTTTGACAGAAGTACCATCATCTCAAGGCCCAATTATCTTAACAAGTACAATTATTGCATATGGTTACTAGTTTCCTAACAAATTTACCCTTAGCAAGCATCAGATTAGAAAATAAATAATTTTAGTATTAACCCATGCCAGCAATGTAACCGACTTAAGCCGCAGGTGTAAAATTGACAAATTCATCTTAAATACACTATTTTTCTGCATACTAGAATGTCTACCAGTTCTAGTTTTATACATTTTGACCCTTTCATTACATCCAAAACCTAAAACAGGAGTTTATTTAAATTAAAGCACATTCTACTAAGCGCGGACCACTGCAGACCCCATAATTTCATACAATATTACATAATACCATATTTAGGCTGAAATTTAACCCCCACTATAGGTTTTGGCTTTGATAAGCAATTAAAATGATAGTCTTGGTGATTTACCTTCTTTTAGTACCATTTTTATCAAAAGAAATAGAAGTTGATATACCTGTCTATGGCCTCTTCAGGTGTAGGACCACCATAGATTTTTTACTCTTCAGCTATATTAAAATTTGATAATTTTGACTTATCCTAGAAAATTTACCTTTGTTTCAAATTAAGTGACACTTCTGTCCCCTATAAAAATGCACTGGCCAAACATTCTGTCAAAATTTCACAATATGTTTCATTGCATATAAGAAAAAACGCTCAACCTGAAGTCCATGTGGTCTAAAAATCTACTTTCACTTTCTATTTCAGTCCAAAAATAGTGCTTGTCCCTAATTGACTCTCAACATTTTTATGTTCATTTAAAACCAATAAAACTTTATCCTCAAGTTTCCTAGAATATTCAGCTTTCCAAAAATACCAAATTTATTCTGGTATCATGTGCGGTTCAAATTCTATATGATGCAAGAGTGAACCTGTCTGTTGACTAGTACTACTTTTACGTACAACCTCTGGACTGGTTCCCGGTATTTGGTGGTCCTACACCTAAAGAAGATGTTTTTGTTCAACAAATTAAATAAAATTTTTCCTGGTGTTAGATTTATGTTAGTCGAAACAAATTCTAAAATTTTGTTGAATTCCTTTCAGCGGTTTTCAAGAAATGCATGAAAACATACAAAGACCTCACATGCGCGTTATCATGAAAAATTAGCTTGGTGATCAAGAAATGCATTATTCCTTAATTTTTCAATTTCTTAGTTGCAGATGTAAATAGCAAGCTTATACATCCAACACAAATGGACTTATTTCACACATAGAAAGGCACTAATTACATAATTTTATCATAAATTTTGCATCTTTTTCAGTTAATTTCACATCCCCCCCCCTTTTTACAAAGTGAGATACTGAGTACCTTCAAACTGTTGGGATAAGACTTTTATCTCTTGAAATACATTTCAATTAAGAAAAATAGTATGAAACTGTCCTAATTATGCACCTAGTACATCCTGAGAAAGTTTTTGAGTTCAAATTTAAATTTATTGATATTCAGTTGTACTATACTTTGGAGGTGTACATTAATAGTTTCTAAATTGAGACTAAAATTTTATGAATTTCATTAAATGCGTTCACTATTCCATTAAGCTTAATAGTTAAATGAACATTCCTTACTAATAAAAACCCCACTAAAGTTCAAACTGGCATACAAAGAAACAAAATTATATCTTGCTTTGGTATGAAATTGCAAAAATTGGCCAATTTCCCATTACTGCTCATGTTTAAGGAGTTTTTGACAGAAGTACCATCATCTCAAGGCCCAATTATCTTAACAAGTACAATTATTGCATATGGTTACTAGTTTCCTAACAAATTTACCCTTAGCAAGCATCAGATTAGAAAATAAATAATTTTAGTATTAACCCATGCCAGCAATGTAACCGACTTAAGCCGCAGGTGTAAAATTGACAAATTCATCTTAAATACACTATTTTTCTGCATACTAGAATGTCTACCAGTTCTAGTTTTATACATTTTGACCCTTTCATTACATCCAAAACCTAAAACAGGAGTTTATTTAAATTAAAGCACATTCTACTAAGCGCGGACCACTGCAGACCCCATAATTTCATACAATATTACATAATACCATATTTAGGCTGAAATTTAACCCCCACTATAGGTTTTGGCTTTGATAAGCAATTAAAATGATAGTCTTGGTGATTTACCTTCTTTTAGTACCATTTTTATCAAAAGAAATAGAAGTTGATATACCTGTCTATGGCCTCTTCATGAAGGTGTAGGACCACCATAGATTTTTTACTCTTCAGCTATATTAAAATTTGATAATTTTGACTTATCCTAGAAAATTTACCTTTGTTTCAAATTAAGTGACACTTCTGTCCCCTATAAAAATGCACTGGCCAAACATTCTGTCAAAATTTCACAATATGTTTCATTGCATATAAGAAAAAACGCTCAACCTGAAGTCCATGTGGTCTAAAAATCTACTTTCACTTTCTATTTCAGTCCAAAAATAGTGCTTGTCCCTAATTGACTCTCAACATTTTTATGTTCATTTAAAACCAATAAAACTTTATCCTCAAGTTTCCTAGAATATTCAGCTTTCCAAAAATACCAAATTTATTCTGGTATCATGTGCGGTTCAAATTCTATATGATGCAAGAGTGAACCTGTCTGTTGACTAGTACTACTTTTACGTACAACCTCTGGACTGGTTCCCGGTATTTGGTGGTCCTACACCTAAAGAAGATGTTTTTGTTCAACAAATTAAATAAAATTTTTCCTGGTGTTAGATTTATGTTAGTCGAAACAAATTCTAAAATTTTGTTGAATTCCTTTCAGCGGTTTTCAAGAAATGCATGAAAACATACAAAGACCTCACATGCGCGTTATCATGAAAAATTAGCTTGGTGATCAAGAAATGCATTATTCCTTAATTTTTCAATTTCTTAGTTGCAGATGTAAATAGCAAGCTTATACATCCAACACAAATGGACTTATTTCACACATAGAAAGGCACTAATTACATAATTTTATCATAAATTTTGCATCTTTTTCAGTTAATTTCACATCCCCCCCCCTTTTTACAAAGTGAGATACTGAGTACCTTCAAACTGTTGGGATAAGACTTTTATCTCTTGAAATACATTTCAATTAAGAAAAATAGTATGAAACTGTCCTAATTATGCACCTAGTACATCCTGAGAAAGTTTTTGAGTTCAAATTTAAATTTATTGATATTCAGTTGTACTATACTTTGGAGGTGTACATTAATAGTTTCTAAATTGAGACTAAAATTTTATGAATTTCATTAAATGCGTTCACTATTCCATTAAGCTTAATAGTTAAATGAACATTCCTTACTAATAAAAACCCCACTAAAGTTCAAACTGGCATACAAAGAAACAAAATTATATCTTGCTTTGGTATGAAATTGCAAAAATTGGCCAATTTCCCATTACTGCTCATGTTTAAGGAGTTTTTGACAGAAGTACCATCATCTCAAGGCCCAATTATCTTAACAAGTACAATTATTGCATATGGTTACTAGTTTCCTAACAAATTTACCCTTAGCAAGCATCAGATTAGAAAATAAATAATTTTAGTATTAACCCATGCCAGCAATGTAACCGACTTAAGCCGCAGGTGTAAAATTGACAAATTCATCTTAAATACACTATTTTTCTGCATACTAGAATGTCTACCAGTTCTAGTTTTATACATTTTGACCCTTTCATTACATCCAAAACCTAAAACAGGAGTTTATTTAAATTAAAGCACATTCTACTAAGCGCGGACCACTGCAGACCCCATAATTTCATACAATATTACATAATACCATATTTAGGCTGAAATTTAACCCCCACTATAGGTTTTGGCTTTGATAAGCAATTAAAATGATAGTCTTGGTGATTTACCTTCTTTTAGTACCATTTTTATCAAAAGAAATAGAAGTTGATATACCTGTCTATGGCCTCTTCAGGTGTAGGACCACCATAGATTTTTTACTCTTCAGCTATATTAAAATTTGATAATTTTGACTTATCCTAGAAAATTTACCTTTGTTTCAAATTAAGTGACACTTCTGTCCCCTATAAAAATGCACTGGCCAAACATTCTGTCAAAATTTCACAATATGTTTCATTGCATATAAGAAAAAACGCTCAACCTGAAGTCCATGTGGTCTAAAAATCTACTTTCACTTTCTATTTCAGTCCAAAAATAGTGCTTGTCCCTAATTGACTCTCAACATTTTTATGTTCATTTAAAACCAATAAAACTTTATCCTCAAGTTTCCTAGAATATTCAGCTTTCCAAAAATACCAAATTTATTCTGGTATCATGTGCGGTTCAAATTCTATATGATGCAAGAGTGAACCTGTCTGTTGACTAGTACTACTTTTACGTACAACCTCTGGACTGGTTCCCGGTATTTGGTGGTCCTACACCTAAAGAAGATGTTTTTGTTCAACAAATTAAATAAAATTTTTCCTGGTGTTAGATTTATGTTAGTCGAAACAAATTCTAAAATTTTGTTGAATTCCTTTCAGCGGTTTTCAAGAAATGCATGAAAACATACAAAGACCTCACATGCGCGTTATCATGAAAAATTAGCTTGGTGATCAAGAAATGCATTATTCCTTAATTTTTCAATTTCTTAGTTGCAGATGTAAATAGCAAGCTTATACATCCAACACAAATGGACTTATTTCACACATAGAAAGGCACTAATTACATAATTTTATCATAAATTTTGCATCTTTTTCAGTTAATTTCACATCCCCCCCCCTTTTTACAAAGTGAGATACTGAGTACCTTCAAACTGTTGGGATAAGACTTTTATCTCTTGAAATACATTTCAATTAAGAAAAATAGTATGAAACTGTCCTAATTATGCACCTAGTACATCCTGAGAAAGTTTTTGAGTTCAAATTTAAATTTATTGATATTCAGTTGTACTATACTTTGGAGGTGTACATTAATAGTTTCTAAATTGAGACTAAAATTTTATGAATTTCATTAAATGCGTTCACTATTCCATTAAGCTTAATAGTTAAATGAACATTCCTTACTAATAAAAACCCCACTAAAGTTCAAACTGGCATACAAAGAAACAAAATTATATCTTGCTTTGGTATGAAATTGCAAAAATTGGCCAATTTCCCATTACTGCTCATGTTTAAGGAGTTTTTGACAGAAGTACCATCATCTCAAGGCCCAATTATCTTAACAAGTACAATTATTGCATATGGTTACTAGTTTCCTAACAAATTTACCCTTAGCAAGCATCAGATTAGAAAATAAATAATTTTAGTATTAACCCATGCCAGCAATGTAACCGACTTAAGCCGCAGGTGTAAAATTGACAAATTCATCTTAAATACACTATTTTTCTGCATACTAGAATGTCTACCAGTTCTAGTTTTATACATTTTGACCCTTTCATTACATCCAAAACCTAAAACAGGAGTTTATTTAAATTAAAGCACATTCTACTAAGCGCGGACCACTGCAGACCCCATAATTTCATACAATATTACATAATACCATATTTAGGCTGAAATTTAACCCCCACTATAGGTTTTGGCTTTGATAAGCAATTAAAATGATAGTCTTGGTGATTTACCTTCTTTTAGTACCATTTTTATCAAAAGAAATAGAAGTTGATATACCTGTCTATGGCCTCTTCAGGTGTAGGACCACCATAGATTTTTTACTCTTCAGCTATATTAAAATTTGATAATTTTGACTTATCCTAGAAAATTTACCTTTGTTTCAAATTAAGTGACACTTCTGTCCCCTATAAAAATGCACTGGCCAAACATTCTGTCAAAATTTCACAATATGTTTCATTGCATATAAGAAAAAACGCTCAACCTGAAGTCCATGTGGTCTAAAAATCTACTTTCACTTTCTATTTCAGTCCAAAAATAGTGCTTGTCCCTAATTGACTCTCAACATTTTTATGTTCATTTAAAACCAATAAAACTTTATCCTCAAGTTTCCTAGAATATTCAGCTTTCCAAAAATACCAAATTTATTCTGGTATCATGTGCGGTTCAAATTCTATATGATGCAAGAGTGAACCTGTCTGTTGACTAGTACTACTTTTACGTACAACCTCTGGACTGGTTCCCGGTATTTGGTGGTCCTACACCTAAAGAAGATGTTTTTGTTCAACAAATTAAATAAAATTTTTCCTGGTGTTAGATTTATGTTAGTCGAAACAAATTCTAAAATTTTGTTGAATTCCTTTCAGCGGTTTTCAAGAAATGCATGAAAACATACAAAGACCTCACATGCGCGTTATCATGAAAAATTAGCTTGGTGATCAAGAAATGCATTATTCCTTAATTTTTCAATTTCTTAGTTGCAGATGTAAATAGCAAGCTTATACATCCAACACAAATGGACTTATTTCACACATAGAAAGGCACTAATTACATAATTTTATCATAAATTTTGCATCTTTTTCAGTTAATTTCACATCCCCCCCCCTTTTTACAAAGTGAGATACTGAGTACCTTCAAACTGTTGGGATAAGACTTTTATCTCTTGAAATACATTTCAATTAAGAAAAATAGTATGAAACTGTCCTAATTATGCACCTAGTACATCCTGAGAAAGTTTTTGAGTTCAAATTTAAATTTATTGATATTCAGTTGTACTATACTTTGGAGGTGTACATTAATAGTTTCTAAATTGAGACTAAAATTTTATGAATTTCATTAAATGCGTTCACTATTCCATTAAGCTTAATAGTTAAATGAACATTCCTTACTAATAAAAACCCCACTAAAGTTCAAACTGGCATACAAAGAAACAAAATTATATCTTGCTTTGGTATGAAATTGCAAAAATTGGCCAATTTCCCATTACTGCTCATGTTTAAGGAGTTTTTGACAGAAGTACCATCATCTCAAGGCCCAATTATCTTAACAAGTACAATTATTGCATATGGTTACTAGTTTCCTAACAAATTTACCCTTAGCAAGCATCAGATTAGAAAATAAATAATTTTAGTATTAACCCATGCCAGCAATGTAACCGACTTAAGCCGCAGGTGTAAAATTGACAAATTCATCTTAAATACACTATTTTTCTGCATACTAGAATGTCTACCAGTTCTAGTTTTATACATTTTGACCCTTTCATTACATCCAAAACCTAAAACAGGAGTTTATTTAAATTAAAGCACATTCTACTAAGCGCGGACCACTGCAGACCCCATAATTTCATACAATATTACATAATACCATATTTAGGCTGAAATTTAACCCCCACTATAGGTTTTGGCTTTGATAAGCAATTAAAATGATAGTCTTGGTGATTTACCTTCTTTTAGTACCATTTTTATCAAAAGAAATAGAAGTTGATATACCTGTCTATGGCCTCTTCAGGTGTAGGACCACCATAGATTTTTTACTCTTCAGCTATATTAAAATTTGATAATTTTGACTTATCCTAGAAAATTTACCTTTGTTTCAAATTAAGTGACACTTCTGTCCCCTATAAAAATGCACTGGCCAAACATTCTGTCAAAATTTCACAATATGTTTCATTGCATATAAGAAAAAACGCTCAACCTGAAGTCCATGTGGTCTAAAAATCTACTTTCACTTTCTATTTCAGTCCAAAAATAGTGCTTGTCCCTAATTGACTCTCAACATTTTTATGTTCATTTAAAACCAATAAAACTTTATCCTCAAGTTTCCTAGAATATTCAGCTTTCCAAAAATACCAAATTTATTCTGGTATCATGTGCGGTTCAAATTCTATATGATGCAAGAGTGAACCTGTCTGTTGACTAGTACTACTTTTACGTACAACCTCTGGACTGGTTCCCGGTATTTGGTGGTCCTACACCTAAAGAAGATGTTTTTGTTCAACAAATTAAATAAAATTTTTCCTGGTGTTAGATTTATGTTAGTCGAAACAAATTCTAAAATTTTGTTGAATTCCTTTCAGCGGTTTTCAAGAAATGCATGAAAACATACAAAGACCTCACATGCGCGTTATCATGAAAAATTAGCTTGGTGATCAAGAAATGCATTATTCCTTAATTTTTCAATTTCTTAGTTGCAGATGTAAATAGCAAGCTTATACATCCAACACAAATGGACTTATTTCACACATAGAAAGGCACTAATTACATAATTTTATCATAAATTTTGCATCTTTTTCAGTTAATTTCACATCCCCCCCCCTTTTTACAAAGTGAGATACTGAGTACCTTCAAACTGTTGGGATAAGACTTTTATCTCTTGAAATACATTTCAATTAAGAAAAATAGTATGAAACTGTCCTAATTATGCACCTAGTACATCCTGAGAAAGTTTTTGAGTTCAAATTTAAATTTATTGATATTCAGTTGTACTATACTTTGGAGGTGTACATTAATAGTTTCTAAATTGAGACTAAAATTTTATGAATTTCATTAAATGCGTTCACTATTCCATTAAGCTTAATAGTTAAATGAACATTCCTTACTAATAAAAACCCCACTAAAGTTCAAACTGGCATACAAAGAAACAAAATTATATCTTGCTTTGGTATGAAATTGCAAAAATTGGCCAATTTCCCATTACTGCTCATGTTTAAGGAGTTTTTGACAGAAGTACCATCATCTCAAGGCCCAATTATCTTAACAAGTACAATTATTGCATATGGTTACTAGTTTCCTAACAAATTTACCCTTAGCAAGCATCAGATTAGAAAATAAATAATTTTAGTATTAACCCATGCCAGCAATGTAACCGACTTAAGCCGCAGGTGTAAAATTGACAAATTCATCTTAAATACACTATTTTTCTGCATACTAGAATGTCTACCAGTTCTAGTTTTATACATTTTGACCCTTTCATTACATCCAAAACCTAAAACAGGAGTTTATTTAAATTAAAGCACATTCTACTAAGCGCGGACCACTGCAGACCCCATAATTTCATACAATATTACATAATACCATATTTAGGCTGAAATTTAACCCCCACTATAGGTTTTGGCTTTGATAAGCAATTAAAATGATAGTCTTGGTGATTTACCTTCTTTTAGTACCATTTTTATCAAAAGAAATAGAAGTTGATATACCTGTCTATGGCCTCTTCAGGTGTAGGACCACCATAGATTTTTTACTCTTCAGCTATATTAAAATTTGATAATTTTGACTTATCCTAGAAAATTTACCTTTGTTTCAAATTAAGTGACACTTCTGTCCCCTATAAAAATGCACTGGCCAAACATTCTGTCAAAATTTCACAATATGTTTCATTGCATATAAGAAAAAACGCTCAACCTGAAGTCCATGTGGTCTAAAAATCTACTTTCACTTTCTATTTCAGTCCAAAAATAGTGCTTGTCCCTAATTGACTCTCAACATTTTTATGTTCATTTAAAACCAATAAAACTTTATCCTCAAGTTTCCTAGAATATTCAGCTTTCCAAAAATACCAAATTTATTCTGGTATCATGTGCGGTTCAAATTCTATATGATGCAAGAGTGAACCTGTCTGTTGACTAGTACTACTTTTACGTACAACCTCTGGACTGGTTCCCGGTATTTGGTGGTCCTACACCTAAAGAAGATGTTTTTGTTCAACAAATTAAATAAAATTTTTCCTGGTGTTAGATTTATGTTAGTCGAAACAAATTCTAAAATTTTGTTGAATTCCTTTCAGCGGTTTTCAAGAAATGCATGAAAACATACAAAGACCTCACATGCGCGTTATCATGAAAAATTAGCTTGGTGATCAAGAAATGCATTATTCCTTAATTTTTCAATTTCTTAGTTGCAGATGTAAATAGCAAGCTTATACATCCAACACAAATGGACTTATTTCACACATAGAAAGGCACTAATTACATAATTTTATCATAAATTTTGCATCTTTTTCAGTTAATTTCACATCCCCCCCCCTTTTTACAAAGTGAGATACTGAGTACCTTCAAACTGTTGGGATAAGACTTTTATCTCTTGAAATACATTTCAATTAAGAAAAATAGTATGAAACTGTCCTAATTATGCACCTAGTACATCCTGAGAAAGTTTTTGAGTTCAAATTTAAATTTATTGATATTCAGTTGTACTATACTTTGGAGGTGTACATTAATAGTTTCTAAATTGAGACTAAAATTTTATGAATTTCATTAAATGCGTTCACTATTCCATTAAGCTTAATAGTTAAATGAACATTCCTTACTAATAAAAACCCCACTAAAGTTCAAACTGGCATACAAAGAAACAAAATTATATCTTGCTTTGGTATGAAATTGCAAAAATTGGCCAATTTCCCATTACTGCTCATGTTTAAGGAGTTTTTGACAGAAGTACCATCATCTCAAGGCCCAATTATCTTAACAAGTACAATTATTGCATATGGTTACTAGTTTCCTAACAAATTTACCCTTAGCAAGCATCAGATTAGAAAATAAATAATTTTAGTATTAACCCATGCCAGCAATGTAACCGACTTAAGCCGCAGGTGTAAAATTGACAAATTCATCTTAAATACACTATTTTTCTGCATACTAGAATGTCTACCAGTTCTAGTTTTATACATTTTGACCCTTTCATTACATCCAAAACCTAAAACAGGAGTTTATTTAAATTAAAGCACATTCTACTAAGCGCGGACCACTGCAGACCCCATAATTTCATACAATATTACATAATACCATATTTAGGCTGAAATTTAACCCCCACTATAGGTTTTGGCTTTGATAAGCAATTAAAATGATAGTCTTGGTGATTTACCTTCTTTTAGTACCATTTTTATCAAAAGAAATAGAAGTTGATATACCTGTCTATGGCCTCTTCAGGTGTAGGACCACCATAGATTTTTTACTCTTCAGCTATATTAAAATTTGATAATTTTGACTTATCCTAGAAAATTTACCTTTGTTTCAAATTAAGTGACACTTCTGTCCCCTATAAAAATGCACTGGCCAAACATTCTGTCAAAATTTCACAATATGTTTCATTGCATATAAGAAAAAACGCTCAACCTGAAGTCCATGTGGTCTAAAAATCTACTTTCACTTTCTATTTCAGTCCAAAAATAGTGCTTGTCCCTAATTGACTCTCAACATTTTTATGTTCATTTAAAACCAATAAAACTTTATCCTCAAGTTTCCTAGAATATTCAGCTTTCCAAAAATACCAAATTTATTCTGGTATCATGTGCGGTTCAAATTCTATATGATGCAAGAGTGAACCTGTCTGTTGACTAGTACTACTTTTACGTACAACCTCTGGACTGGTTCCCGGTATTTGGTGGTCCTACACCTAAAGAAGATGTTTTTGTTCAACAAATTAAATAAAATTTTTCCTGGTGTTAGATTTATGTTAGTCGAAACAAATTCTAAAATTTTGTTGAATTCCTTTCAGCGGTTTTCAAGAAATGCATGAAAACATACAAAGACCTCACATGCGCGTTATCATGAAAAATTAGCTTGGTGATCAAGAAATGCATTATTCCTTAATTTTTCAATTTCTTAGTTGCAGATGTAAATAGCAAGCTTATACATCCAACACAAATGGACTTATTTCACACATAGAAAGGCACTAATTACATAATTTTATCATAAATTTTGCATCTTTTTCAGTTAATTTCACATCCCCCCCCCTTTTTACAAAGTGAGATACTGAGTACCTTCAAACTGTTGGGATAAGACTTTTATCTCTTGAAATACATTTCAATTAAGAAAAATAGTATGAAACTGTCCTAATTATGCACCTAGTACATCCTGAGAAAGTTTTTGAGTTCAAATTTAAATTTATTGATATTCAGTTGTACTATACTTTGGAGGTGTACATTAATAGTTTCTAAATTGAGACTAAAATTTTATGAATTTCATTAAATGCGTTCACTATTCCATTAAGCTTAATAGTTAAATGAACATTCCTTACTAATAAAAACCCCACTAAAGTTCAAACTGGCATACAAAGAAACAAAATTATATCTTGCTTTGGTATGAAATTGCAAAAATTGGCCAATTTCCCATTACTGCTCATGTTTAAGGAGTTTTTGACAGAAGTACCATCATCTCAAGGCCCAATTATCTTAACAAGTACAATTATTGCATATGGTTACTAGTTTCCTAACAAATTTACCCTTAGCAAGCATCAGATTAGAAAATAAATAATTTTAGTATTAACCCATGCCAGCAATGTAACCGACTTAAGCCGCAGGTGTAAAATTGACAAATTCATCTTAAATACACTATTTTTCTGCATACTAGAATGTCTACCAGTTCTAGTTTTATACATTTTGACCCTTTCATTACATCCAAAACCTAAAACAGGAGTTTATTTAAATTAAAGCACATTCTACTAAGCGCGGACCACTGCAGACCCCATAATTTCATACAATATTACATAATACCATATTTAGGCTGAAATTTAACCCCCACTATAGGTTTTGGCTTTGATAAGCAATTAAAATGATAGTCTTGGTGATTTACCTTCTTTTAGTACCATTTTTATCAAAAGAAATAGAAGTTGATATACCTGTCTATGGCCTCTTCAGGTGTAGGACCACCATAGATTTTTTACTCTTCAGCTATATTAAAATTTGATAATTTTGACTTATCCTAGAAAATTTACCTTTGTTTCAAATTAAGTGACACTTCTGTCCCCTATAAAAATGCACTGGCCAAACATTCTGTCAAAATTTCACAATATGTTTCATTGCATATAAGAAAAAACGCTCAACCTGAAGTCCATGTGGTCTAAAAATCTACTTTCACTTTCTATTTCAGTCCAAAAATAGTGCTTGTCCCTAATTGACTCTCAACATTTTTATGTTCATTTAAAACCAATAAAACTTTATCCTCAAGTTTCCTAGAATATTCAGCTTTCCAAAAATACCAAATTTATTCTGGTATCATGTGCGGTTCAAATTCTATATGATGCAAGAGTGAACCTGTCTGTTGACTAGTACTACTTTTACGTACAACCTCTGGACTGGTTCCCGGTATTTGGTGGTCCTACACCTAAAGAAGATGTTTTTGTTCAACAAATTAAATAAAATTTTTCCTGGTGTTAGATTTATGTTAGTCGAAACAAATTCTAAAATTTTGTTGAATTCCTTTCAGCGGTTTTCAAGAAATGCATGAAAACATACAAAGACCTCACATGCGCGTTATCATGAAAAATTAGCTTGGTGATCAAGAAATGCATTATTCCTTAATTTTTCAATTTCTTAGTTGCAGATGTAAATAGCAAGCTTATACATCCAACACAAATGGACTTATTTCACACATAGAAAGGCACTAATTACATAATTTTATCATAAATTTTGCATCTTTTTCAGTTAATTTCACATCCCCCCCCCTTTTTACAAAGTGAGATACTGAGTACCTTCAAACTGTTGGGATAAGACTTTTATCTCTTGAAATACATTTCAATTAAGAAAAATAGTATGAAACTGTCCTAATTATGCACCTAGTACATCCTGAGAAAGTTTTTGAGTTCAAATTTAAATTTATTGATATTCAGTTGTACTATACTTTGGAGGTGTACATTAATAGTTTCTAAATTGAGACTAAAATTTTATGAATTTCATTAAATGCGTTCACTATTCCATTAAGCTTAATAGTTAAATGAACATTCCTTACTAATAAAAACCCCACTAAAGTTCAAACTGGCATACAAAGAAACAAAATTATATCTTGCTTTGGTATGAAATTGCAAAAATTGGCCAATTTCCCATTACTGCTCATGTTTAAGGAGTTTTTGACAGAAGTACCATCATCTCAAGGCCCAATTATCTTAACAAGTACAATTATTGCATATGGTTACTAGTTTCCTAACAAATTTACCCTTAGCAAGCATCAGATTAGAAAATAAATAATTTTAGTATTAACCCATGCCAGCAATGTAACCGACTTAAGCCGCAGGTGTAAAATTGACAAATTCATCTTAAATACACTATTTTTCTGCATACTAGAATGTCTACCAGTTCTAGTTTTATACATTTTGACCCTTTCATTACATCCAAAACCTAAAACAGGAGTTTATTTAAATTAAAGCACATTCTACTAAGCGCGGACCACTGCAGACCCCATAATTTCATACAATATTACATAATACCATATTTAGGCTGAAATTTAACCCCCACTATAGGTTTTGGCTTTGATAAGCAATTAAAATGATAGTCTTGGTGATTTACCTTCTTTTAGTACCATTTTTATCAAAAGAAATAGAAGTTGATATACCTGTCTATGGCCTCTTCAGGTGTAGGACCACCATAGATTTTTTACTCTTCAGCTATATTAAAATTTGATAATTTTGACTTATCCTAGAAAATTTACCTTTGTTTCAAATTAAGTGACACTTCTGTCCCCTATAAAAATGCACTGGCCAAACATTCTGTCAAAATTTCACAATATGTTTCATTGCATATAAGAAAAAACGCTCAACCTGAAGTCCATGTGGTCTAAAAATCTACTTTCACTTTCTATTTCAGTCCAAAAATAGTGCTTGTCCCTAATTGACTCTCAACATTTTTATGTTCATTTAAAACCAATAAAACTTTATCCTCAAGTTTCCTAGAATATTCAGCTTTCCAAAAATACCAAATTTATTCTGGTATCATGTGCGGTTCAAATTCTATATGATGCAAGAGTGAACCTGTCTGTTGACTAGTACTACTTTTACGTACAACCTCTGGACTGGTTCCCGGTATTTGGTGGTCCTACACCTAAAGAAGATGTTTTTGTTCAACAAATTAAATAAAATTTTTCCTGGTGTTAGATTTATGTTAGTCGAAACAAATTCTAAAATTTTGTTGAATTCCTTTCAGCGGTTTTCAAGAAATGCATGAAAACATACAAAGACCTCACATGCGCGTTATCATGAAAAATTAGCTTGGTGATCAAGAAATGCATTATTCCTTAATTTTTCAATTTCTTAGTTGCAGATGTAAATAGCAAGCTTATACATCCAACACAAATGGACTTATTTCACACATAGAAAGGCACTAATTACATAATTTTATCATAAATTTTGCATCTTTTTCAGTTAATTTCACATCCCCCCCCCTTTTTACAAAGTGAGATACTGAGTACCTTCAAACTGTTGGGATAAGACTTTTATCTCTTGAAATACATTTCAATTAAGAAAAATAGTATGAAACTGTCCTAATTATGCACCTAGTACATCCTGAGAAAGTTTTTGAGTTCAAATTTAAATTTATTGATATTCAGTTGTACTATACTTTGGAGGTGTACATTAATAGTTTCTAAATTGAGACTAAAATTTTATGAATTTCATTAAATGCGTTCACTATTCCATTAAGCTTAATAGTTAAATGAACATTCCTTACTAATAAAAACCCCACTAAAGTTCAAACTGGCATACAAAGAAACAAAATTATATCTTGCTTTGGTATGAAATTGCAAAAATTGGCCAATTTCCCATTACTGCTCATGTTTAAGGAGTTTTTGACAGAAGTACCATCATCTCAAGGCCCAATTATCTTAACAAGTACAATTATTGCATATGGTTACTAGTTTCCTAACAAATTTACCCTTAGCAAGCATCAGATTAGAAAATAAATAATTTTAGTATTAACCCATGCCAGCAATGTAACCGACTTAAGCCGCAGGTGTAAAATTGACAAATTCATCTTAAATACACTATTTTTCTGCATACTAGAATGTCTACCAGTTCTAGTTTTATACATTTTGACCCTTTCATTACATCCAAAACCTAAAACAGGAGTTTATTTAAATTAAAGCACATTCTACTAAGCGCGGACCACTGCAGACCCCATAATTTCATACAATATTACATAATACCATATTTAGGCTGAAATTTAACCCCCACTATAGGTTTTGGCTTTGATAAGCAATTAAAATGATAGTCTTGGTGATTTACCTTCTTTTAGTACCATTTTTATCAAAAGAAATAGAAGTTGATATACCTGTCTATGGCCTCTTCAGGTGTAGGACCACCATAGATTTTTTACTCTTCAGCTATATTAAAATTTGATAATTTTGACTTATCCTAGAAAATTTACCTTTGTTTCAAATTAAGTGACACTTCTGTCCCCTATAAAAATGCACTGGCCAAACATTCTGTCAAAATTTCACAATATGTTTCATTGCATATAAGAAAAAACGCTCAACCTGAAGTCCATGTGGTCTAAAAATCTACTTTCACTTTCTATTTCAGTCCAAAAATAGTGCTTGTCCCTAATTGACTCTCAACATTTTTATGTTCATTTAAAACCAATAAAACTTTATCCTCAAGTTTCCTAGAATATTCAGCTTTCCAAAAATACCAAATTTATTCTGGTATCATGTGCGGTTCAAATTCTATATGATGCAAGAGTGAACCTGTCTGTTGACTAGTACTACTTTTACGTACAACCTCTGGACTGGTTCCCGGTATTTGGTGGTCCTACACCTACATCAGCATCCATCTTGCGAGAAAGCGATATAAAATAATTAACGCTATTAATCTTATTTAGAAATAGCAGTTTACATATAATTACTTGTTTTATATAGAACTTGCATCCACATTGTGTATATATTTTGTGTGTATTGGAAATTATCGTTCTGAAGCAAATTTATTTTAATCATATTGGTTTGTTTACTTTACAGTGTATATATAGTATTGTGTATAGTGTGTTTTGTATTTGTTTGTTTTTCTTTTATTAATTACCGTTAGGGTAGAGGGATACATTTGATTGTAAATATTAGGTTTTTTGTTATAATTTTTCATAGCTTCCTTTCGTATATTATATTGAATTTCGTTACCTAACAAAACGTATTAATTTAATAAAGTATTGCACTAAAAAGTAAAAAAGTCGAGAAGCATTCCAGTTTTACATGATTTATCTCCCCTTTTACTTCCTGTTAAAAAAAACTACGGCTATCATTAATTACTAAAGGACTATGATATTGAAATAAAGATTTTGGATTGTTTTTATATTGTTTGTCTATGCCAATTAAATTTTTCATCTAATTAACCTTATAAGTGGATGTTACTATAGCCATAGGCAACAGGTAAGTGTGAATACAACACGGATGTCACTGGTAAATATGTTTATTCAAGCTATAAAACAGCTGGGGTTCTACCTCCAATTAGCATCAGGTAACTAGAGTAATGAACATTGGTTAATTAATTAACGATCACGTTTACACAGCAGGCGGTTTTAATAACCTTCCTCGCTCAGATATTGACACCTGTCATTCAACTGAAGCGTGAAAATTAATCAAAAACAATTGTCCATTTCAAAAGGTTTCAACAGGACAAACTGCGACTGTAGCCGCAGTTTTTAGTACCGGAAGTGGACGCTAGGTGGCGTTTTTTAAATTGGAAAGTCGTCAATTGCAGGTTACTCCTACAGAAGACTATCTAAGCTCAGACTGAAGACCACTGACCATGATTCTGGACCTTGTTGAACCACCAGTGCAAGAGATGTCATATGCAGATGTTGTGAAGTTCTGTCCTGTGATACAAACATTGAAAATGTCATGTAAAAAGGTACCTTTTTTCTTCTGTGAGTTGTTGGTACAAAACAACCTTTTTCAACTAAATGCCCAAAACAATAAATGAAAATTTTATGATTTAACTAACATCTTCTTTCGGTGTAGAACAGGAGTCCGTATCGACTGTTGTAAGTTCTGCGGGTTATTTTAAATTAGTTGAATGATAAATGTTTCCAGTTTTTTCATATGATTTGTTTAAATTTGTGGTACCTTTAAGACATGATTAAATTTTGTGTTCTGCAGTGTTTTTATCTTTTCCGGTTTTTTAGCTACTCAGGTGCTAAAAATACTGTACAGACTATACATTGTTTTCAAGACATAATTGCTCTCGTTAAAGGAGGTGGAACTAGTAATGCTGATCAGGTGACATTATAAAAAATTTAGGGCACTTTTAGTTTAAAATGGCAACATTGAATGAGGCAGCGTAAGAAAGACGATGCAAAACGAAACATGTGTTTTGTTGTGTCAGGGGTGCAAAGCCAACACTAAAATTAAATTTATGGAAAGGTAGTCAAGTTTTATTCCGTTTTATGCTGTTCGCACGATGTAGAGGAAAGTGCCCTAAATAAAATCAAGTGATACAATAAATCACATGATAAAATAAATCTAACTACCTATCTTGAAAACGGCATATTAAGAAACACAGCACACGAAAAAAGCAGGACAAGGGAGATAACTGTGAAATAACATCAAAATTGAGCCAGATTACATAATGTACTTTTTTCAGACATCTAGGTACAAGAATCGAATGAAGTCACTGCCAACTCCACCAGTCAGAAGAAAAGCTATTCGGAAGGCCAATATACCTACAAAAAAGGTACGATTATAACAAAACATAACTTAGCCAGTCGAGCAAAAGTTAAAAATTTTTTATTTTAATTGTTAAAAAATGTTATTGCTTGGTAATAACCATGGCCTCCATCAGGATTCAGTAAACATTCATGACGTCTATTTTAATGATTGAGTATAGATCTCATCATACAGATATAAATTTTAATTGTTTGTATTTTCCTTTAGTCTTACAGCAGAAATACAGTACAGGTTTATAGGTTTGTTGCAATGATGGAACGAAATGTTTAACTAACATTAAATGCATGGTTTTTTAGTTATTTTGAAGTCACATAAGTATTGGAATGCATTAATTAGTCCAATTAGTGTGTGTTGATTATTTTGCATGAATGACTTGACATATGAAATGTTCATTCCAGATTTGGCCCTTTAACTTTGATTACTAGATTTCACAAAATGTGTTTCCACTTGTCCAATTAATGATTGGTGGTCACAACACATACAAATATCCATGATGCTGTTGTTAATTGGATTAATCTCAAACAAATAAAATGAAAGACATTTTAATTCTGACAAACAAGGAAATATCCCGCCCCAACCCCCCCAAAACCACCACCACCACACACACATAAGACACACCACCCCCCCTGTTCACATTGAAACATAGGAATCAATTCTGCATGTGTTTTTAGAAGTTTTTTCAATGCATGGTATAAAGTGAAAACAAGTGATAAATTTATTTACTTGCTTATAAATACAAAATGCAATCATCTTGCTGTATTTAGCCAAACCAAGTAAACATGGTTATTTTGTACAGGATTTAATCTCGGATATTGTTATTAAATAAGCAACAAAGTAATAAACATCTTGTTGAATGAAATGAGCATACTTGTGAAACTTTTAGACATAACAAACTTTTATTTTAATCTATGTATATTTAAAGGAATTAAACAAATTAAAAAACTTGGTCATGTTTACAATTAATTAATTCATAGAACAATTACTACATTCATAGATTTTCACAGATTTAATTTTGAACTAAAAGACATATGCTTTATGTTGGTTGCATTTGAAACAAATCTGTTGGGTGCTTTTTTGATTTTGAAATATACATAATATTATTGGTTTATTTCATTTCAGACAAAGGACTAGTGAAGTTATTGTAGATGTGGGTGATAATATAGCTATTATATTGCCAACATTAGCCATACATGGCATATACAAGGTAAATTTTAATTATAGTTATAGGTAAAAATAAATTATGCTAAAAATAGAGCTGCTGGTTCTATCAAATAATCTTGCAGCTGACATGGCAGAATTGTCCTATGATTTTTTTAGTGAAATTAATACAATAAAAATAAGATTAATTCAAATTTCATTGGTGAGACAATTACATGTGACTGTATAACAAGTACACTTTATATTGCTTCCAGGGAGAAAAATCAGTGCTTTGCACAAAATGTAAAAGTAAACAGAAAGCAAAGAAAAAAACAGGTCAAATCAACAGCAACTTTTGTGGTATGTATTTAATCACATGGATAGAATTCATTACATTGTATTTGTTTCCTGTATAACTATGGTCTAAATCATTGTATTTTGGCTTGAGTATAATGTTACACAATTATAATAATGTAATGAATGGTTTAAAATTGTATATCTAAGGAAATCATATTTGTTCTAAGAAACAACAACAGTTGTGTTATATATCATTTCAGCACAAGTGCTTCAAATGTCCATTGTGTCCAGTTACCTGTTCAAGGGAGGAATATCTTTTAGACCACTTTATTTGTCAGCATGTTGCAGTGCGAGGAAGTGTAGTTGTAAATAACAGTATGTTCTTTAATGTAGAAAATAATATATAAAAATAGAACAGTAATTAAGGATTTGTTCTTTAAATGACTTAAATATAATCAGATATGATGCAAGTATGCAAATTATACACTGACATACTGCAATGTGTTGTGGTTTCCTACCTTACAGACAATTATTTGTTTATAATTATGAAAACAGTGGTTCTGTGATAAAATATACAAAATGTGCCTTACTACCTTTTCAACTTAATTTATATATGCTGCTTGTTACAAAAGTTTGAATGTTAAGTTTCATTTCAGGGAGGTTTCAGGGTGAACATAATAACCAACATGCAGCTGTAACTAAGTCCTTTAATATTGCTTTCCTTGTAAAGAAACTGATTGGTGTGTGCTGGAGAAATTTTAGAAGATTGAGACTAATGCTTTCTGGTGATGTAGAAGAAAACCAAGGGCCTGTTATGGTATTTTTTAATAATGTATTTGTATCGTACTGATAAGATAAGCTTAATTGAAACAATCTGATTGCCTGAACTTGTAGTTCCAACTGTGGTCAAATATATTTAAGTTAAGACCACTCTGATAACTGTGAGTATGGAGAATTTAAAAAGAAAAATAGTTTCTAATAGAAAACATATTTGTGTATATTTATTAATGACTTGTCGAAAATATAACGACCTGCAATACATTTTTAATTAAATATTGTATTTCTAATATTACTTTACTCTTCCCATGTAATATTTTTTAACAACTTATATTTGCATTTAAAAAAAATTTTTGTTTTAATGTCCTAAAAAGTATTCTCTTATTGTGTTTCAGATAAATTGTCAATGGGAATCTTGCAGAAAAGAAATCTTTGAAACCATTCAACAGTTAGGACAGCATTTAATAAGCCATGTTCATCCTGGAATACTATGCAAGTGGAATGATTGTGTCTTCTCATGTCAGGATGACAAACAGCTGGAATCTCATGTCTTACAACATGTTTACCTGGTACACATTTTTTCCTAAGTATTAGTTCATTTCTTTACATATTATGAAGAAACATAATTTCTTTCAGCGATTACTTTGCAACATATGTTTGTTGTGTATTTGTTTTTCCTGTTCAAGAGGGTTTTTTTTTAGTTCTGTATAATTGTTACTGAATTTCAAACCCTTTGAAGATAAGTATGTTTTTATAAAAAGATGTGTTAAATTATATTATAAAAGAGAAATAGAGAATATGACGCATCAAATAATAACTATTCTTGTTTCTATTTACTTACATAGTTTGTTCTTATAATTTACAGGAACAGTTTTCATTTACATCTTTGGATGAATGGGAAAAGGCATTACCTCTTGGTAATCTTTCTGAATTGTCTACAGATCTACGTTTGTGCCTACCTTCACTGGTTAGTATTAACATTTTTTGAATTTCTACAGCAAATGATGCTTTAATTTTTTTTTTTATTTTCTTATTTTTACACAAGAATATTACTAGAGGACAAAATACAGACATTCACAAAATTGAATTACGATCACACTAATTTTGAAATAATTGATGTGATCTCTTAAGATCTGCGTAGGTTATATTCTCCTGCTTCCTTATTGATATACAGGCAACGATGTGGATCTGAATAGGTTATATTCTCCTGCTTCCTTATTGATATACAGGCAACGATGTGGATCTGAATAGGTTATATTCTCCTGCTTCCTTATTGATATACAGGCAACGATGTGGATCTGAATAGGTTATATTCTCCTGCTTCCTTATTGATATACAGGCAACGATGTGGATCTGAATAGGTTATATTCTCCTGCTTCCTTATTGATATACAGGCCATGATGTTAGTTAACTTGTTATTTTATCTGTACAACTTTTTTTTTACAGAGATCCAAGTTAAATTTGCCCTTGATGGATGAAGATTTTAAAATTCCACACCAGTATCCCTACACTGTTGAAAGTCATCAGCATTATTTAAATGTGAAGCAAACGAGTAATTCAGAAGAATTCGATAAAGAAGTTAGCGATTTTATTAAAAAAAGGAGTGTTTTGGATGAACACTGGACCTGTAAAGAAGATGCATGTATGACAAGTGACACATATCAAACAAAGTGTAATTTGGATAATTTCAATCTTCCAAGAAGTGTTTATTGCTGTGATAATGTTCCACCCACAAATGCTGCACAGATCATTACAAACAGGCCTGAATTAATAAGTAATTGATGAAACTTTGACTGTTAGCAAAAATTATTCTGATAAATATAATAGAAAAAGAAAGCATAATGATATAAATTTCTTGATGACAAATCTAGACATTTGTAAGAATGCCATTAGTGTTGAACACTTCATTATCAGTAAGATGAACACATCCAAGTTTGCTTGTAGGTTTAACCATTTTACATTATGTTCTTTTTTCAGGTTTCTCCCCCCCCCCCCCCCACATTATGGTATAGTTGTAGGTTTCTGTTTTAGTTTGAATTACTATTTTCATGTTAAAGCTTTTTCCCTTTAAGTATAGTGGTAATTGGTATTAATGTTCTTGTCACTTACTATTTTCAAGTCATTTATTCCATTACTTTCAATTGGTTGTATGTGTTACCTTTTTTGTGTTTTTGTATTTTAAGACCCTTTTTTTCTTTTAAATACAATTTTGTTTTTTTTTTTTTTTGTGAGCCCTTTTCTCTTGGTCAAATATAAAATAGTTGTAAGTTTTTTTTTTTTAACCTTTTTACTTGTTCAAGTGCAACACAGGTTGTAGGTTTAAATGTATTTTTTAGTCCACTTTTATCCCTTTTCCCCTTCAGTTTGAATGGTTATAGATAAATGTGTATCTTTTCATTTTATATTTGCTGACTGCTGTTAAAGTGCAATTAATGTGTTGAAAAACTAAAACCCCCAAAATTATGTATTTGACTGTCTGTTTAATACAAGTCAGCAGCCATTACATGTTTTATGGGTTTATGTCATTACATCTTAAATCTGATTTAATTGCATCTGTGAAAGGCATTCCCGGCATGGTTTACTTCCTTTTTTTAGTTTCCAAGTACATATAAAGGCTAGTGTTGGAGTTTTTTATTTAATTGTAAATCATAAAAAGATTGTTCATTATGTATTTGTTTTTATTTCTTCAGTTGTTTTTTAATTAAATGGCATTTCATTTACCATATTTAGGAATTAAATGATATTTGTTGAATCAAATGTATGTACAATTGATTAAATTTTAATTAAAAAATAACAAATATTACGTTTCACTATATATTATCAGCCAACTTGAAACAATCCCTTTGCAAAATAAAATGTCAGATTTTCCATAATTGAACTGTTTCTTTGAATCAACAATTCCCCTTTTGGTCAAAACAAGGTAAAAAAACAATGCCTGTGAAATTATTAGAAAATGTGGTCACTATTTTGGAAAACAGGACTGACAATTTGACATCAAATCCATCTAAGCAGGCACAAAAATAAAGCAGAGAATCACATTAATACATGCACTATTAACAATTAGCCAGAGGATGTATCTCAATTCAGCATGAAAATACACAGTCACCATTTGCTTTATGGATCCTTTAACATAATAAAATACAAGTATATACTATTGTCATGTCTCCATGTAATTTCGAAGCAGTTAGAAATGTTCTTCCCTCTTAAAGTCAGTAACCGTATTATGCCTTTCAAAAATCCGAACAGAACAAACTACAAACGCCCAAAATCAAAATATACACACACACAAATCGGCGATTATAAGCCAAAAGGAGTCGCGTCAGGTGCTCCGGAAAAACACATACTCTGCATTATTACTGACACTTTTATCGGCGATTATAAGCCAAAAGCAGTCGCATCAGGTGCTCCGAAAAATACATACTCCGCTTTATTACTGACACTTTTAGTGATACTGATCTAGGTATTTTCAGCGTTGATACCTGGAACTTGCACTACTGTATAATATTATGGCGAGATAGCTACACAATAAGCAATATCACTTTGAATCTATTATATATCATGAATAGCTATACACAATTAACTACCTCCATACAGTATATCAAGTTTGATCTATGCAACATGGGGTGTCTCAATGGCTGAGTGGTTATGGTAGTTCGGCTACACTGAGATTGCGGGTTCGAGTCTCATTGCAGACAGGGTCCGCTCGACTCCAATCTTAATTGACAAGGATTGCAAGTTTTCCTAACAAAGGTCTGGGGTTTTCTCCGGCTTCCTCTCACAATAAAAACTGGACGCATTGATATTGCTGAAAAATTGTTAAAGTGGCGTTACACAATATTCAAACAACAAATTCTATGCATCATGTGCAATGAGACCAGACACTTATTCTTCATATAACCATGGATAAAAAGGAATGATCAATGATTGGTGAGACAGGAACCTGTCTACTTCTACCATACTAACAAAGAGGACATGTACCCTGTATACCCTTCGGTAGTAATTCCTGTCTTACCGGGCCACTACAGAAAAATAGGCCTAATACAGAAAAACAGGCTCAATACTGAAAAAAGGGCCAATAAGGAACAAAGCAGGCTTCAATACAGAAAAACAAGGCCAATACATGAATTCACTACCGGTAATTTATGTATAAATATTTAAAAACTAGTCACATTTCGTTTGCATTACGTAGATTACAGCAGATTTTTCATATTTACCGTTGTTTATATTAATTTCGGCTTTGCCTAGGGCTAATACAGCTGTCCTCGACCCAATACAGATGCCCTTGGACATAATACAGGTCAAATATGAAAACACTCATTTAATAACACTATAATATATTCGAGTTCAGATATATAATTCTCACTGCAATAATTGCAGGCATGTTTGCCTCTTGTCCCGGAATAGTACTTTCTGTTTTGCCAAGTCGAGCAAAGTGACTGCACATTTTTGTTTGTTCGACCTGGCTACTCTCAGATATTGTCTTATTCGTCCAATAACTTTTCAATAAAATCATTCTATATGTATCGGTACCACACAAAGCAGAGAGAAGGGGTCCTAACAGCACTCAAGTAAAATAAGTTTTTAATCATTAAATTTTGAAAAATATGTTGTTAGTGTTGTTGTTTGTGTTGCTTATGGATAGGTAAGTAAAATACGCACGAGATTAGTGGTGTTGTTCCAAAATACAAAAGTTTTAGGTTTTAGGGACAGAATTTTTTCATAAGAATCAGCGTCTGCATGATAATGAACGAAGTTATTTAATGGAATGCATCTCTAAATTCACCTTCTTTAAACGATTTTCTAAGTATACAAATAATGTAACAATTCTATTATGTGGTGTGTACCGTCATCTATTTACTTTTCCCTTACTTGTTCTAGTAACATATTCTAAATGGCTGTTTGCTCCTATTGTGGCTTGCTGATCGAATATTAAAGTGTATGGTGACCATGGTGATAAAAAGATCTAGTTATGGAATGGTCAGTCTGGTAGTTTGAATAATTGTTACCGGTCTTAGTATTGCTCGTTGAGCCCCTATCCTGAAGGTTAATTTAATTCAATACATTTGTTTACTGTAATATGGCTTTCAGTAGTGAATCTTCTAATCGATAAAAACATTCCTTTGGGCCGAGTTGCAGTTATTGTCATTGCTAGGTTTAATAGGACTATGCGTTTAACGAGTCCTGAACGAACACACCCTATGGTTGGGAAGACATACATTTGATCGGACAATTGACATGGTCGGCTTAACGTTTTCGGAATAAAGAGTTTATAAAGTGTTAATTAGATAAATATTGTTATTGTTAAACTTGATTAAGTATATTTATTAAAACAAGCAAGCCAATACACAAATTTATTATCCTTATAGCCATTATTATTCAATAAGATGACTTCATGGTTGCTTAACATCCAGCCATTATTATTTTAGCTATAATAATGGCCGATAGCAAGTTAACACAGTAAGTTGTTGATATGTTTGTTTGTTTCTTTGAATGGTGTTTTAAACGCCACTTTCAGCAATTTTTCATGGCGTCCAATTTTTATTGGGGGAGGAAGCCGGAGTACCCGGAGAGAACCCCCGACCTGCGGTAGGAAAACTGGCAATCCTTGTCAATTAAGATTGGAGGCGAGTACACCCTGCCTGCAGTGAGAATCGAACCCGCAATCTCAGTGTTGACAGACCACGTGATCAATAGTAGACGAACTACCTTGACCACTCGGCCACCGAGGCCCCCCAGTTGTTGATATTTGAGGGACCAATGTTTAATGTCACTAGAGATCGAAAATTTGCCGTGTATGTATAATGTGCAGAAGTACTCCAAAGAAAACAAATATTTGTTGTGAAGTAGGCGTTGCCTCATACCAAAGCACGCTCCCATCAAAGTTTAAAAAAGCGTTGGACAATGTTATACAGTATAATTATACAATAGTTGCTTGAATAGAGGGCATTGTCATGATATCTTGACTGCATAAAGGAGAGTGGTATTGCCGAATAATGAACTAAGCAGGACTTTTTCGTTTGAATAAACATCAATTAAACAATGTAAGAGGGTCTTAGTGGGACTCGATCAACCTCAGTTGAAAACTGGAGGTCATTATACAGTCGAGGTAACTGAAAGGCCATACCCAAGAAATGAACAATTCATTAAAAATGCCTATTTCTTCAATTCAATGTTATATGGATTGAATGTAAATGATACTCCAGGAATACACCATTCATAATAAAAAAAAACATTATACTGCATTCTACTATTCTCAAGGCTTTGGTTATTTATATATACAACTATTGTACTAATTGCAATTCACAGGTACCAATATAGGATACATTTAGTTAATTTTAAAACAAGGAATAAAAAGTAATGGAGATTTGCCAAAAGAAAGGACAAAGCAGTGACTTTATGCTTCCTATTCGGGGAGCAAACTTAATCTTACCTTGTATACCCAAGTGTGTGTGTATAACTAACAAATCTAGAACCTTAGTAAACAAGTTTTACCTCGAGATAATATGTTTTGTTTGCTTGAAAATGTTTAATGCCACTTTCATCAATTATTCAGCTACATCATGGTGTTCAATTTTTAATGGGTTTAGGAAGCTGGAGTACATCAGAGAAAACCCCATACCTTCAGTAAGAAAACTGGCAATCATCGTCAATTAAGATTAAGAGTCGAGTTCAGACTCGAACCTGCAACTCAATATTGACAGACCACATGCAGTGATTACAAACAACCTTTGATTATTGATAAATCTTTATTGATAAATGGTCTAAGCCATTTGAATTTTAAACTCATAAAAACTAACATCTACATCATATATTCAAATAAAAACTATGTATTTATATTCCAATAAATTCTGTTTTAACAGTGAATTGTGACAGAACATACATAATCTCCCAAAATACATACCCATTTAAACAACATTTCTTTATTAAATATTAAATGTACTTGTATGTTTTAGAAGAAACATGGCATGTTCACAGCTGTTTTTTTTTTTCCTCCATATATTTGCAATTTTCTATATTACAAAGTCCAACACCTGTTGAAAGTTGGTTCTTACTGAGAATAACTCTTTTAGAAATGAATGAGATTTATTGGGTTTTTCTTTCTCAGTTCATATCATATTTTAGGATCGGTTCACTTACTAGATATTAAAAGTATTGGAAAAGGAAATATGAACATGGTGTTTAATTTGTCATTTTATGTCTCAAATAAATTTATCCGATACATACACATTAGATACATTATGTGAAGGTACAACTACCTGTATCACATCGAGACAGTTGTTTACATACTATCACTATGAGACACTAGCGTCAAGTTGTGATGCGGTATGTATGCAACTGTCAAGGTGTAATACAGGTAGTTGTACCTACACTTAAATTTATGTTATAAGTTTATCTAAAAAAAGGTATAACAAAGATGAATGTTGTTTGTTTGTTTGTTTGATGGTGTTTGAACGCCACTTTCAGCTATATCCAATCCAGCATCTAAATCATGTTAACAATTTTCTTTATAACATTAATAATCAACTCAACATTAAAAACCCTTGTCTAAAACCAAATATGTTAGGAATAAATGTGAACACAACACGATTCATACAGTTACATAAGAAAACCCTAACAGAGTTTCAAAGAATATTTTTTTCTTGCTTATAATACATTACATTACATTATTTATTGCGAATTAAACAAAACAAAAGAAAGAAAGAATAATTCACTTCATGACAACTTCTGGACGAAGGGTACTGTTTGTTATCAAGTTTTGGCCATAATACTCAACAATTCATAATAATGTTCTCTCTTTTTCACACCGCAATACATCTTGATTCATATATATGTATGTTTAGAGCTGTATTCCATTTTTTTGGTTATATTTCTGTTGCAAAGTGTACAAATACCTGAAAATACATTACATTTCATATTACATGTGTATAAATGCATAATTTTTTTTTTATCTATTTAGTCCCATTACTCGTATTGTAGCAGAACAAAAGTGAATCAGTCCAAAAGAAGTTGCTTATCAGCCATGGTTAATCTTGATATTTTTCAACAGTGTCACCATTTTTTTTTTTATCAGTTTTGTGTTTAAGACCAACATTATAGATATGTGATGATAGTTACTGCGGTTGTAAATAACCTGCTGAGCGTTGTGTATTAATTGACATTCATGTCTCCATTTACATTTACTAAATGAATAAATTGAGAAACCCGAAACTGAATGGTGTGTTGCATTTAAGGAAGGTATATGTAAATTACGGCATTCTTACAACTGAATGGTTGTTACAGTATGCAAATTAGCAGGACTATATACTTAAATTAGGTCACATCAAAGACATTAAAAAGTATGTAGCAATTTAGGGAAACAGTTTAATAGCTTAATATATGCAAAAAAAATTGAATAGTGAGTTGCTCAACAATGCGAGCCTTTAATAATATAGACATCAGCTGCTCTTGGGGTTTCTGTTAGGATTTATTTTCATCCATTGGAAAATATTAAGATGAAATTTAGAAAATTTGCTCCAATGAAAACAGTGAGAGTTCAGAGGCAAATTCAAGCAAACAAAATCAATGAAACTAACAAATATTAATTTATGATAAGTTGACCAAAAGTTTGTGAAATATTAAGTAAAGAAATAGACCCAAATCTGCATTAATTATAATGATTAATAATAATAATGAAAAAGTTAACAGGTATATGAATGCTACTAGTCCTTCAAAACAATGCCAATCTTTGTTTGAAGACAAGAGAAAATTTCAATCTTTTTGATGTACACATATTGCAGCTGGCATGGAGTGTGTATGTACATATTGACCCTTAAGAAGATCACACAGGTTTGATAAAGTGCTAAATATTTTTTTCATATGTATGTGGTCTTTGCACATTTAAAAGTATTTCTGTTGCAGCCATAGGTCACATTTTAAACAGCTTGGAGTCAAATTAACATCCTGCAAATGTTTATGATATGTTTACCTTCGAGATTTTTTATTTTCTACATTTAGTGCTCTTTAGTCCAGTTATCAAGTAGCAAGATCTGAAACAGCAAAAACATAAAAAGATTAAATCATGTTTCATTAAATATCTGATGTAAAAATGTATTATTAAATGACAAATTAATAAAATGAATAAAACTGTTAAGTATTCAAAAATCATGGCAATTTGTTTCTTATCCTATATTCTCTTATCCTACATGTATTAGTTATTTTATATGTTGAGTAGGTAAGCAATGGAAATGTTGCCTGTCCCAATTGTAGAACTATTCACTTTGTTGTCACCATTTATCTACCTTTATTGCAGATAAATACTCTCTTTTCTTGTGTGGTAAGCCCTTTAAATGGCAAATATATATATTTATTCGGGTATGGCATTGTGGAGTTTGTGAAGCACTTAATATTCTTCCAAGTTCTAATTATACTAAGGCGCGATAAGTTAACTGCTGATATTGCAAGGAAACAAAAATTGCTATCAACACGTTTTTGGCACATTAAATCCAACACAAGGAACAATAAGGCAGGTATTACTATATATGCAAATTATTTGTTTAAGTTTATGAAATATTTTTTTAGAAAAATAACATAATTTCATAAAAAAAGAGAAAGATGTACACTATATATATCCATGTGCTGGTGTGACAACTCTGCATGTTGTTACAATCCATTAGCACATTGGAATTCACTCTCCGGCACAGAGAACATTACTGCAGATATAACCTTTTCCACACGTCATCCTCTATTTACTGCGGGACTACATTTGTCGTCGAACTGTGACGTTGTAAACAAAGAACGATGTTTATAAAATAATACATGAGATCTTACTAGTATTTATTTTTATATAGTCATTTTAAACACTATTGATGCAGTTTTACATTGAAAATACTGTGTTTGTAGGCTAAGTGTATCCACCATGAGAGATATCTCTCATGGTGCCAACCTATGTGTGGCAGAGGTGATTATGGTTGACGTAGGATACCCAGAATCCTTTGCATGGAGATTGATTGGAATTTGGTCTTCTCTGCAGATGGTCAAATTGTCTAAAATGGTTTAGACAAAGATTGAACTCCTTGATAATAATAAAATTTCTTCTTGATTTTAAAAAAATTCTTAGAATTGGTATCAAATGAATACAAATTATTTGCCATTAACTGCACATACCGAATCCCAAAGTCTAATACGATAACTTTAAATTAAGGCAGCTCTAAGTTCAGACAGCTTAAATCAGACAGTTTTAATAAACACAAACCAATTCTTTCAGAAAGAGCCAAAGTGTCAACATCTTCAACTCATCTTTAAACTGCTACATTTCTCCTTAATGAACACCATTCCTGTGGATTACCATTTTCTATTGTTTCCATAAATATCTGTTGATACAATAAATATAAAAGTTGTGTAGAGTAGCAATAAACAATAGTAACTGGTTTAAAAATATTTAAGACACTTTATTGAGTTAATCACTGATAATTAAAAGTTCACCAAATGTGATGAAGATTTATCATGATTTAATATATGTCTTCCATCATTACATTTAAATACAATATTATCTGAATACTAGAAATTTAAATACATTGCTTTACCCATCTCTGTGGGCACTGACCTTGAGGTCACAATAGTGGCGTTAAAACACCATTCAAACAAAAAAAAAAAAAATCAATGAATTACGAAACAATAACGTTCAAAAACCAAATGTGCCTTGTTTTTTTTATTGTACCTGCAAATTTTGGTCTTCTGTAATCAACTTTTGATTTGTCAGTCACATGATGCCATCTACTAAATATTCTGGAAAAAAAAGATTAAAGTAATAATGAACCCATGTTTGATGGTGTGACAATTTATCAATGAACAGTTGGCTCTGATTATGATTTAATCTCTTTTTACAGCATGTTTATAATAGTTTTCACAAAAAGATAGGTAGTTTATCGTCTATACTTAAGTATGTTAATGTTTTAAGTATTCATGCATGCATTGAGTATTTTTTGGAGTAAACATGTCTGATTTTGTTTTAATGTGGTTTCAACTATATCATGGTGTTTAGTTTTTATTGGGGGAGAAAGTCAGTGTGCCTGGAGAAAATCCCTGACCTGGGGCAGGAAAACTAGCAATCCTTGTCAATTAAGATTGGAGTCTAAAACACCCTGCCTGCAGTGAGAATTGAACCAGCAATCTCAGTGTTTACAGACCGCATGATCAGTAGTAGACGAACTACCTTAACCACTCGGCCACCGAGGCCCCTGCAGTCTTCATATGGCCAATAGGGAAAGTGTTATGCGCCACTATTGAACTCAAATCTTTTTGACTATTTGTCTGACCATTCTAGTGATTTTTTTATCTGTTTACTAATAATAGTTTTTAAGTGTTTTGCATGTATGTATCCAAAAATATATAATAGATGCGAAGCGAATAAATACAAAAACATTTTTGTCATAGGATTATACAATGAATTGGAAGCGCATGTAAATTTTCATTTAAGATGTCAGAGGCACATGTTTGCACCTGTCTGTGAATAGATGTAAACCAGCACAGAACAGGGCAATCCAGGTTATATTTATTCCAAGCAATTCTGCTATTTGCAAGGTGTCCTAAATAACAGTCTGGTAATATTTGTGTCCATTACAACCATCCAATACTATATTTATCCTACACCGTAAGAAAGTGAACAACAAAAATATGAAGGCCATTGACCAAATGTATGTAATGTGGACTAAACTGGTAAACAAGTATCATGTAATCCATCATTTAAAAAAAAACATCAGAAAATTATTTTGTTAAAACACATTGTGCCAATATTTCAGTTTAGTAGTTAGATATGAAAAACATAATTTTGAGAATTTAGAGAAAAACCTGGTGACATACTTCATAGCTAAGGTCTTATAATATATTTGTTAAAACTAGCAGAACGTTATTACTAAGGTCTTAATGATGCAGAAAACATTTTTTGGCTAGGGGTCAGGGGCTGCTTTAGCCCCGCCAGTGATTGAGGTGATTACTCCTGCCTGATGCTGCAGAGAGGTTGCATTTTCAACATGTGAAAGTACATGTAGTTAAAACATTCCTCAATCTCTCTCCTGTTCTTTTTTCGTGATGTGAAATCTTTGGCTTCCTAACATACGCTGAGCTACTAGTATGCCAATGAAAACAGTATAACCAGTGCAATATTTAATACTGGTTTCAATTTTTTGTTGTTTTCAAGCAATCAACCTAAAGAATTACTAAAGGCTATTGCATAAAAGCTATTTATTTAGGAAAGCCCTGTAAGGATGAATGATTGATTGAATATTTGCTTTACATTCGGAGAGCAGTATTTCTGCTATATTCAGGACTAGAACAGGCTAATTAATCAATTCTGGAAAGATGAACCGAAAGGACAAATCTTGCGACTAGATTCAGCCGCTCTCTCTCCATCGAATCATACCAGTAGTGGTCCTATCGACGTACCTTGATACAGATACAGATAAAAATTTGGAAAAACCACTGGAATAGGATGAGGCAGTGGAAGGGGTGTAAAGTTTAGCCTTGCGTAGTAGTTACAAGCCTACTCTTATCCACATCTACAAAAGTAGCTGAAAAGGGTTCAAACACCTATCGTTTTGTGTTTTTTTTTAGGGACAGAGCTACAAAGAATCCCCATTACTTGTAATGGAGCAGACAGAAGAATTTCACACCCAAGGGTTTTATGCATATAATCAGCTATTAGACTGTTTCCCTGGTTTACTACATACCTTTTTATGTCTTTTCAGATTAATGATATTTCTACACCTTATTCTATAGTTTTACACTTTATTCGTCATCATGGCATTGTTGACACAATTTGAACTGTGGTCACTCACAGTATGGACAGTATGGTACCAATGTAAGGCTGTCGGATCGAGTCACCAAATACATGTATCACTGGCAAACAAACTAACAATTTCCTAAACAAAAACCTTTTCTATCAACAAATAATTCCTTTGTAATAATAAAGAGGTGTTTCAATTAATTTATCGGCTGTAAGACGAATTCTAGACACTTCGGCACTCGGACAGTTCGGCACCCGGACAGTTCGGCACAGTAATTGGACACTTCGGCACTTTAAAATTTCGGCACCTAGACAGTTCGGCACCGTGATTGGACACTTCGGCACCCTGATTTAGACACTTCGGCACTTATAAAATATATATGTCTTTGTATTTATTTTCATTCGTTTCTATGGTAAGTGGTTTAATCTTTATTTAATCATTTGATGCATACTTATGGTATAAGTATCTAAGATAGATTGATTGTTTTTCGTCTTTACCAGAATACATCAAAAGTACAATGAGTAAATGTTGTAAAAACAAACAAAATCGTCAGTAATCATTATTATGCGGTGTTTTTGATGTCTCTGATGGATTCATCATCTACTTTTTGAAGACCAATAATGATCAATAATTAAAAGCTGATTAAAACTTATTACTAATTATACTTTATACAATGGTTATGATTACCATACTGATTATTAATTATACATTTGTTATAATTACCATGATTACATAAATTATAATGTCATTTGTACTTCATATTTTATATATTAGTGAACGTGACACTTAATCTCTATTTTAAAATAAATAAAAAAAAAAAAATAATTATTGACGTAAATATACGGAGGTGTCGAAGTCATTAGATGCCGAAATAAATATACTGAGGTGCCGAAGTGTCCAATCATCAGGTGCCGAAATGACCAAGTGCCGAACTTTTACGGTGCCGAAGTGTCCAAATGTATAGGTGCCGAACTGTCCAGGTGCCGAAGTGTCCTGATACCTGTAGGTGTAGGACCACCAAATACCGGGAACCAGTCCAGAGGTTGTACGTAAAAGTAGTACTAGTCAACAGACAGGTTCACTCTTGCATCATATAGAATTTGAACCGCACATGATACCAGAATAAATTTGGTATTTTTGGAAAGCTGAATATTCTAGGAAACTTGAGGATAAAGTTTTATTGGTTTTAAATGAACATAAAAATGTTGAGAGTCAATTAGGGACAAGCACTATTTTTGGACTGAAATAGAAAGTGAAAGTAGATTTTTAGACCACATGGATTTCAGGTTGAGCGTTTTTTCTTATATGCAATGAAACATATTGTGAAATTTTGACAGAATGTTCGGCCAGTGCATTTTTATAGGGGACAGAAGTGTCACTTAATTTGAAACAAAGGTAAATTTTCTAGGATAAGTCAAAATTATCAAATTTTAATATAGCCGAAGAGTAAAAAATCTATGGTGGTCCTACACCTGAAGAGGCCATAGACAGGTATATCAACTTCTATTTCTTTTGATAAAAATGGTACTGAAAGAAGGTAAATCACCAAGACTATCATTTTAATTGCTTATCAAAGCCAAAACCTATAGTGGGGGCCAAATTTCAGCCTAAATATGGTATTATGTAATATTGTATGAAATTATGGGGTCTGCAGTGGTCCGCGCTTAGTAGAATGTGCTTTAATTTAAATAAACTCCTGTTTTAGGTTTTGGATGTAATGAAAGGGTCAAAATGTATAAAACTAGAACTGGTAGACATTCTAGTATACAGAAAAATAGTGTATTTAAGATGAATTTGTCAATTTTACACCTGCGGCTTAAGTCTGTTACATTGCTGGCATGGGTTAATACTAAAATTATTTATTTTCTAATCTGATGCTTGCTAAGGGTAAATTTGTTAGTAAACTAGTAACCATATGCAATAATTGTACTTGTTAAGATAATTGGGCCTTGAGATGATGGTACTTCTGTCAAAAATTCCTTAAACATGAGCAGTAATGGGAAATTGGCCAATTTTTGCAATTTCATACCAAAGCAAGATATAATTTTGTTTCTTTGTATGCCAGTTTGAACTTTAGTGGGTTTTTTTTAGTAAGGAATGTTCATTTAACTATTAAGCTTAATGGAATAGTGAACGCATTTAATGAAATTCATAAAATTTTAGTCTCAGTTTAGAAACTATTAATGTACACCTCCAAAGTATAGTACAACTGAATATCAATAAATTTAAATTTGAACTCAAAAACTTTCTCAGGATGTACTAGGTGCATAATTAGGACAGTTTCATACTATTTTTCTTAATTTCGAAATGTATTTCAAGAGATAAAAGTCTTATCCCAACAGTTTGAAGGTACTCAGTATCTCACTTTGTAAAAAGGGGGGGGGGGGGGGGTGAAATTAACTAAAAAAGATGCAAAATTTATGATAAAATTATGTAATTAGTGCCTTTCTATGTGTGAAATAAGTCCATTTGTGTTGGATGTATATTGCCAAGCTTGCTATTTACATCTGCAACTAAGAAATTGAAAAATTAAGGAATAATGCATTTCTTGATCACCAAGCTAATTTTTCATGATAACGCGCATATGAGGTCTTTGTATGTTTTCATGCATTTCTTGAAAACCGCCGAAAGGAATTCAACAAAATTTTAGAATTTGTTTCGACTAACATAAATCTAAGACCAGGAAAAAATTTATTTCATTTGTTGAACAAAAACATCTTCTTTAGGTGTAGGACCACCAAATACCGGGAACCAGTCCAGAGGTTGTACGTAAAAGTAGTACTAGTCAACAGACAGGTTCACTCTTGCATCATATAGAATTTGAACCGCACATGATACCAGAATAAATTTGGTATTTTTGGAAAGCTGAATATTCTAGGAAACTTGAGGATAAAGTTTTATTGGTTTTAAATGAACATAAAAATGTTGAGAGTCAATTAGGGACAAGCACTATTTTTGGACTGAAATAGAAAGTGAAAGTAGATTTTTAGACCACATGGATTTCAGGTTGAGCGTTTTTTCTTATATGCAATGAAACATATTGTGAAATTTTGACAGAATGTTCGGCCAGTGCATTTTTATAGGGGACAGAAGTGTCACTTAATTTGAAACAAAGGTAAATTTTCTAGGATAAGTCAAAATTATCAAATTTTAATATAGCCGAAGAGTAAAAAATCTATGGTGGTCCTACACCTGAAAGACGATATATGTTCATTTTTCATGCCGAAATACGAGTGTACCTCAATTATTGAGCCATGCAAAAGCTTTGTATTGTAACAGAAAACCTGAGATTATGTACGAATAAAAAATGCATGTGTAAAACTTAACCCACCACATGTCTTTTATTCATATATTAACATAATAAGTGCTTAGGCTTAGCATTTGCTCACACTGTCCAGGCTTTCGAGTCTGTGTCCGTCCGCCATCTTAATTTCATTCACAACTAACACAATATATATCAAAAGCGCTGATTGGCTAACAGAAAAGTGACGTATCTATATACCATATTTGGGACATGCAGAATATTTCCCACCTCTCTAGTGAGGTGTGCAATGAACCTACTTAAGACAACGATTTATCTTAAGACTAGCTAAGACTTGGATAGTATCATTAAACAGGTCACAGTTATCTAATTTGTCTAATTACAAGTAAAATAAAATAATCATACAATAAAGGTTAAAATGTTCATTTATACCATTTTATTAACATTATTAAAATTGTGATCCTCTAGGTATGTCTGTTGTTCAATCAATTAATCGAATTTCCTACCGGCCGACCTAATCGGAACGGGCTATACAGGATATGCTGAAAGGGCTGTGTTTTTGTTTTGATTTTGTTCACAAAGTACAAGTAGCTTTTCCATTTTTCTATTTTTATTAATTAATTACTTATTTAAATAATTAAAATTATGTATTTTCTGCAACCTTAATTTAAACCATAATAATACTTTACTTTAACTTTCTGAGTTCTCAAAGCGTATAAAGGACGGCATATTAGAACTAAACTGTAATATTGCAAAGAACACAGCTATTACATAATATAATATTAAAATTATAATATATCTGGCCTTCTCACTGAATTTTTTAAACATATAAATTATGTCAGACAATGAGAACTCTAATTTGCAAAAGTTCAACAATCAGGAATAGACCTGGCCAAGTTTCTTCACCGCCAGTGCAATAATTTTTTTTATTTTAAGCTAATTAGCTATGTATCACCACTTCAAAACGTTCACAGCTCATAAAAGTAAATGTAAACAATGTCCACAATAATTGGATTTGATTAACCTCTCTCATGTCCCATAAAGTAGAAACCATTTGATATCGCAATCATTATTCTGCTTAGAAGCCTTTGGCAGGGAGTGCAAACTTTACTGGTAAGTAAAAATTTTTTCTTCCATTACTTCTTTTAAATATGTATACATCAACGAAAACGCAACCAACAAAAATTGTCGAATGCGTCTACATTTAATTACCAAATGTATATTAATTTAAATTCTCTTACATGATAAAGCATAGTCAAATACATCACAGAGTTTACAATAATGCATAATCCAATACATCACAAACATAGTACATTTATCAAACATAAAAGTATACTTTTATGTATTAAATAATTATAATGAAATAATAAATTGTGACTATATATAATTTTTCTTTAAAGTATGAAAATTTACAATAACTGGTATTTTTTCTAAACGTTACGGTGAAAATTATTTTTGAATACTTATATTTTTTAAAGATTGAAATCGCTTAGTGTATAATCTCCGTTTAAATATTAATAACAAATATTTTTAGTTCTCTCGTTTTGTATTGGGGTTAAGGAGACGATTGGCAGTCTTTATTAAATAACGTAAAAATGTATCTCTAAATCTCTAAATATTAAAACGCGTGTATATAACATCACTTTCTATAAATATTTTTTTAATTGTATTTTTTTTATTTACACTTAACTGGTTGTGTCTTATTCTATCTGAAAATCTAGCTTAACTCATTAAATTTAAAAATAATATGATTTAAAAAATAAAACATGTCGTTAATTGTAAAAAAAATATAATATATCATACAAAGGTTATATAACAATAATATCTTAAAACCATATCTGTAATTTGGCACTATAGACAATGCAAGAAAAAAAACTTGTGGGAAATGTTAACAAACGTATGTTTTATTACAGTATTTATTGGAAAGTAGTCTTGTAAAAGGATATAAAAATTAAACCTTCCAGAGATCTCCCGTACTGATTTAGTGTCGACAAAATTGACTTTATCAACGATTTAATTACTGCAACAGATGAGAATGACATTACACATAAACTTTTCTGTCAGGCTGCTATAAATCTTTTAAATTGTTTGGTGCCTTAACTTAAAAATGTCAGTGATTATGTATTTAGATATGTACTATTTCTTAATTCCAAAACTATTTTGTATACTGAAGACTTTGTATAAAATTGCGACATAAAGGTTAATCCTGGGGCCACCACTTTGGATAATAATAAGGACAATTTTAGACAAAGCTATATTAATGTGCAGTGCTATCTTAGGATTGTTCTACCAGGGATTATCTTAGGACCATCCTATTTAAGATTTAAAAATGAAAGTCATTATTTGAGAAAAAGATATGTACAATTTTTAATGATATAATAGTTTTATAATTCATTCTAAATTTTGACCTAAGTAAAGCTATGATTATATTAAAAATATCTTTCAAAGACAGAAACTTGTATGCCGGCATGCACGTTTCATTTCAATCAACATATTATTTGAAGTAAAAAAAAATTCTTTGAAGTGGGACCGTTCTAATTTTTCAGTTAGGTTTTAAACGGAATTGTATGCGGCGATAAATTTTTAAAAATTATTTTTTTTCGTAACTTACCCTATAATAAAAATCTTAAATTATACAATCATTATTCACGATGGGCGAGATATATATGATTTCTAAGTTATGTTTATTTAGTAATCGTTCTGTTGACTTGATTAACATTACAAACCGATTTTAAGACTTATTATTGTAGCCTTTTTGTTTTGTGTGAGCATTTATTTTATTTATTTTTTAATGGCGGGCGGGGGGTGTTACTTTGATTAAGCAAAATTATTTTCCATTTCGCACTACAGTAAAGTATTAAGTATTAAGGATTATCTCTCCTAAGAGATTCTTATCTATATTGAAAGTTGGCATCGGGTAATAATTCAAAAATCACTAATAAATAGACAAAATAAGATTTTTTAAAAATCTATTATTTATGATTTTTTTTTCAAAATTTTCGTAATGTCTCCTTATTGCATGAAAGCATTGTCATATATGCTCTTTTGTACAAAATTTGGGACACATTTGACTTGAGAATATCTTAAGGACAAATACTTAGTTATCATAGATTTACTATAAAAATTAAGAGATGTCATAACTTTCGTTGACTTTATTGGCACATGTCTAACAGCATCATAAGACATATACTAGTCCTAAGATACTTTCGTTGACATGTCCCCTGGCGTAGCCACATTTAATTACACTAGAAATAAAATAGTGAAATTAACACAACAGACAATAGCTTTTCTTATCATGAAGTTCGAGTCTGCACGGTTTTTATTTTTTTTATCTTTGTTATTCACGTAGTTGGAGATTTTTCTCAATGAAAAATTAAAAAGTTTTATAATTGCAGGACGAAAAAAAGAATTTACTTAATTCACGATCTCTTTAAATATCATTCATACATATCATGAAAAAAATAATACAATAATAGTAACTCATTTCATAAGTTAAAGCCTGACACAACAAATTTATATAATTATATTTAGCACGTTTTCTATGGGCAGCCATTCGGGCAAAAATTATCAACATTTTAAAAAATGACTGTAAACCTAAAACTCACACATAACAAAAAAAAAAAAAAAAAAAAAAAAAAAAACAAAAAAAAACAAAGAAACAAACAAACATAAAATTTTACTAACAGACGGTAAAAGATAAAAACAGATGTAACCGTTAAGAACAGACAACCATTTAGACAAAAATGAATACAATTTTAGATACAGACGATATGCTAAAAACAGACATAAAATTTTTAATAACAAACCTTTTTAGAAACAGACGGACAAAATACGAAAACAGACGCTAGAGGTCGTGGCAACGCTTTTCCGGAAGTCCATAATCTGCGGAAGGGTGGAAAAACCGGAAGGTTTTTTTTTGTTTATTTTTGGCTATAACTTTTGAACGGATAAACATATCGATGTTATTTTAACTCATTCTGAAAGATAATAACAATGTCTACGTACTGAATATTAAATGATTTTAAATTTACTTGATTAAAATTATTTAAAACTTGACCAGAAGGTTTTTTCTCTACCAAAATTGAACACGATTTTTCAACTTTGGTACTAAATTGTGTTTAACTTATTAAACTCAGTCAAAAGTGGTAAACATATTCCTTTAGTAAATTTAATAGCAAATTTAGTGATATGTAACTCAATTTTATTTATAAATGGAAGAATTGCAAAAGTTGACCGGAATGGTGGCTCATTGGTGTTTTATGCACATTAAAATTTTACTTTGAACTCAATTTGTAAAAATGTACAAAACTCCGGTCAAAATTGGTTAATATATTCCTTTAGTAATATTTCTAGCAAATCCATTAATATATAAATTAAATTTATTCATAAAATGGACAGTTGTCAAAAGTTGACCGGAAGAGTGGTCCGTTGGAGTATTACGTACGGTGAAATTTCAACTTTGGACTCAATTTGTAAAAGCATGCCAAACTCCGATCAATATTAGTAAAAATAATACTTTTTAAAGAGCAGAAGTATTTTTCTTATTCATAGAGAATATATTATTACCAATACATTGATATCCAACTATTTAATTTAAAGGGAAACCTGGGACAAGTTTTCTGAAACCTCAGATCGCGAGAGTATCTAAACTATGTCAGCTTAATTACTGGAAAAAATGTTGACGGAAGGGTGGTCCGTTGGAGTATTACGTACCGTGACATTTCAGCTTTGGACTCAATATGTAAAAGAATGCAAAACTGCGTTCAACATATTCCTCTAGGAACTTTTAAAGCAAATTCATTGATAAAAAGTGTAAGGAAAGATAAATATATTTAAACTTATCAAAACATTGGTTCGTACGATTTTTCACAACACGTTAGCTCAAATAAAAAACAACTTAAAAAGCACAGAAGTATTTTTCAAATTCTTAGAGATTATTTTATTACCAATTCATTGATATAAAAGAATATAATTTAAAGCGAAACCTCAGATAGCGAGAGTATCTAAGCTATGTAATATCAGCTTAATTACCCCTTAATTAATATGCAGTTTAACTATAGTATAAAATCTGTTGTTGTATCGGTAGTTAGTATTTTTAATTGTAAGGTCAATATAATTATTGAAAGAAAATATTATAAATATTAGCCATTAATGTGATATTTATTTTGAGATTTTCAAAAAAGGGAAGATATTGTCTTGCATTCGCTTAAGGCGGCAATTTAGATGTCTTACGATGGTTTAAGGAAGGTAGATAAAAAGGATTTAATCTTTGCGTCATATATCAGGGATTTAAAGTCGTCTTACAGTATAGGCATTTCATTTTACAGTATAAGAGAACACAGTAACAGTCGAGCGGAGTAAGTCGTTAGGTAAAAATCAATAATTTTATTATGGTCAATGCAATTTAATTAATGTTTAATAAAGTTTCAATTTTATCTTGTAAATAATAAATATCAAAACAAAACTAAAAAGACAAATTACGCTGCCTGCAAATGAAACCCAAAATTAATTTTATATATATATATATATATATATAATGAAAATAAAAATACGAAAATACACCAAAATGTCTTCTTTTGAATATCACATCTGTTAAATGCACAGTAAATTCATTGTCCAACCGGTTTCATCTCTTATGAGAATATTCATGGCTAACGTTTGTAACGTTTAGTAGTTGATATTGTGAAGACGTCGTTAATGGTAACGTAACGTAGTGTTACGTAATAATACATATTGACAACGTTTGTAAAGGGAAGTAATTAGTCATGATACGAAGCGTTTAAAACTGGATTATATTTTCTAATAAATTGTTTCTCTTTGTTTTCTCTCTGATGGTCAGTTGTGTTGTCCGAGCATTGATATATTGGGAATATATAAAAGTTCGGTAAATTAGCACCTGCACATTCATCTATATGTGCGCTTAAAGTAATTTTTCTGGTCGAAAGATCTCTTATTTGTTGGCGGTGGACGGTCATTCTTAACCTTAAATTTTTGGTTTGTCCAATGTAATTTTCCTGACAGCCGCGACATATTATGGCATATATTAAATTTTTTGCTGAGCACGTAAAATTACTTTTTATCGTAAACTGTTGTCCGTTTTTAAAGGTCAACGTTGAACCTTCGATTAAGTATTTGCATACTCCACAGTTAGGGCGTCCACATTTCTTGATTTTAGGTTGTTCTATTTCTGAATGGAGTTTTGCACTGGTAAGGATTCCTTTCAATGATTTAGGCTGTCTTTTACTTTTAATGATTTTTATTTTCATTATATACTACAACTTGTGAAGGACTTATCTATTTTTACGTATATATATATATATATATATAATTTGTCTAAAGAAATAGTCAACAATTGTTCGTACGGGATGTTGGATCGTTACGGTAGATAACGATGCTGTACAGACTAAAATAATAATATATTCGTTTAAAAATATGTACAACAACATCTAGATACATAATTAAAGCGAAAACAAAGTTTTACACTTTAAAAAATTGCACAAATATTTCGCCTGACCAACAGGCTTCGTCAGTTTGTTTGTTTGTTTGATGGTGTTTAACGCCACTTTCAGCAATTTTTCAGCTATATCATGGCGTCCAGTTTTTATTGGGGGAGGAAGCCGGAGTACCCGGAGAAAACCCCTGACCTGCGGTAGGAAAACTGGCAATCCTTGTCAATTAAGATTGGAGTCGAGTACACCCTGCCTGCAGTGAGAATCGAACCCGCAATCTCAGTGTTGACAGACCACGTGATCAATAGTAGACGAACTACCTTGACCACTCGGCCACCGAGGCCCCGGCTTCGTCAGTGTTTTTACAACGAATGACAATAACAGGTAAAAAGTTTTTGTCGTTATACGTATGTGATGTATACTATATCTAGTAATTAACGAAAAAATGTTTTTTGTTAGTGCTATTACAAGTATGTACATGTGTTTAAATATGTAGCACTATTTATACGGTTACAATCAATATATATACAAAAAAGCAGTTTTAAAATAAATAAAACGACACGTAATTCACAATGAATATTCGGAGACCATGGTTGTATCTGGTCTAAGGTCCTATAATTTTTCATTAATTCCCTTCGGAAATGATGTTCCCAATGTTTTTATCCAAAAACTTTCTTTCTCTTTTCTCTGTTTGTCTGTCCACCTTGGGTTATGGTCTATTAGGGTCACCCTGAGTTTATTAAAAATTTCAGCTATTGCAGTGCCGTGCGTACGTAGGTGCCTATTAAGGGGTAAGTTTGGTTTGCATCTTGTGTCGCTTCTGTGCCCGTTCATTCGTTTGCTGAATCGTTGCACAGACTCACCAACATACTGGAGATTGCATATACCACACTGTAAAAGGTATATGATGTTCTCACTTTTGCAATTCAAATTGACATGGATGTCAAATTGTTTGCCATTTGATGTGCTAGTGAAGTGTTGGGTGTATTGTATGTGATCACATGTCATACAACGACCGTCACCACAGATGCAACATTGCCCCGATTGGCGGCTACGTGACGACATTTCTGCTCGGACTAACTGATCTTTTAAACTTTTGGGTTTTCTAAAGGCCATTACAGGAGGTTCTGGAAATATTTTTGAAAGTTGATGATGTTTTTCAATTGTTGTCCATCGTTCGCGGATAGTACGTGCGATGTCTTTAAAAGCTGGGTGGTATGTTAGGAAATCGGCTATTTTTTAATAGCATCAAATCAGCCTTACGATTGGCTACTCAGTAATCCAGGATATCCAATAAACAGCCCTTTTAAGGGCTAAAAAAATATCCTAAAAGAATCTTATTGTGTATTTTATCCAATATTACACTGAAATACTAGTAACATATTTTTTCAATCTCTTGACCACGAACACGACGTTTATTATTAAAGCAATTCGGCAAGTGTGACCGAAAAATGTTCCTGCTCCACTGTGTCCTGCTCAGTATAAATAGTGTGGTACTTTTAGCGGAATAAGTATAAAAATGCATTGCAGGACTTATGTTTCTTGTTAGAATGCTTACCAAATCAAGCCTTTGTGAAGACTTGAATAATGTAAAAAAGTACGATAAATGTACTGTAGAAGGAAACCATTTATTGACATGTATAGAAAATAGAGAATATCGCTGTACGTATCTCCTATGCAGCTTTGATATGGATAGTCAGAGTCCACTATCCATTTTAATGCTTTGAAAATTGCTATCATTTCGGTGGTGTATACCGAGATATTATCGGTGCAGCGTTCATGGAATACATATTTTGCTTTTGGTACGGTAAACGCGCAAGCAGTTTTACCGGTGATTGGGTCCTTTGAGCCATCGGTAAAAGTTTTTATATTTACTATCTATGTGTTCTAGGGTTATTGTTTTTATTATATTAGGGTCATCTCCTTTATCTATTTTATTTTTTAATTCACATGAGGTATTTGCGGTTTTTATAATCCATGGTGGAAGAGTAGGAGGATTGTGTTTCACTATTTGAATTTTATCTAATTTATTTACTTTTAATTCTTTCCTTACTCTGTAGCCAAAAGGGATTGTGTCATTTTTCCATTTTTGTGATTTTGCTCTATATTCGACACAATCCTCGAGGGTTTCTTTTGCTGGATTTTTTTGATTTTGTGAGCATCTAGCGTAATATTTTAATGAAAATTCATCGCGCCTAAGTTGCAGCGGTTTTTCGCCTGCTTCAACTAATAGATTTTCCACTGGCGTGGACGTTAAAGCGCCTAAAGCTATTCGGAGACCCTTATACTGTATTTTATCTAGTTTAAGTTTAAGACTATTAGAGGCGGAGTTGAAAACCTGGCATCCGTAGTCTAGTATGGACCTGAGTAGAGATTTATACAACATTATCAGAGTTTCAGTGCCCATTCCAAAATTATTAGCCTGAACATATCTCATAAGGTTGAGTATAGGTTTAGATCTCTCCTCTAGGTAGTCAAAGTGTTTTTTCCATGTTAATTTACGGTCAAATATCAATCCTAAAAATTTAACATGATTTTCAAATTTTATGGGTTGGTTGCCTAATGTGAGGTTGGTTGATGTTACTTTTCTGTTTCCAAAAATAACACCTATTGTTTTAGTTTTTGAAATCTTAAAGCCCCATTTGATGGCCCATTTACTTACATTATCCAAAGTTCGTTGCATTTTATTTCTAAGTATTTTAAGGTTATGGCCTCTGTGCCACATTGCACTGTCATCGGCAAACTGCGAAGTTTTAGCGGATTTTTCAGCTTGATATACTAAATCATCTATTAAAATATTAAACAGTGTCGGACTGATAACGCTGCCTTGGGGGGTGCCGTTTTGGAGTTCGCGTTCGTCCGAGGTTTCGTTATTTACTTTAACTTGAATTTTGCGGTCCTGTAAAAAGTCTGATATAAAGTTAAACATATTACCGCTTATTCCAAATTGTTTAATTTTGTAAAGAAGACCTTTTCTCCAAACGAGATCGAAGGCTTTTTCAATGTCTAAAAATACCGCCAAAAGTTACTGGTTTCTTGCTTTAGCTTTTTGAATTTCTGTTTCTAATCTGATTAAATGGTCAATCGTTGACCGACCTTTACGGAAACCACTCTGGTTGTCCTTGATAATATTATTTTTTTCTATGATGTATTTAAGTCTTTCATTTACCATGCTTTCCATTAGTTTACAAAAGTTTGAGGTCAGTGAGATTGGGCGATATGATTTAGGGTCTGATTTATTTTTATTAAACAAAGTTATTAAACATCCAGTAATAAGTATATATAATGGGTCTATACATCCTTCAATGGAATGCGCGCTCGCTCTACGCTAACGTGAATTCCTTAAAAAATTTCTTAGACGAAAACGAAAAACCCGACGTTATATGTATTCAGGAAACCCACTTTCAAGGTAACCGATACATAAAACTTAATGGATATCAACCACCTGCAATTAAAAATAGAAACGGAATAAAAAACAATAAAGGTAAAATAAAAAGTAAGGGAGGTGGCGTAGCCGTCTATGTTTCAAACTTATTAACATACACGGAAATCGACTTCCAAGCCGAAAACATAGAAATAACAGGTGTTACCATAAATTGTCAAAACGATAAAATTAATATTGTCAATATGTATAGACCCCCTGACCAAACACTAAACTTTCAGGATTATACTAAACTTTTTAATAATATAAATCAAAATTTAGTCCTGCTAGGCGACTATAATGCAAGGTCTTCATTATGGGGGTCTATTAAAACTGATAAAAATGGACAAGTCTTAGAGGACCTAATACAACATATGGACCTCATAGTACTAAACGACGGGTCAGGCACCCGTCTAGATAACAACGGTAACACCTCCGAAATCGATCTAACCTTTGTTTCCCCTTCACTAACTAAAGATAGTCAATGGGCAGTTCTGGAAGATCCACTCGGTTCTGACCATTTTCCAATTCTAACTGTATTAAAATCAAAACCAATTAAAAATGAAGTATGCACGGCCCAAAGGTGGATATATGATAAAGCCAACTGGCACCTTTTCTCCAAAATATGCCAGAACGTAAAGATTCAAGACGTAAAACACCAAGATATTAATATTTATAACTCCAACATATGCCAACAAATTACATCCATCGCAGATGCTGCCATACCAAAAACAAAAGGCAAAGTCCATATAAGGAAAAATTGTCCTTGGTGGAATACGCAATGCACGGAAGCTAAAAAAGTTAAAAGAAATAAATTACGCAGATTCGATAAAACAAAAAATAGCCATGATCTAGATGAATATAAACAAGCTTTAAAAACTTCCAAAAATATTACAGACAAAGCGCGAAAAGAATATTTTCAAGACTTTTGTTCAAAATTAAATCACAGGTCAAATGTTAAGCAGGTTTGGCAAACAATCAAAAATATGAAAGGAACTAAGGTCACTAGTCTACCTACGCTTGTCCAAAACCAAAAGCAAGCGGTAACTAATAAACAGAAAGCTAACTTGTTGGCAATGTCCTTCGCGGAAGATAGTAGCGACCAAAATCTAGAACCCGAATTTAAATTGCATAAGGAAAAATTTGAAAAGGAAAACCCAATAGAAAAAGATCTAAACCCCGATAATAATAAAAAATCTATTAATAAACCCTTCACGAAAGAGGAACTAATAAAGGTACTTAAAACCAAAAAAACTACCGCACCGGGAGATGACCGGATCTCATATGAAATGTTTAAACACATGCCGGATAACATGATAAACATCGTGTTAGATCTAATAAACCAAGTTTGGGACTCTGGACAATTACCATCTTCTTGGAAAAATGCAAATGTAATCCCAATCCTTAAACCCAATAAAAATAAATCAGACCCTAAGTCCTTGTGCAGAACTAACTTCACCTTATATACCGAATTTTAGTAGCCTCTAACCAAAATAATCTCTAAACCAAAATTAAACAATTCTGTATCACTTATGCGTTTTACTTTACCCAGATGCTTTACTAACAACAAGGTATGTACCGATGCCTTTTAATCAATCAACTCTAATCGAACAAAGTACTAATTGGAACGACAACACAATTAATGACCTTTGCAACTCGTTGTCCACGAATGTAGTTCCCCATAAAATAGTGTATTTCTTTGTAATTTTTTTTCTTTGGCTTTTTTCTTGTTTTGGTTCTACTTTTGGGGCTTATTGGAAAGAAGGATCTTTGAAAAAAATTTTAAAATTAAACATTTGATGAAATATAATGGATTAGGAGTACTTTAGTCTAGTGGAATAATTGCCAATTTCCTGTTTTCCGGGTCTCTCGGACTTCATCGATGAAGATAGGGATGCTTCCAGAGCTTTAAAAAAAGTTTGAGGTATTACAGTTTTCTGAATTTTGGATATAGTTTAGAAGAGGTATGGAACTTTCAGACCCCCAAATGGCGTTCCAGAAACGAAGGTGGAATTTTTTTAAATTGACTTTATGTTAATATAAACAAAGAGGGAAAAAGAGGTCTTCAACAATTGTGGTTTTGTTCCTAGGAGCCAGAATGAGGTGAGTAAAAAAAGTTAGATTTTTCACTCTACATTGGCACCTGGGACTAGTATAACTAACGGGATTGGACACTCGCTAAGTCTTCAGCTAAGGAAGTACGATTTCTTTGTCGCGACGAGACCGGAACGAGATTAAGCGAGAACGCAGAAGTGACATAGACGAATGTAATACGATACCAACATTTTAGTTAAATTTGTTGCCAATTTTCTGTGACAGTAAATATGTTGTAATTTTTTAGAATTTTGTGTGTCTTATTTACCTAATTGTATTACCATGAGCATGTTTTATCAATTAAAAAATGTTCAAATCAGCGAAAATCGTGAGCCACTTTTACGGGTCGCCATTTTGGTATGTCATTTTGGCGAACTTTATATTTTATGACCATATATTATCATAATGCAATATTACACATTTAAAAGGTATAAACCAACCAATTAGGTTTTTTGTGTCGCGTTGCAGCATATAGTTTTTTTGTTGTGATTCCCCGTATATTTTCGGATTAGGTAGCATGAAATATTTGCAGGTTTTTGGAAAGTCGACGCAGATTTTTAAACGGTCCCCTTGAATACAACCAATATACTTCTGTGTTATGAAAGCAGTATTCCTTTTTCTTTCACATTCTGAAAGAATGATGTTTTAAGAATGCACAGAAATAGGTCATAATTGATAACACTATTAATAAGCATACTTTTTTTACCTTTTTTCGAACACTTTTTTTCCACGAGAACATCTCCATCCTGTAACGTATTTTCAGCTTCTATTTTACAAGAAACTCCTTTTAAATGCAAATGATAAAAAATTTCAGAATTGGAATAAGTATTTTTTACAACCCATTCTCTTTTAATTTGGCGTACACCTGTTGCATTTGTTATGTAATCACAGGTGTGGTGAACAAATGGTTCAATAAACAACGGTGTCAAAAGTTGTCTGAGGGTACACCCTAGGTAGCTAATACCTGTGTCATCATATAATTTGTCTAATTGGTGAAACCATAAACATCAAATAAAATCATACAAGGCGGCTTTGATTTTAATTCACTGGGACTAGTACAACAAATCGAATTTTAGAATTAGTCAAAACTTTTGTTTTTGTTTTTTGTTTGTTTGTTCTTTATGTTTTTTTCTTTCTGCTTTTGTTTTGTTTTGTTTTTCTTTGTTTTTTTTATGCGTGTGTTTAATTTTTGTTATTAAATGCATCAATTTATTGATATATACATGTAACTTACTTGAGTCTAGAACAGATTGTATAGTACAAAAGCCGTAAATACGGTCATATCCGTGTCGACACTTGTTCGCAAATTAAGTATTGGCGCGACGAGGAAAAGTATACGATATCGTTAGATTCCAGTCCCGTTGATTTATAGGTTCCTGATTGGCACTAAAGGCAAAATTTTTGTCAAGTTCAATGAAAAACAATATAAATACAAGAAATGTATGAAAATTGAACAGTTTTATTGTTTTTTAGGGTCTTTTTTAAATTTGGTTCAAAATTATTACTTTTCTATATGATTTTCTATTAAGGGTATCCTATTGGCCACCCCTCTTTTTGTTGACATAATAAATACCCATTTCCATGGAAACAAAAGTTGTAGGATTTAAAAATGGAGGTGTTTTTCAAAAATATAGCCATAAAGTTGAGAAAAACTGTGCTATTGGGCTTTAAGGAGATAGCTTAATTTGGCAAGGAGCTTGCATATCCATTCCAATGGCAATTATGGGGTTTTAAATTGTTAACTGCCAGAAGCCAGGGGGGTGGAGACAGATGCACATGCATGCACAGATTGGCATACATGATACAGCAGGGGATACTTCATTTTTTTTTAATGCTGGTGATTCGCATCTGTGCCACAACAGGAAAGTGCGAATGTCGGCCATCTTGTGTTGGCCTCCGGGCTTCAACAAGAGAAGATTAGGCCACCCTGCTCCTTTGTGGTCTTGTAAAAATGCTTGAAAAATGGAAAAATGATAGAGTTTTCTTTTCTTTGTTTTTCTGAAAAAAGGGGGGGGGAGGGTAGAGACTTTTGAATTATGTTTACTGTGAAAAAGGAGCAGGTTGACCTATAATTATTTTCATCTGTATACATATGTTTGTTTATTTCATTTTAAAATTGAAACAACAATATAGATTCTTTTTGGAAAATCTTGTTGGCCCTTAAAAGGGCCTTTTTTCAGTAATCAGCAGGATCTCTGGGTAGTTTCTACTTGCAGCAGTCACTGTTGTGTACAGTTCAGATCTAGCTGTCCTTTCTTGAACTCTGGATTCTTACTGTGCAGATCTTTTGTCTTCTGTTCTTGAAGTCTGACAACACTTTACTTGAGTGGTCTTCTTTTTCTGTATTTAGCTATTTGTAGGTATTTAGTGCTATCTTCACATAGCTAACATCTCTCTGTAATACTTGTCTGTAGACTGTAGAGTAGTGTATGAAGCAAGTACACTCATACATTCACTGTCAACTAATCTCAAGGTGCCAGGTACACTCTTCTCTTCTTGTTCTGTTATCAAGTTGCTGGATTTACCATCTGAGGAGTGAAATGTGAGATGGTATTGATTAGAACCTGCTGTCATCTCTGTCATTCCATGTACATCTAGACTGTGTTCATGAACCTCCAGTCTTGACTTGAGTCCATGTGATTGAATGAGGTGTTGGCTTCTTCATCACGAGCTTTAGATGTATAATCATTTCTTCTGAACAATTCATTAGCCTTCCTGTATTTACCAGCATGAAGAACTTTCCTATTCTGCAGTCAGACAGTCTTTCATGATAGGATTGTAACCAGTGGTAAACATCTTCAATACTAAGCTTGCTGGTGTATAGTGTAGCCCTACAGCATCAACACAACAATGATGACAGGACCACAGAACTGCAGGTTTGTTACAACTTATTTTTCTATTTAATTTCAAATTAAAAATGTTTCATTATTTTACCCGTTCAAATCCAAATATATTCATTTTTCAAGCTAGATTTATGATTTTTAGGTTTTTAATAATTCTTATCTTAAATTTAGCACTACATCCAAAGACTTGCTGGTTAAAGTCGCATGTTAACATTAAAATGTTTATTTCTGTGAAATTTATCTTCAATTTACAATTAATTAAGCAACAGAAATATTAATTAATGAGTTATTTGCAATTTCTTTGAAATTTACAGCCTGTTAAGGTTTATTGCTCTCCCCTTGACCTGAGGCAAGTGTAAGGTATGTGTATTGAATATTTTTTGCCACCTTTTTGGTGCATCTCAGGTATGTAAAAAGTCTTTTTTTTAATAGAATGTTTTAGGCCTTTTTTTCTCTAAAAGTTGAATTTTTAAAGCCAATCTTTATATTTTAAATAGAATTTTGAATGTTTTTGTTCATTTATTTTCTGAATTATTTCAAATATTTAAATTTCTTTAACATTTTAGATAGTTAAAAGTCAAAATTGCCAAAAAAAAAGATTGACTTAATTACATGTAGCTATCTACTTTCTGACACATTTTACTTTTTGTAGATATCTTAAAAAGCAAGAAAGTTACAGCCATTTTAGTGAGAGGGGTACAGTTGGAAAATTTGGTTTTAATGAAGAGAAAATGGGGCTATTTTTCAGGCTTACGGTAGGTGCAATTGAATCCAAATATCTCCAAAACTATTGGTCAGACTGACATAAAATTTGGAAGAATGACTCGTATTATATCACACAAGGCATAGGGTAAGTTTTATTAAAATCTAGCAATTTTCAGCTTATATTTAGGAACGACAACACAATTAATGACCTTTGCAACTCGTTGTCCACGAATGTAGTTCCCCATAAAATAGTGTATTTCTTTGTAATTTTTTTTCTTTGGCTTTTTTCTTGTTTTGGTTCTACTTTTGGGGCTTATTGGAAAGAAGGATCTTTGAAAAAAATTTTAAAATTAAACATTTGATGAAATATAATGGATTAGGAGTAATTTAGTCTAGTGGAATAATTGCAAATTTCCTGTTTTCCGGGTCTCTCGGACTTCATCGATGAAGATAGGGATGCTTCCAGAGCTTTAAAAAAAGTTTGAGGTATTACAGTTTTCTGAATTTTGGATATAGTTTAGAAGAGGTATGGAACTTTCAGACCCCCAAATGGCGTTCCAGAAACGAAGGTGGAATTTTTTTAAATTGACTTTATGTTAATATAAACAAAGAGGGAAAAAGAGGTCTTCAACAATTGTGGTTTTGTTCCAATTATTTCTCGGACAATAGTCCGAACTGTAATCTATTATTTACTATACTATCAAAACAATCCGAAATGGAAAGTAAAGTTACGAATTTACACTCCCACTTAGAAATAGACTTTCCTTAAACCACTTTTCGTCACATTGGTTCTTGATTTTTCCATTCCTGTTCAATTGCAGAGTTCTCTTACTAATGACCTTTCCTTCAAAATTTGCTCCTTTATCTGAATGAAGTCGTTCTGGTTTCCGTAGCGGACAATGAAATTATTGAATAAAGCGTCTGCAATAGTTTTAGCGGTTTGATTTTTCGTCGGAATCGCTTGTGCATATCTGGTGTAGTGATCTGTTATCACCAGTATATTTTGGTAGCCTCATTATGGTGTTTCAAGTGATAGGTAATCTATAGCAACTAATTCCATCGGTGGTGCTCTTTGGTTTGTTGGTTTTTTGCGTCGTAACCATCGTCCACATTGTTCTATCCAGTGTTCTGTGTCTTTATGCCTTCCAGGCCAATAGAAACGATCTCTCAACATTGACAAAGTACGATCTTTTCCCATATCATTATGAACTTGCCTCGGATACTATTAGAACTGCACAAGAGGTAAAACAAGCTCTCTGTACAATACTTCATAAATCAGTCAAAGCTGACGAAACTGTCGCATAAATAGACTCGGTCCAATTTCATGAATCTTGGGCTTTATGTTCTTTCTGACATACTCTCTCCATGGTTTAATATCTGAATCAAAAGCCTGTACTTGCTTCTTATGTTTCAAATGTTGGTTCCTTTGTTGTCAATGTCATCAACAACTACATCTGGTGTTATAGCTAAACTCTCACACACAGTGCTGTTATCGTCTTTCTACATATAGCGTGTATGGACTCTGTAGGAATACTACATACGCTGTCTTTATCCTCAGTAGGCAAACGGCTTAGGGCATCGGTATCTGCATTAGACTTTCCTGATCTGTATTAGATGTCGAAGTTGTAAACTGACAATGAAGCTAATCATGGATGGTCTGTAGCATCCAATTTTGCCAATCTTTCCGTCATGATGTTATAGAGGGATCCATACAGGTAATCCTTAAATTTTTCTACCATGGTCCATTTCAACGCAAAAAATTCCCTCTTTTGTGCAGCATATTTTCTCTCAGCCTTTGACAAACTCCGACTGGCATAACTGATGACTCTCAGTTCCCTTTGTTTTCTTTAGAGTAACACTGCGCCTAAAGCATCTCCTCATGCATCAATGTGGTTTAGAACTATCTGCATAGGCGAGAATGTGTGCAGTAACTAATTTTTCCTTCAGCAGTTGAAATGCCTTTTCTTGGAATTCTCCCCAGCGTCATTGCTTCTTGGTCTTACTTTTCTGTTTCTTCTTTGATGTAGTTTGCTATCTTGCTGAACTGGTGAATGAATCTACGAAAATATCCAACAAAACCTAAACATCGGCGGATATCTTCAGGTGTTGATGGTTTTGGCAATGATGTTATATTCTTAGTGTTATCAGTGTCTACTTCAATTCCTTGTTCAGATACCCTATGTCCTACGTATTTGACTTTCCTCTTAAAAAATTCACATTTTCCCGGTGCCAGCTTTAAATTTGCCTCTTTTATTCTGTCAAATACTCATTTGATGTTCCTGAGATGTTCCTGGTATGATTTACCAAATATAATAATATCGTCTATGAATATGCAGCATAATTTTAGGGTGTAATCTCCAAGTATCTCTTCCATTAATCTCTAATATGTATACGGTGAATTTGTTAAGTCAAAAGGGGTAATTGATTATATGTATAAAAACTGAGTGGGCCTACTGTAAATGCTGTCCTTTCTTTATGTTCTTCTTTGATTTCTAGTTGATAATATCCAAATTCATGTCCACTACGGAAAAGAATTTACTCCCAGCTAAATCATAAAGTGTCTCTTAGGTAGACCGTAGCTATCCTTTTTTGTTTTGGTGATAAGTTGACGATAATCCACACATAATCTAAATGATCCATCTTTCTTCTTTACAAGTACTACATTTGAGGCATATGGTGAATGAGATGGCCTGATGATGTTGTTATTCAGCAACTGTCTAAGATGAGAGCGGTGGTATGCGGCGGTATGGTTGTTTAAAAGGCTTATCATCTATGAGATCTATGCTATGCTGAACTCTATCTGTATGGCCTATGTTACTGTCTCCTTTTGGAAAAATATCTTTGTACGAATTCATAATGTCTTTTTCTTGCTGAAATTCTTCTTCAGTTAAATCAATCTTCTGTATTTCCTTGACTTTATCCATTATAAGTGTGTCAGCCTCATCGTCACTTTCATTTGATGTCTCTTCAATGGGTACTGGCTGCAGTTTGCAAATTATAGCTCTAGGTGGAATTGCTATCGTGCTGGTTGTAACATTCTTGTAGTGCAATGGTACAGAATGTAAGATACCATGGAGTTGTCATTGAAGCATTCTGTAAAAATCTCTCGCCGTGCTGTTCTTTAAGATGTCCAATTATAACGTCTAAAATATTTGTTCCTAGTAGAAGTGGTACTGTTTGGTTTTACTGGCTATCAGGTATGACTAATAGTGGATAAATATGATTAATGTTGGTTTTTGGAATGATGATCCTGGCTTCTATAAATCTTAAATATGGTAACTGTGTTCCACCTGCAATTATATTTTTAGTAGTGCATCTAACTGTTGTACCTCTAATGTATCTGACAATTCCTTCTCATAGTAAGACTGTGCAATAGTTGAAACAGTTGAGCCAGTATCAAGAAATATTGGTATTGTCATTCCTTCTAAAATAGTGGGACCTTGTGATGAATTGTTCTTGGCGCCTAGGACTAGCCCCTTGTCATAGGCTTCCTCGAGTTTAAAGGTCGTCGTTGGTGATCTAGACGTACTCGACATCCTATTTGCAAATGACCATAATGCCCGAAACGTCAACACTGGGGTTCGGTCTGTCTAGATTGTTGCAGAGTTGGTGGTTCCCATTGAACTGGTTGAGCTGGTTTCTCTTTCTGACAGTATTGATTATTGTTACGGGGTTGATAAGAATTCCAACGTTTATTGTTGGTACCTCTACTATAGCCTCTAGATTGGTATCCTCCTCTACTATATGGTTCATGGTTGCTGGTACTCTCCTTAAACGAATTTATTTGTTAAGTGAACTGATTATCATCCCTTTTAACTCTACATATTTAGGATCAGTATCTGCAGTGACAGCTGATTTTGATATTCCAAACTACTGTTTGTTTTGTTTAGTATCAGTTTCCTTAGATGTCATATGGTCTCGCTCTATCTGTCTAAGTGCTACTCGTCAACTATCAAAATAAGGTATAGTATTATATTTATAGCTTTATATCTTTCAAGTCTTGCCTCAAACCAGTCCACAACATGGAATGGAGCTACCAGGTCCTGAACGTTTCTAATTATGTTCTCAAGCCTACATCTCCAGATAGTAATGTCCTCATTCTCTTTCTGTCTTGCTCCATAAAACTCAGCTAGCAGAGATTCTCTCTTGTCAATGTTTCCATAGATACAGTCTAACTTCTGCAATCATCTCCTCTGGATAAAGGTGTTGTTCCTATATACATCGTATGTTGTATGGCCACAAATCATAAGTAAAAAAAATAATGTCAAGGAATGTTTAATAAAAATTAAAAAAAAATATAAAGCTAAAATAAATATAAAAGTACAAAAAATGTAATTAGTATGACCTACAAAAGAAATAAATGGGAGAAAAAAATATAATTAATCTACAAAGAAAGAAAATTATCTATAATAGAAATAAAATATCTGAAATAGAAAGAAAAATAAAGGAGATGATTCAGTAAGTTTATCTAAATAATAACTATGTGGAATCAACAATAATCTATCAATTAATAAATAAAAATGAATATGAATAAATAAATATTAAAAGGCCATAGTTATTATATGACTATGCTGCTCTGGGTACTGAAAAAAAAATAGTTAAAGGCCTTTCCAAAATAATTCAAATATACATCAAGTGAAACAAAAAGAAGAAAGTTTTATTAATCTGGACGAGTCTGTAAAATATAACAATCTGTCAATATATTACAAAATGTGAAGGTTCACACTGTCATATAATATAAAGCTCAGTTAATATGCTACAAACTGACAAATTAAATAAATATATTGATAAATAGACTCAGAACACACTTTAGCTACCACGGATATCTAGACTAGGTACCTGCACAACAAAAATTCTATATGTACAAATCGTATATAAAAACACAATATAATAATTACCTAGATATACAATGTACAAAATAATTTATCACTTACCTTGATCTGTGATATTTCCACCAGATTCAGTTCCTTCTGTATCCTAAAATATTAGGATTGAGATATGCTCAGCTTTTACGTCAACAATCTCTCATTATTTTTCCAATATAATTTGGGTTAACATACTAGGTAAGAATGATAGGACTAAATAATATATTAACTAAATAGTATACTGTTTCAAATTATGAATGACTAAAAGACTATATGTGTTATTAACTAGTACCTTGTGTAACCCGTACCCATACCCGTACCCAATTTTACCGTACCCAAAACACATTTTGTGTGATAACTTTGTTGTTTCCGATTTGATTCTGATAAATTTTGATGGGAGCATTGCTTTTATTATTTTAAAGGATATGTTAACATTTTCTTATTTACATTTTATAACGTTTTAACTGAAATATTATTTTTCTAGGCATTAAGCAGATTTTGATGCCAACAAGACATTAACAGTGTTCAGAAAAAACCGGGATATCGTCAACTTACTGTCAAAGGGATGTCAAGGGGATGCAGATCAACAGCTGGTATATAGATGTCCAGAGGGCAATGATAAAATACAACCTTGGAGACGCTCGGGATTTCCTAGAAAGCCATAATATAACAGAAAAGTCAAAGACCTCAAGAGGGAGATAAGAAAATACTGGGTTAACAAAATAAAACATTCCGACAGCCCCTACCAAGGGATCAAATATCTCAATCTGAACAACTTAAGAGCTGGAAAAGTTCATGACCTACTGAAGATCAGAAGTCACAGTACAAGAGACCTCTACCGATACCAGTCAAAATGAAGCTCCTAACTGGCACATATATCTTGCAGCCTCTGAGATACAAAATCTTCAAAAGGAAAGCCAGACCACATGTAGCGCCTGTCACGAAGCAGAAGAGACAACTGATCACCTATTACTAGACTGTACAAGATGGGATACAATTTGAAAACCAATACTGCACCAAATAGACACTCTTATGCTGGCCCACAGTAATACGAATGGCAAGAACTAACCAAAGAAAGCAAAATGCAGATACTACTAGACATCACGTTGAAGTTTCAGGTCAATGCCATATCTCAAACATCATACCTAAAGGCTAATCTATGCTATTCATAACCCCAGATGTAGATTGTAGATTCGTACTAAATGGTTAGATGACCTCTGTCGCTCTTGTTGGGTGGGGACTGAGGTATAAGGGCAGCCATCAAAATTTTCCGGTCTGTTCACTATATACTTGTAGCAGTATAATCTGCACTTGCCATCAAACACTCCACAAGATCTCGTAGTAAGTTAGCCCAATGACGAAGGTACCAGATTAATTTTAAGTGACAATTTTTAAACATTGATTGTGTTGGGGCTAACAAACGAATTTTATCCTTTAACTTTTGCTATTTAACATCTTAAACAAAATGTGCCACGGAAGCGTGCAGAACTAGTCAGAATTGTTCTTACCAGTCAAAAATACTATTTTAATTCGCTGTGAAAGTTTTAACTGTGTAAATTGTGAAGATAAAACTTTGTCAAGAACTGTGCTGCGTTTTATTATCTTAATGCGACCATAGTTTTTAAACCTATACTAATTGTGTGTTTTTACGCGCATGGACTGTGTTAAGAGAAAGTACGATGCAATGTAAACAAGGGCTCGTTTTAGATTTTAACCCAATACTGAGATAAAACTATTTTTATCTTACAATTTAAGCTGTGTACATATGTCCTTCTACCAACTAGACTAAATTGTAAATAGTCCGCATAAACATAAATTATATGCTTTAACCGGTGAAGGGAAATTTAACTTTTCGTGGAGGACGGTCTACTACACGTTAAGTTATATTATACAGTGAGGTGATGGGTTTTGTTCGACAAGCCGTGTGCAACTGACGACGATGTTGTCCTTTCATGGATGTTAAGATTTGAAAGAAGAAGAAGAAGATCAGGTGATTTTTATTTTGATTACATGACACATAATTGCCGGAGCTGTTCCAGCTATAGTTCTCTAGTCTTCATGTTATACTTATTTTCAATTTTTTTTATTCCATTATAATAATCTTAATATGAATATCTAGTTAAAAAGGAGATTGATATCACGAGCTTCATCATTCAGTTAGAAGAGCAAATCTCCCAAAACTGAACAACTACATTTACTGGAGACCTTCTTTAAAACCGACATTCCTCGAGCAGATCAATATAATCATAATCTAACTACATGCTGATGTTATTAAACTATAATTTGTATACTGATATTGTGTAATATTAACAAACATGAGATGCACGTGCAGAACTTTAACTCTCAGTCATAGATAAGGCGGAGTCAGTTAATAGATGATGAACTTGACTGATGAGAATTATTATCATTATTAGCGAGCGTCGGGCAGCAAAGCCCGCGAAGAGCAGTGAGCTCTACGGCAATTATGTATCACGTAATAAAAACCAAATCACGTGATCAAAATCTGCTTAAAAATGCTGATTAATCCGGAATTTGATATGGTCAAAACACTTTGTCTCCAAAACACTGTCACAAAGTGAATGAAGAAGAGCACTAAACATAATATTAAAGGTAGACTTAAAATAAATTTGCCATCGATAAGAAATAGATGTTCTATTTAAAAATACAACCAAAATTTCATACAATTTTTCCGCAATCTCTAAATCGGTCAATTTTAAAACTAACAATCATATGACATTCACGTGACGTCACCATTACATACGAAAGAAGTCACATGACCACTGGAATTTAGAGGCACTGTTAGGGTGTTAGGAAGTAACGTGTGTGTATTTAATATTTGTTTGGCCTTATAGTTGTTTACAACCAAACCTTTATAAAATGATTACATGGTAAATTTTACATTGATTTGTTTACTTAAGAAAAAGATTCCACAATAAAAATAAACACGTCAGATACAATAACAACAATCCGTGACCTTCGAAATTCTGGACTATTCATTTTGGAGATATATATAAAGGATCTGGGTGCAGATTTTGGTTTGACTTTTGTTCGCATTGTTGGGACAGATCTTGTTTGAGCTTTCATTCGTGTTATGTGATACACATTTTGTTTTGGACTTTCATTTGTAAGAAGAATTAATAACATTTTGCTGGAATTACTAGATACTTCATTTATATTGGACTTAATATTTTGCACCAGTGGACTTGTATTTTCAAGACTGTTTTAGAAATTCATTTTGTTTTTGATACGACATTTGAAAGTTCGTTTATTGATTGCATATTTCACTTTGGACACCAATTGAAATTTAGTAAGTAAAATTATGTTTGAATTCGGCATAAATAAATACACACTTTACCGAAAATAACCACAAATTGACATAAAAACAAAGACAAATGATAACAATATGAACAAAGACAGATAAAACGTTTACTTCATTAAATCTTTCAGATATATTTACGATTAATACCCCTTTTAAAACTGGCGTTATTAACATTTAAAAACTTGAAAAGTATTGAAATCAATAATCTAAAATTATGAATAAAAAATTTAACATAGATATTTCCAAGCTAAAATTAGGTTATTTTTTAAATCACATAAATGGAAAGTTGGAAATTATATCTATTGAAGGTAATAATAACAGTAACAAACAAAAATGAACGGAAAATATAACAGAAAAATTACGAATACGCCATAGAAACGTGGAAACAAGTAAATACATAAAAATCTCTGGATTTGCCGAAATAACGGCTCTGAGTGGTGACTCATGTGGCAAATGCCACGTTAAACCCCCGCTCAGAACCAGCTCTAATCAGAATTTAAAATAGTCAAAAGTTTACAAAATGCCGATCACCGACAGTTTGAACCATTCCAAGACTGAGGCAAGCTTTCAAAATGTGAAAAGCTATTTTCAGTTCTGAAATGGTCCGAAAAACTGTTACATAAGGAAGCTGCTGCATATCTTGATGATTTTTTTTACAATAGATAGATGTTCGCACCTGTGGTAGATCCAAGATGTTACTATAGCTGAAATTGTAGTTAGAGTTTTTTAAGCTGATAAGATCGCCAAGACACACTGGAGCCTGGGTATTTATAAGTTTCAATTGCCACTGTTCTGATTCTACGAACCGTTAGAGTTGGAACTTTAGCCTTCTCCAAAAGTGTATGATAAGGTGACTTATAATCTTCATAAATAAAACGAAGGGCTCGCTCCTGTACTTTCTCCAGCTTTTTGGAATTGGTTTCTGTACAGAAGTGCCACGCGAATGGATAAAAACTAAAGTTACTCAAAAGGAAAGTGTGAAAAAGATAGTTAATTTGTTGAGTCACGATAAAATAGACCCTAATCCTTTAAGAACACTTAGTTGTTGTGAGGCTTCTCTGGACTATATCCAACTATAGAGGACATCATATGATTTTAATGACGTAATCATGTAACCATGCTGGTTTTCGATCGCCTATAAAATTGGGGATTTCATAAGCACACTTTAGTGTGTGCAATGGAATCCTAATTTTATGAATTACCAAACAAGATATGAAAGTGTTATCTCCTGCTGCCACGATGTGCGTGTGCAGCACAGCTAGCTGATTCCAAAGTTTAATGCAAGCTCCCGCGTGCATTTCTTCATTTAAACAAAGTCAAAATATTCTCCAATTGATATAAAATTTTGCGCAATGCAACGCCGCATTGTGCCGAAATTTTCACAGCTGATAAAAGATTGATAAGATACTTGATACTTAATAAGATAATCGATACTCGGATGCCCTATTGGTACCTCGCTGCCCTCTATCTTTTTGTAAACATCACGTGACTACAAATCAACATCACTGATCAGAATGCCCATCTGTCTAAACAAATAAACCCTTAAATAAAAACGTCTGGGTCACGTCTGGCCTTCTTAGTAAATATTTATACTACATAAACAGAGTCTACCAATCAAATAGAGTAATACCTGTTACCTGTTACCTGTCTGGTAGATTCACCCTATCTAAGGGTCACTCCCGAAGGATCTTTGAAAAATTTCAAAACGAACAAAACTGTACAGTAGCATACAACAACGTGTTTATACATAGGGGTGCAGTTCAGGAAAGTCGGGTAGGTAATAATGTTCATATCAATTATTTGTACGCTGTCACTTAGGGTTTCGGTAGTAGAGACATTCTCATTGTGTGGAGTCCATAGCATAGTGTTCTGGATATAGATTCTATGTCGCTGATATTTCTGTGGTTGAGTTTCACCAGTGGTTTGGTCTTTTCCGTTGAGCAGTCTAGTATGAATTGTACCAGTAGACCTTCTTGTTTGATGTTACAGAATGCTTCAGTGTTCACATTGATGTCTAGATATGCTTGAAGAGTTGACATGTGTTTTTCCCTTATGTGTTTTAAGGCATTGCATTCTAGTAGAAAGTGAGTTGTGTTCTCTTCAGCCAGGCCACAACATTTACATGTGCCATCTACCATATTCTTGCTGTATTTCGCTCGATCAGATTGTAGGGTGTACGTTCTGGTAATCAGCTTGGACTTGACTTCTGCCTTCTTGACTTCAAGAGGAACATTAGGTACTAGTTTCCATATTTGGTGTGGATTTCCCAAGGGATTTTGCTTGATTTCTAAGTATTGCAATGACGTCTTTGACAGTTTTTCTTCGTTCCATCTTTGGTGCCAGTAGACTTGCATTGACTTCTTAACAGATGATTTCCAGTGTTGCTTAGTTGGTGTGTCTTTTATAAGCATATGTGGGAATGGAAGTTGGTATTTAGCTAACGCTGTTATGAGTCTATGTATGAATGAGTTTGGTTTCTGTTCGGGCATGACCAATTGTCTTTCTATGATTCTGTATTCCGTACTTTTGTTGTCTTGAATTGCCCCAATGAAGAAAGTAAGCAGAAGTCTGTCTGGTATGGCTTCTATTGGCTCTGCACATAACAATGTGTAAGTCGCTATATTGGCTACCCTAGGAGGTAATTGTGCTGTCCCCAATATTTTTGGTGTATTAATTACATGTAATTTTCCGGAATCGGTATTAAATTCATATAACACCGATCCGGCATTGAGTTTTTGTTAGAATTTGCAATGTTATTTGGGGCCTGTTGAATGCAAGGAATCTGATGCATGACGTCACCAGCCAAAAACCGAAATTATTTCTGCAATGCGACGCGACGGCCAAGATAATATTCATGAACTCTTCTTAAAGGAGATAAAATAATTCACCCGGGAAACTTAGAAAACTTCTTTAAAATGGTGTGCCTCGTGATGATGTGCCTTGTGATGTGCAGACTTTGATTTAGAGTTTGGTATGCTGAATAAATCAATTAAAAATAGAAAAAAGGCAATTGGGAGTATAATAGAGATAATATTGGGAGTATATTGGAGACAACAGCTGAAAAGTGGAGTCACAAAACTACACTGTCAACTGTAAACTAGTAACAAACAAAAGTCCGTAGCATGCCTAGGCCTATCCAAACCCCTGTGTCCCTAACCCTGAAATCAGTCC